>CM076849.1:168533027-169021993 GCA_039519185.1 Astragalus membranaceus
GGTGAGCCTAAAATCGATTTCATAGCCTATATAAATTGTATAAATCGATTTCATAGCCATTGGAACAAAATAGAAATTGTTTTTTGCTTTCCACAAAATCGTTTTATGGTTTAGGTGCCACCTTATGCATGCATGCAATTTTATAAAATATTTTTCAAAACTATTTTGATGTACCATGCATGTTTTGAAAAACTCATCTCTCAGCTACTAAAAGTCATAGACCTTCAGTGATAGGACCTTACACAGTGTCCTAAAGAAAGCGGATAAACAAATAGGTCTTGAACTGCTGAGGTGGCTTCTTCTCCAAGCTGCTCCACTTTAATATTTCCTGCTCTTTGATTCATGTCCTGTACTTTATTTTGTCCCTGCACTTTTATACACTGCAACCATTAGTAGACTAAATGTAATTTGTTATCATACAAAACAAAGAGTGTTTGTCCTTGGTTCAACAGTCTCTCCCCCAAATGGATGTGAAGAACATATTTCTTCATGGCGGCCTGACTGAAGATATTTATATGACTCCCCCGCAAGGCCTATTCTCTTCATCTAAGGGGGTGCGCAAGCTCAAACGCTCTCTATATGGTTTGAAACAGGCGCGTAGAGCTTGGGATGCGAAATTTCGTTCCACTCTACTTGGGTTCTCTTTTACTCAAAGTCAGTATGATTCGTCTTTGTTCATTCACCGCACATCTACGGGCATTGTTCTGCTCCTTCTTTATGTTGATGATATGATCATTACTGGTTATGATGCAGCATCCATACAGGAAGTTAAACAAAAGCTTCAAGCCTCATTTCAAATGAAAGACCTTGGTCTTTTACATTATTTTCTTAGACTCGAGGTTCATTCTACCTTTAAGGGTATATTTCTCCATCAGCATAAGTATGCCACCGACCTTATTGCTATGGCTGGCCTCCAATCTGCTAATCCTGTGAATACTCCTCTTGAAGTTAATGTTAAATACCACCGTGACGAGGGTGAACTTTTGATTGATCCTTTATTGTATCGACAGCTCGTGGGTAGTCTTAACTACTTGACCATTACACGACGCGACATTTCATTTGTTGTTCAGCAAGTAAGTCAGTTCATGCATTCTCCTCGTCATCTTCACTTGGCAGCGGTTCGTCTTATAATTCGCTACTTGAAAGGTACCTCTCAACGGGGTTTATTCTCTCCTAGTGGAACCCCTCTTAAGTTGAGTGCCTACAGTGATGCTGATTGGGCTGGGTGTCCTGACACTCGCCGCCTTGTCACTGGTTGGTGCATGTTTCTTGGTTCTTCGTTGATCTCATGGAAAAGTAAGAAGCAAGTGAGAGTCTCTAAGTCCTCAACCGAATCGAAGTATCGTACTATGTCTACGGCATGCTCCGAAATACTTTGGCTTCGTGGTCTTTTGGGTGAACTTGGATTTCCTCAAACCGAACCGACATCTCTCTATGCTGACAATACAAGTGCCATTCAGATTGTTGCAAATCCGATTTTTCATGAGCGTACTAAGCATATCGAAGTTGATTGTCATGCTATTTGTGAAGCCTATGATAATCATGTTATATCCATCCCTCATATCAATACTCAATTTCAAGTTGCAGATATTTTGACCAAAGATGTTCCTTGTCCACGCCATCAGTTTCTTGTCAGCAAATTGATTCTCCTTGATGACCCGCATCAATTTGAGGGGGGGATGTCAATAAGGAAATAAGGAAGTTGTAAATAGTAGATTTGTAGAATTATTTATATGTATTTGGCCCATGCCCGTTAGCTAGGTTTTTTCAGAGAAAAGCCTATTTAAATGCTTTAGTGTTTGTACTCAAGGCATCGAGACACAATCAATAAAATGGAACTACGGCTACTCTGTAGTCACAGATGTAGGGAAAGTTTGGCCGAACTGCGTAAACAATATCGTGTGTCCTGTTTTGACATAATAATGAACTAATTTTATTCAAGTCATATGTTCAATTAAGCACCTCAAATACAAAACTAAAATCACCAGTAAGATCTCGAGGACTATAAACAAAATTGAAAGAAGATGATGGGGGGGGGGTTCTGTTGTAAATATGACTGAAGTTCCCGCGAGAGTAAATGCTGCTACGTGGTACTCAAATCTAAAAGAAAGAAAAGAAGATAACACAATTAAAAAGTGAGACACTTGAGTATCATGTGGGGTTGGATGAAAATCACAAATAAACTAGAAGCACTTATTCAAAGTTGAAAGAAAATTATGTGGGGTTCTATTATAAAAGGAAGAAAAGAAGACAACACAAAGGGAAAGTGTAATATGTGGGTATCATGCAGGGTTGGATGAAAACCACCAATAATATTAGAAGTACTGAAACAAAGTTATGGGGGTTTATATTGTAAATATGGTCGAAGTTCCCGCATGAGTAGGCATCTATGGCATATTATACATTGCAAGAAAAGGACGCAACTCTCAGTAATGATGGATGCAACCAAACACGAAGACAGGAGTTATTCATATAATCCGCAAATCCTAAGAAAATTTAAGAAATATATTTTAGATTTGACAGTGATTGAATTAAATATTGGACTCAATAAATATTTAAGGTTCACAATAATATGGTTCTACAAAATATTAAGAGAAATAGTATAAAAATAAATTATTTTTTAAAAGGTTCAGAAAAATATGGTTCTAAAAAATATAAAGAGAATAAGTATAAAATGAAAATTATTTTTTAAAGTGGTGAAATTATAAAAAGGGTGAGTTGCACGGGTTAGTGTCACGAAATTGTTTTTTTTAACCAAACCGGTAATTTAGGAACGGACTTTGAGTATTTGAACAATTTTTTTTTTGAAACACTAAAGTACCCCAAAACACACCGCTTAGCATTGCAATTTACTTTTTGTCGAAAAAAAGCATTGCACTTTACTTATTTTGAAATAAAATTATTATTTTTTCACCAAAATGGTTAGTGAAGAACAAATTTTGCATATTTAAACAATTAAAAAATTCTGTGAACCCTAAGGTACACCAAAACACACCACTTAGCATCTCACTTTAAGTATTTTCTCATGAAATTAACTTTTCTCACCAAACCGGTTATTGAGAAAAGAAAGTCGCGTATTTGAACATATTAATTTTTTTCGGACCGTAAAGTACTCCTTAAAATATGGAAAAGAATAAATTGCTAAAGTACCCCAAGACACACTGCTTAGCACCGTACTTTACGTATTTTATCACGAAATTACTCTTTCTTCACCAAACCAGTTATCGAGGAGCGAACTACGCGTATTTGAATAGTTAATTTTTTCTAAACCCTAAAGTATACAAAAACACACTGCTTAGCATATCACTTTACGTATTTTGTGATGAAATTAAAAAACAATTCACCTAACCGGTTATTGTGGAACAAACTTCCTATATTAAAACATCTAAAATTTAATCTAGACTCTAAAGTACCCCGAAACAGACTGCTTACAATTGCATTTTACGTATTTTGTCATGAAAATTATTTTTTTCTTCACCAAACCGGTTATTGGAGACCGAACTACGTGTATTTGAACAGTTAGATTTTTTTGAACTCTTAAATACCTTAAAACATACACCTCAAATATGGAAAAATAAAAAAAAAAACAAAAAAAAAGAAAAAAGTAGATGATGTATGAAAAAGAAAAAAAAACTAAAAATTTGCTGCAGTTCTCGCGCACTTCTGCCAAGCCGCATTATATATAGAGATGTAAAATTAACAAATACATGCACTAAACTCATAAGTTGATTCCATCTCCCATGGCTCGACATTTTCTCCTGTTGTAGTTGATTTCATCTTTGACCTGTGGCAGGTTACTATTCCTTCAGGCAAACTAGATTGCATGATTTAGATAAAGAGACCATAGTCTTCAAAATGCTCCGAAATCATTGTTGGCGTATTAGACAAGTGACTAACAGTAAACCCAAGAAGTAGGATTTTTGCGAGAAAGGACAAGAGTAAAGGAAAGTTAGGAAATGTTATTTAAATAATGTCAAGTTAAATTGTTTATTTTTTTGAGTTGAGTTAGTTGATATGTCGAATTGGCAGATTATACAAAAATATGAATAATTGCATGAACATGAATATTTAAAATCGTGGATGTTTCTAGCCGTGGAAAGAATAAGTCGGCACCTGACTTACCACAACCAAGACCAAAAACCTCTACGATCACCAAATATTTTGTCCACGCAATATTTCTACATATTTGCCTAAACTAACTTAATTCAAAAAATTAACAATTTTGACTTATTTAAACAATGTTTTTTAACTATATAATTTACTTTTTTCCCTTCCTTGCAAAGATTAAATGACTAGTTCTAATTCTGAAGGACACCACAATGTATAATTGTACATAAATTCACACTAATCCTAATGGTGCATTTTAATGCTGACTCCAAATGGTGCATTTTAATGTTTTTTTATAAGCAAAAGTTTATATTAAATGGAGTACTAGGGGGTACCTTAACCCTTACATATACAAGAGGCCTCATTAAAACCTCAATGGGCTAAAACCCCATGGGAAAAAGAGTACCTCAGGGAAAACAAGGCAAAAAGCCGATTATACCGAATTCAGACATACAATAGGATTTCCCCACAAATCAGTAATTTTAAAAGCAAAATTGTGGTCTTCTATGCTTATGAACCAACTCCAGGTTATAGTCTTAACATGGTTGACAAACAGCGTATTAGCGACGGATTTTTCCCTCGCTAATGCCTGTTTTTCCCTCGCTACTGACTGTTAGCGACGGAATTAGCGACAGACCAATTCTGTCGCTAAACCACTTGTCGCTAATGCCTAGCGAAGGAATAAAATCTGTCGTTACAATTAGCGACGGAAAATCCGTCGCTAAAAACACTGTGCCACTGACCGTTGCAGTTGATTTGACACTGACACTGACCAAAGTTAGCGACGGATTTCCGTCGCTAAAATCCGTCGCTAACCTCATTTTTTTTAAAAAAAGAAAGCTATTCTCAGATAGAGAGTGGGAGAGATTAGGGGTTGGGGAGATAAGGGAAGAAAAAAGTGGTGTGGTGGTGGTGTGGTGTTGAAGGGAGAAGATAATGGTGGTGGTGGTGGTGGTAAGAAAAAATGAAAGAGGAAGAGGAAAATGGAGAAGGAAAAGAAATGAAAGAGGATGGTGTGGTGGTGGTGGTGTGGTGTTGAAGGGAGAAGATGATGATGGTGGTGGTAAGAAGAAATGAAAGAGGAAGAGGAAAATGGAGAAGGAAAAGAAATGAAAGAGGAAGAAGAAGAAATGAAAGAGGATGGTGTGGTGGTGGTGGTGTGGTGTTGAAGGGAGAAGATGATGGTGGTGGTGGTAAGAAGAAATGAAAGAGGAAGAGGAAAAAACGGAGAAGAGGAAGAAATGAAAGAGGAAGAGGAAGAACTGAAAGAGGAAAGAAATGATTCGGGTTTATAAAAAAAATTTAACAATTAGCGACGGACTTAGCGACAGATTTCCCTCGCTAATTCTGGTCACGTGTCAAATCAACTGCAACGGTCAGTGGCACAATTTTCCAAAGAATAGCGGCGGATTTCGCGGCGGATTTCCCTCGCTAATTCAATTTTTTTTCAGTTTTCGCACCATGTTAAATCCGTCGCTAATTTAGCCAATTTCCGTCGCTAAATACCTTGTTTTCAATCCGTCGCTAATTTTGTGCATTTCCGTCGCTAATTTTGATTTTAGCGACGGACTTCCAATCCGTCGCTAAAATCCGTCGCTAATCGATGTTTTTTTTGTAGTGGAAAAGAGTATGGTTGTGATGAAACCAGATACACCACGTGACCGCCATCCAAAACAAAAATGGTGCATTTTAATGTTGATTAGTATTAGTATGGAGGTGATAGAGAAAAGTTGATTACTAGAAAAAGCTAAAATACCGACGGAAATTGGAGATAGAAAATTGATCTCCAAATTTTACGTCGCTAACACCTTGAGAAATGAGACGTAATTAGAAATAGATTTGGCCTTTTTCCATTTCTATTCCGTCACTATTCCATATTTTTCTAATAGTGGCTGAGAAGCAGAGTGGAAAATGTAAGATACAAGTTTACCTAAAATTACAAGTTTGCAAAATTAGTAATTATTGTACCCAAGAGCACTTGGATGAGATGGTAAGGGTCTCTTCCAGCTTAATCAAGGTCCTGGATTCGAATCCAGCCTTGGGCATGCAACAGTGTTAAATCTATTGAGGGAGAGCTTTGCCGGCCATTATGGTCCTACCCGGCTCGAGGGATGAGTCTCTGTAGTTGCGCGCAGAGGACACCCGATTTATACCAAAATATTAGTAATTATTTTGAAAAGATATTTGATTAAAGTTGCTACCTTATTACTAATTATAAGAGAAATTTTTGGTGAATATCTTGGTGTCATTTATAAATAAAAGTTACAACTTTTTAAGTTATTGAAAGTTGTTCCTATCTATTTCCTGGATAGGAGATAGACCAAACACATGTACGGTGATCAAAAACTCGTATAAAACTATAATGGTGAGTAAGATCAAGTAAGCCTTATGAATCTCGAAATCCGGGTCCCTTTTCATCGGCCTCTGGGCGAGTTATATAGTACATTTGACCATTAATGATGATGAATGATAATCATTACAAATTAATATGGTCGTTGCGACCGTTATGGAATAGATATGCAAAATCTGTGGGTTTACATTTCATGTAGGTAAGCGTTATAGCTGGGCTGCCTGACCGTTTGAGGAAATGGGACACGCCTCTTCTTCTGCTGATGAGGGCCGAGTGATGGGAAGCTTCAGCTAATGAGGAGAGATCGAGCGTTCAAGATAATGCTGGTCCAGTCGTGAACAAAAGCATTTAAAATGATTGTCTTTTTAATACTAGTGGGTTTATTTTTTGATCAGTATACTAGTAGGTTTATTTAACGTCTCACAATTTTTCATAAGGGTGCATATGGAAAAACATTCAAAAGTTAAAATAATAAATGAGATTATAGATTTTGACATTGTTTTATTTATTTTTTGTCTCTTATACTTTTTCTAGTTTTATTTATACAAAAATTACAGTTTTAAGGTCATTGAATATCGATGTATCTAGTCTATAATATAGACCAAATACATATAGGGTTAAATATGTTTTTAGTCCCTACAAAATCGGCTCCTTCTAAGTTTAGTCCTTACATTAACGAAATAGGCGTTTTGGTCCTCATCATATTTTGCCGTTTTCAATTTTAGTCCCTCGTGACTTTTAATAGCGCTTCAACACTTTTAATAGCGCTTTTTTGACCTTTTATAAGCGCTGTTAAAAGTTTTGAAGCGCTATTAAAAGTCATGAGGGACTAAAATTGAAAACGGAAAAATAAGATGAGGACCAAAACGCCTATTTCGTTAATGTAGGGACTAAATTTAAAAGAAGCCGATTTTGTAGGGACTAAAAACATATTTTACCCATACATATATTATTAAATGAACCTAAAACTACAAATATATCTTATAAATAATACAGTGGGAATTGAGACCAGAGGACTATTAACGGTGTATCAGAAAAAAGAGGGACTATTAACGATATTGTTGTAAGAAAATAAAACTAACCGGAGTTGATAAAACTCTCATTAACATTATTAGTAATAAAGTGAACATAAAATCGAAACCTTTGGTTTGCAGGTAACAGATTCATTATAGATTTTAACCTTTAGCCTATAATGCTGGTCACATTCATCTGACTAAGAGTTTGACACTTACTTTTGAAAATCAAAATCAAACTGAACGATGTTGTAATAAACATAAGCGAACAAAACGGAACAATTGTCCTCTAAACTCCTTTAAATGACACCAACGTTGTCAAGCAAGAATTCCCTCTCTTCTATATCTCTTAGCTCGCCAACTGAGCTACCTACTTCAAGATATTAGAGTGTGAAAATATCTATCTCAGGGTGAAATGGAGAAACTAGGTTGCAAGAGATTTGGTGTGTTGATGTGTGGAGAGGATTCAGAGTATATACTGAAATTGTATGGAGGGTATTTTGGGGTGTTCATGAAAATGTTGGAGGAGGAATTCGGAGAGACATGGGACATGTACAAAGTGTCATGTGGAGAGTTTCCAAAGGATGATGAGTTGGGTTTCTATGATGGCTTTGTGATCACTGGTAGCTGTAGTGACGCATTTGGAAATGATCAATGGATATGTGATCTTGTCACCTTGATTAAGAAATTGGACTCCATGCACACCAAAATCCTTGGCATTTGCTTTGGCCACCAGGTAATTACTAAGTAATATGCAATTAAAGAATTCAATCATAGTTGAGCAACATATATATACATGTAATGAATCTGGTTAGAATATGGTTTACGTTTCATTTTGAGGCTAAAATCACGTTTTTCAAATTCGAGTTATATTTGCAAAACAAAAAAACTGAACTCAAGAAGAAAAAAATTGCAATTCCTAGCAACAAACCAACAAATTTGGGTTCATGCATGTTTGAGCGCACAAACACATTTATTTTCATGTTGTCTTACAAACTTAAATCACATATTATTATATAAACTATTAAAGGTTTCACGATCGACTAGAGAATGTAGGACTTCTCACTTTTGAAATATAGCTCAAAATACAAAATTTATATTTGTTTTATGGGTATGGGTTTGTGACCAATGTGATAAGGTTGTAAAACTAACTTTGTTTTCTAAACAATGTTCATTTTATAAATTTCCTTATAAGGTTTCGTTGTTGTTTTAATTTTAATTTTAATACCATACATCTACTTCTACTATACTATAAGCAAAACAACCACCCCCAATTTTACAAAGTTACCCATAACTATAAATATTATCAAAACATCATTTTGGGGTTAATTTGGTAATTAACTAACAACAAAAAATTACTAACTTTTTAAAAAACCTGAAAATACTATACTATAAGCAAAACAACCACCACCAATTTTACAAAGTTACCCATAACTATAAATATTATCAAAACATCATTTTGGGGTTAATTTGTTAATTAACTAACAACAAAAAATTACTAACTTTTTAAAAAACCTGAAAAGTAGCCACGGAGAGAGAGAGAGAGAGAGAGAGAGAGAGAGAGAGAGAGAGAGAGAGAGAGAGAGAGAGAGAGAGAGAGAGAGAGAGAGAGGAAAAAGAGAGAGAATGAGAAAGAGAGAAGAAAAACGAGAGAGAAAAGAGAGGCTGGGAGAGGAAAAAAAGAGAGAGAATGTGAAAGAGAGAGAATAAAAAGAGAGAGTGAGAGAATGTGAAAGAGAGAGAAAAGTAAAAAAAAAATGTGTGAGAGAGAAAGGAGAGAGAAAAGGGAGAAAAAAGGGTATAGACTATAAATCTACTATCTATCATTTTTTTGGTAAGTTAAAAATTAGGTTAGTTGGTCTCTGAGGCACTCACTAGGGTCAGGGCAGGCCTCATGGTCCTTACGGCCCTTGCGGGAAATGAGCCAACTCGTTACCAACCAAGCAAACTTTCATTGACAATCTTCTATCTATCTTTTAACCACTAGCAAAAAGTTTTCAAACTAATTTTTTTGTCTCTTAGAAAAAAATAGAAAACTTAATGACTATTCAACCTACTAATAAAAATTAAAAATATACGTGTTAAATATTTGTCAATGATACCTAAAAAAAGGACAAATAACTGTCATGTGTATATATAAGAACATGAGATAAATATTTGTTATTGATAATTATAATTTTTGAAGACTACTATAAATATACTATCTAGCTACTACTCCCTTCCGTTCCTGAAGTTTGGTACTTTTGGCCATTTATTTTTGTTCCACAACAATGGTACTTTTAAAAACCCAATGTACAATTCACTAAATTTTTCCAAATATACCATTTATATTTATTGAGTCATTTAGAGTCCCTAAAGTATGAATTAATTGTCTCAAGACTCTTTCATTGTGACTTCATCTATCCCAAGACAACTACATAAGAGGTATTTTAGTATTTATCTAACACAAATTAACGGTACATTAATCTATATCACTTTTTAACCAATTTTCATAATGTTAGTAACTACAATGTCAGAGTGACTTTGTAGTACACTCCCACAACCCATGACCACTATATGGCAAAGTTGACTACCTATTGAAGGCACTTGTTTGGCTTGCTGAACTCATCCCATCTAGGCCTCTTCGGTGGGGTCGTGGAGGGGTTGGAAGCGACTTGGGCGTGCCCACTTGGTCATGCTTCACGGTGACTATTTTGGTACGTACATGCTCGTTGTATTCTTGGATGCGGTGCATGAGGTGAACGTAGGGTCTTTTTCCTGTCGTGTCCCTTTACTTTCGGTTGTCTGAATGATACCTGCCTTTTTTTTGCATGGTTTGCTTCCCACGATCCAAATAACGTGGATGATTTTACAAGACACCAATATAATCAAGGCCCACGATAACCTGTTGATCAACAAATCAGCTAGCATACTAAAAAACAAAGCCCCTTGTATAACTTTAGGGGAGATGAACACCTGTAAAGAAGAGCAATAACACTTAACAAAACAAGCAGGCACAATAATAAAGATTACAGGAAGGCATTGAAGATGAGGTAAGAGAACAAGGATATAGGCTTGACTTCCACGAAGCTTTGACGAAGGATTTTAGTGAGAACACTCCTTTTGTATTGAAGTGCCACCATGTTTTATCTTTGGTAAACTTGGAAAGATGCACTTCTGGAAGATCAGGCATTAGCGCGTCAATTTGCTCTACTTCCCATTAAAAAAACTTCTTCGCCAAATGAAGTTCCATTGCCATTGAAGAACATCCTAAAAGCCCATATTTGCTATAGTTTCTTCTTTTTGCATGGATATAGAGTACAATGTCAGGAATTTGTATTTTAGAGGAGTCGTTCCGAACTAGGCTTTTTGCCAAAATTTGGTGTTTTTCCCTTCTCCTACTCTTTTGCACCAACCTTCTAAGATCACTTTGTTTATCTTCTCATCCCAGTTTGCCACCTTTGAAATGTTGCTCCATATGCTACTCTTGAGCCCATTGCCTTGCGGGTTGAGTATTGCCAAATCTGGATTTAAATTGTGGATAGAGCACATAGTCTTTCCATAGAGCCCATTGCCTTCCATTTAAACCGAAGGCCATCATTCTTGGTTGTTAGATCATTTATCCTAAGGCCACCAAAAGTCTTCAATTTTTGGATGAATCAGGATAATGAACCATTTAATTAAGTTAGCATTAAAATTGTAAAACTTAAAAAAATTTGGGAGAAATTTAGATGACTAAAACATCAATGGGACAGAGGAGTAATTAATGGAAAGAGCAAGATTAAGAATCCCAATAATTTTAATGATAATTTTGAGAAAGTAAGAAAAATTGTGTACAAATTTAATGTTAGTAACTAAGATTAACCAATTTTCATAATTCTTGTGAATTATGTAAAAAGTTCTTACATCATCCGGAAGGCATGGTAAAAGAGAGGGGTACAGTTGAAAAAATGGGGTGCCGATAGCAGTACCTCGTTACTATATGCATAATTTCCCAAGGATGATAGAGGGTATTATTCATAGGGTTGCGTTTTTTGTAGTCCCACCAATAGACACCATAGCCCCACCGTTTTTTAAATCCTATTTTACCTCTATGAAAATTGTTAAAAAAAATTATCTAAATAAAGATAAATCTGTTTATAAAAAAAATTTAAAACAGATTTATCGTTTATTTAGATAAATCCGTTTAACCAAAAAAGCACTACGGATTTATGTTTTTAGTAGATAAATCTGTAGTTGAAAAATATACTACGAATTTATCTACTAAAAACATAAATCCGTAGTTTAAAAAAAATTGGAAAATGGATAAATGATAAATTATATTAACACTACGGTGCCAACCATAACACTACAATATAAGCAATCCTTCCGGTGGTCTGAGATTAGAAGAGATTGAGAATTGTTATTGTTATGGATTGGGCCTCAATGGCCAATCCACCAAAAAGGCCCAACACCAAAGGGTCCAATTCATCCAACGGTGGAGATTGCAGACCTAGATCCAACAGCCCTCCTCCACTCCAGATACCTATAAATAAGCATTGAATGCTCACATTAATATTATTCATCTCTCACATACTCTCACTTGTAATTGACTCACTCACTGACTTGAGCGTCGGAGTGTCATTGCAGGTACCACCCCACCTCGGACCGGAGCACCAACTCGGACAACCAAGGACACACGTACCAACTATCTCGGAACGGTCTATCTATCCAAGATCGGATACGTAGCTGGAGATACGGTACCGAACATTGGCGACCACAGTGGGAGGGCCTTATACTCTAGTCTTTCCCCCAACCTCCTTGATCGGAAATGGCTCCAGAATTACGACGGAGAAACGTCTCCAGCGCCGTGGTCAGACCCGACCAGCAACAGGAAACCCCGGAGGGGGTAGCGATTACTCTCCCTCGCAGCTCGGCCCATGGCCGGAATTCATCCAGGGCAATGGTCCCTATAAGCTCTGCTAGAAACCAGTTTCAACCTCCAGCCCCGACCGTCCCGGTACCGATCGATGCTGTCCAACAGCTCATCCAACTGCTAACAAGGTAGACCGAGGCTGATCAAAGGAGTCAGCGTTACTCCCAGCTGGAGGCCGAGATGGCCGAAGTCCGAGCCAGAGATATCCCGGATCGTACCTCCCCTCAAACTTACTCTCCTAGCAGAAGGACCTCCAGTAAAAGACGTCACCGGTCCCCTGCTTGGAGGAGGCACCACCATCGCTCGCCACCACGCAGAAGAGGGAGGCAAAAATCTGGAACTCCCCCAACCGAGACTTATGACGAGACTTATTACCCCGGGGACTCAACTCACCAAAGCTCATCATTAGCATCTTCGTCCCCAAGGCGACGTTCTATAAGCCGGGGAAGCCCCCCGAGGCATGAACGTCGGCGCCCTCGGTCTCCCGGATCCCCTGCCTGACACCCTATCAGAAGGCCCCCTCCGAGGGAAAGGTCCACGACGCGGAATGGACCCTTCACAGCGGAAATCGACTATTTTCCGGTACCCAAGCACTTAGAAAAGCCCCCGGAGGGTTTAAAGATGCATGACGGGACGGGCGATCCCGACCGACATCTGGATTACTTCGACACGATGATGCAATACCGGAATGTTCAAGAGGAGATCAAATGCCGAATCTTCCCTCTCACCCTTGAGAAATTGGCTCTGGACTGGTTCAGAGCCCTCAAGCCAAACTCGATATCATCCTGGGACCAGCTTGCAAAGCTGTTCTCGGCCCAGTTCGCCCACTCCAAAATGAAGCCTAAGTCTCGGAAAGTCTTACAAGCCATCCGGCAAGGAGAGACCGAGTCTCTCCGAGACTACATTGAAAGATTCAACAATGAGGCGGCTCAGGTCCGGAACTTAGACGACTCATTTCGACTATTCTTCATGGAAGCCGGCCTGCGGGAAGGAAGTCTGTTTCAGATCGATGTCGGAATCAACCAAACTGAGTCGCTTGCCGAGTTCCTCCAGCGATCTCAGAAATACATTGACCATGAAGAAGGCGCTGTCGCAAGAAAGTCAGATGCCGACCCCGTAACGAGCAAGCCTCGGTATGAAAAAGAGGCTCCGGTGCGTCAGGCAGCAGAGGCCCGTTATGAAAGGGAGGCTCGAAACGACAGTAGGCTCCGACCTCGGAACCGGCACCAGCAATATTCCGACCTAAATGAAACAAGGGCCAGGATTCTGGCGGAATGTATGAACGCTGAGTTCAAAGAAGTCAAGTTCCCTGATCCGCTCCCACACAGGCCGGGACAGAGATCCAACAAGTACTGCCGGTATCACCGGAGCAAATGGCACGATACCAATCGATGCAATGCTTTGAAGGATGACATTGAGGACCTGATTAAGAAAGGGAAGTTGAGCCAGTATGTGGCTAAAGCACCCAGGCACGAGGCCGAGGTTAAGGAAGAAGAAGCCGATCCAAAACGAAAGGGTAAAGCCCCACAAAAATGAGAAGAGAGCTCAGAGGACGAGCGCGATTATCGAAAATCAAAGGGTCGACCTGTGATGATGATGATATCTGGGGACTACCCCAACGAGGCATCGGGCAAAACAATGAAAAGAAAATGGAAGGAAGTCATGTGTGCCGCTTCCACCTTTGCGATCAGCTCAGGCCCGGAGCGCCCACCTCTGTGATATCCTGGTCGACCAGGGGAGCTCCGCTGATATCATCTTCATCGACCTGGTGAGAAAACTGCAGATCTCAGAGGAAGACTTCACCCCTTACCGGGGATCGGATCTTTCGGGCTTCAACGGGTCTCGGACCAAACCTCTCGGCTACCTGGAAATGATGGTCACCTATGGAGAGGAGCCCCTAGAAAGGACGGTCAAGACCAAGTTCTTGGTCCTGCCATGCCCCTCGGTCTACAATTGTATCATCGGGAGGCCCACCCTTGGAAGGCTCAGAGCCGTAACTTCAACGGTTCACCTCAAGATGAAGTTCTACTCATTGAGTGACGAAGTTATCACCCTTGACGCCGACTTAGAGTCCGCCTAAAGATGTTTCTATCTTCATGTCAAGGCAGACAAGCAGGCCTCAGAATAGGGGGTTCCCCCCATAGAGGCAAGGACCCAGAAGAGCCCAAAGAAGAAAAGAACCGGTCCAGCAGCCGAGGTCAACGTCACGGACCTCGATGCAAGATATGACCCGGACAGCTCCGAGGAAGAAAGCGACGACGAGTTAGCACGAGAGCTAAAGAAGAAAATTAGGCGACCTCAACCTGATGGACAGTTCATGCAAATCCAGCTGGGAGAGAACCCGACCCAAACTGTCCAGATCGGCTCCGATCTCCCCGACGAAGTAAAAGCAAAGCTCACCCTCTGCCTCAAATCTCACGCCGATCTCTTCGCGTGGTCAGCGAAGGACATGCTCGGGATTCCCCCCGAGGTCGCCTGTCATCAGCTAGCGGTGAACCCCGGGGAAAAATGGGTCGCCCAACGCAAAAGAGCTCAAAGCCAGGAAAAGGCAGCTGCTACGGCCAAGGTCGTTGAAGATTTAATTAAGGCTGATTTTGTAAAAGAGGTCAAGTATACAACTTGGCTCTCAAACCCTGTACTTGTTAAGAAAAGCAATGGAAAGTGGCGAATGTGCGTTGACTATACCGATCTTAATAAGGCCTGTCCTAAAGACGCCTTCCCTGTTCCTAGCATTGATCGGCTCGTCGATAATGCTTCAGGTTTTCGTTTACTATCGTTCATGGATGCTTATTCCGGATACAATCAAATTCCGATGTTCCCCCCGACCAAGAGAAGACGGCCTTTATGACTGACCGCGGTAATTTCTGCTACCGGGTCATGCCATTCGGTTTAAAAAATGCAGGGCCACCTATCAAAGGATGATGAACAAGGTATTCCGAGATCAGATCGGTCGTAACGTGGAAGTTTACCTCGACGACATGATTGCAAAAAGCGAAAGAGAAGACCTCCATATATCCGACCTGGAAGAGATTTTTGCTGAAATCCGAAAAAATAATATGCGGCTAAACCCGGAAAAATGCACTTTCGGAGTCCGGGCTGGAAAATTCCTGGGTTTCTATCTCACGGAAAGGGGCATTGAAGCCAACCCGGATAAATGCCGAGCGGTAACCGAAATGCGGACCCCGTCCACTAAGAAAGAGCTCCAGAAAATTAACGGCATGATAGCTGCGTTATCTCGCTTCATTTCCAACGCCGCCTTCAAATCGCTCCCATTGTTCAAACTCCTTAAGAAAGAAGCAACTTTCGAATGGACCCCAGAGCGGGACGAGGCACTCTCCCGGCTCAAAAAGGTCCTATCCGAACCGCCCATACTAAGTCGGCCGAGCCCAGGGGAAGATCTATTTTTGTATCTAGCCATCTCAGATGAGGCCATCGGAGCCGTGCTTGTCAGGGAGACCGGAACTGGACAAAGCCCGGTATACTTTGTGAGTAAAGCTTTGCATGGACCAGAAGTGAGATATCAGAAAATAGAGAAGATCGCCTTTGCTCTACTCATCTCGGCACGCCGCCTCCGACCTTATTTCGTCGCCCATCAAATCGTGGTGCGGACTAATTATCCAATTCGGCAGATCTTGCACCGACCCGACTTAGCAGGACGAATGATCAAATGGGCAGTAGAACTCTCCGAGTTCGGAATCAAATACGAAACAAGACCGGCCATGAAAGCTCAGATACTTGCCGACTTTATCACAGAGATGGCACCCGCCGATCCGGATGACGGGGTGTGGACACTTCACGTAGACGGGTCCTCAAATCCAAAAGGAAGTGGTGCAGGGTTGATGCTCGAAAGCTCGACGGGCGTCGTAATCGAAATATCACTCACGTTCGGTTTCCCTACCTCAAACAACCAGGCGGAATATGAGGCGTGCATAGCTGGACTCCGGCTTGCGATCGATCTCAAGGTCTCCCGGCTTTCCTTAAATACCGACTCGTTATTGGTGGTATCCCAAATCGGGAAACAGTACGAAGCTAAAGATCCGACCTTGCAAAGGTACCTAACCCAAGTGCAGGAGCTGCTCTCCCTTTTTACATTCACAGAGGTGAAGCACGTTCCAAGATCGGAAAATATCAGGGCAGACATACTCTCCAAGCTTGCCAGCACCAAAATTCCAGGGAACCACCGGTCAATAATCCAGGAAACACTGAGCAATCCGAGCGTAATCTTGAACCCGGAAGCAAATTTTTCCGTTAATGTAGTGGAAGAAAGCCAGGGTTGGATCGCGCCATTAATAGACTACATCAGAACGGGGAACGAGCCTCCAGACCCGAGCGAAGCCAAAATCCTCCGGAGGAAGGCCTCCTCTTTTTCCATAATCAATGGAAGCCTCTACAGAAGAAGCTTGTCAGCACCGCTGTTGAAGTGCATCGAAGGAGGAGAGGCGGACTACGTCCTGGCTGAGATCCACGAGGGAATCTGTGGGCAGCACCTTGGAGGTCGATCCCTGGCTCGAAAGGCATTAAGGGCGGGATATTTCTGGCCGACCATGGAGACCGGTGCAAGAAATTATGTAAAGAGGTGCAGTAAGTGTCAGATCCACGCCAAGGTCCACATAGCGCCCCCTACGGAGCTTTCCAGCTTAAGCTCGCCGTGGCCATTTGCTTGGTGGGGAATAGATCTCTTGGGACCATTCCCAACTGCCCCTGGCCAGATCAAATACCTCATAGTAGCGGTGGATTACTCCACCAAATGGATTGAAGCCGAGCCTTTGGCCATCATCAGCGCTAAGAATTGCATCAAATTCTTCAAGAAGAATATAATGACTAGATTCGGGATCCCCGAGGTTGTAGTCACGGACAATGAAACACAGTTCGCCGACAAAGGCTTCAGAAAACTCATGTCTGACCTTAAGATCAAACACCGGTTTACCTCGGTAGAGCACCCTCAGACGAACGGTCAGGCCGAGGCTGCCAACAAGGTCCTTCTCAATGGACTAAGGAAAAGGCTCGATGAAGCAAAATGAAACTGGGTTGAAGAGCTACCTTATGTGCTGTGGGCCTACAGAACTACCCCACAGAGCTCAACGGGGGAAACCCCTTTCCGACTGTCATACGGGACGGAGGCCGTAATCCCGATAGAGATCGGGGAGCTGAGCTGGAGGACACTCCACCCGAAACCTCCGGGGGACAATAGCCAGGCGTTGAAGGAAAACCTCGACCTAGTCGATGAGGTCCGAGGCCATGCTTTCCTTAAAGAAGCAATAATAAAACAGAGGATAGCAGTACGATATAACTCGAAAGTGATCCCCAGAGACCTCGAGGTCGGTGATTTAGTTTTACGAAGAGCCGATGTCGGTTTGAAGAACGCCGCACAGGGCAAGCTCGCCCCCAACTGGGAAGGACCTTACCGGGTTTTATCTAAAACCGGCAGAGGTGCCTACGAATTGGAGACCTTGTCCGGCAAGGCGATCCCAAGAACTTGGAACGCCACCAAACTAAAGAAGTATTACAGCTGACTCTCATCTTACCTAAAGAACGGTGTATACCGACGTTGTAATTCATTTTAGCTGAAGAACGGTGTATACCGACGTTATTCTTATTTTATCTGGAGAACGGTGTATACCGATGATATCAATTATGTTTGCGGTGTATACCGACGTTGTAACTCATCTTATCTAATGAACGGTGTATACCGATGTTATCCTTTATGATTGCGGTGTCTACCGGTTTTATCGCACGTTCTATTTTCCTTTAGCTGACCGAGGTTGCCACAACCCTAAGGGATGAGTTCGATCTGGGTCGAGTCCCGGTAAACTACCCCGAAGGCGATCATTATTACGACTATTTGGCCGAGGTTGCCACAACCCTAAGGGACGAGTTCGATCTGGGCCGAGTCCCGACAAACTGTCCTTAAGGCGACGTTTACCACTTGAGCGAATCAAACGCAAGTGCACGAATATAAAACAACAGTATAAAGTCTGAACCGAGGTAAATAAAACCGGAGGCACATTAAAAATACATTTCCATTACAAATTATCCCGGATACGGCCGGGTCCTCTTGTTCAAAAAGGGGGTGATGTATTACAAATTTCGGTTCCGCCCGGAACACGGGGCTTTACTCCCCCACCGGTTCCAACCGGAACCCAAAAAGCAGCAAATTCAGAGCTTCCCCATCAGCAACAATCACGGCAAGGAAGGGGGGGTAAATGACATCGAGCGCCTCGGAATCACGATAGGGCCTGACAATACGCCCGTCATCTACGGTATGGTCCAAACGCAGAATTCCCCGGTCCAGAGGAAGGGATGGATGAATGACAGTGACCTGAGCAAGCGCCTTTTCGAAACTCTCCCCGGCTACGTCCACGGCCATCTGAGCCACCTCCACCATCTCGTCCTCCAAGGCTTCGGCTTTGGCACGCACCTCCTGAAGTTCTTTTTCCAATTCAGCAATCCGAGACAAGGAATCAACGCTAGGCCCAACCTGGGCCTGCCTCGCTTTCACAAGGTCGGCCTCAAGTTCATGGATCCGAGCCCTCAGCGAAGAAACCATCTCTGCAGACTGCCTATCTTGACTCTCAAGATCCTGGATTCGAACCTCATGTTCCATGCACAAGTTAAGGGCAGAATCCCTCTCCCTTTCAAGTTTTTCCGCAACCGCCTTAAGCTCGGACTGGTCCCTCTCCAGCAACTCGTATTTCTTTTGCAACTCCTCCCGGGCCCTTCTTTCGTTGTCCCTCTCCACCAGGGCTCCTGTAATAGCAGAAACAAGGAAGTCAACAACAGAGATAACCAATAAGAAAAATCAAAGAGTGCACCTCGGAACTCGGGGTCACCTTTTGCCTGACTCTCAGCCTCGACCTTCTGAAGCTTGGTCACGTCGGCCAGATGCCGGAATAACCTGAGAGACGCCTCAACCGGGTCGACCCGGGAATCCTCCAAGTGCTTCTGCAGGAAGTCGGCGTCAATAGAAATGCCGGAAGACCTAGAAGTCCGGTGCTTCCCATGACGCCCCTTTTTTGAAGCCCGAGCAGCCGGAGCATGCGAAGTAGAAGCAGGATCTGCTTGCGGTAGGGGGCGCTCCCTTTTTCGATGCAAAAGATCCGCAGCCCGATCCTCTACTCCAGCCGAGATGGCCTCCGGGATTGTGCTAATCGGAATGGCGGCAACCGGTTTCTCCTTCTGAACCCCAGCTTTCCTTTCTGCAAGAGCCGCCAGGCGGGCGAACTTGTCAGGCCCCATGCTATCTGCAAAATAAGAAAAATAAACAATGTTAGAAGAAACGGCAGTCAAAAAATTATTATGGGCGGGGTTATCTACCAAGAAACCAACCAAGAACGACGACTACTTAAGATTTCGACCCGGGCCGACCAATCGGGCTACGTCAATCCCAAATTTCTTGGGATCCCGGTAGACAATCAGGTCGGCAAAGTTCGTTAAGATCGCCAATGAGTCTTGATCAACCTGGGATAGCCGCCCTAAGCCGACGGTGTAGGAATGAGGCCTCCGGTTGAAGTGAGAGAGAGACCACCCCAGTTGAAACTTTGTGAACTCCAATGATTTCCCGTCCGCAGAATATTGGCCGACGTGCCTCACTGCCTCCTCATTCACGGGCTCCACAAAGAAATACTTATTTTTCCAGTTCTTAAGAGAGTCGGAATAAGGCATGAAGATCTTTACCCCTCTCTTAGCTCGGAAGCTCACATGTTCCCACCGATCTTTGGTTCCATCCTCATGCCTTCGGTTAACCTCAAAAAGGTGGAAGAAGAGGTCGCAGGAGACCGGCCTCTCCAGATGAATGCACATCAACTCAAAAGCCCGGAGGAATGCCCATGAGTTGGGATGTAGTTGGGAAGGAGCGAGGTTCAAGATCTCCAAAGCCTCTTGTTGAAAGGCGGTGAACGGGGGGGCTAACGTGCATATCAAGGATCGTCACCCCGTACATAACAAATTTCAGAGCTTTCGGCCAGACGGCCACATGCTGGTCTTCAGCCATTCCCTCCACATTCCAGATCCGATCCTTCCGGGAAAGGCGATTGACGAAGAAACTCATATCGTCCCCGGTCCTATAAAGGGACGGAATCCCCCTCAACGCCTCCGACACCCAGGAATACTCCCGGGGAACAGTAAGAGGCAGGGGCACGGGAACATTGACCGGCCCTACTCCGGCTCGGGGATATTGGTCGGAATCACCTCCTTCAGATGCGGGCTCCCCGCAATGCCCAAGACCGTCTTCATTGTTACGGCTCTCAGCCACCTCCGCCTCACTCTCCTCCGAACTCCAACTAGTGCTACCCTGTTCTTCACATTCGGGCTCGGCATCAGAATCACCCGAATCAAGGACCACCACCTCTGTGTTATCTTCATCTACCGGCTCGTTGCTGGGAACCCCGGGAGACCGGTCTTCAGCGTGAGTAGGAGCGGAGCCCAAGCCGTCTTGAACCTCGGGAATAGCCGACCCGGGGGGACTAGCACGAATTTCCATCGACTCTCCAATTCCGGAAGCCATTGTTTGTGCGAAATTAGGGCGATCTATGTCAGCAACCCGACGGGTTTGTTTCGTCCTCGCCAGATCGGTCCTGCAGAAATGGGGGCTTGACGAGTCAGGTTGATACGTAAACAGTGGGTCCACAACCAAGTCGGAACCCGACCTGACGACCCCCACTCTGTATCTACAAATACGGGTCCGGAGAGAACCCGGTCGTGATCTAAAGCCGGAAGCAATAAAGAAAAGAGGAAAGCTAACCTTATGAAAATCGAAGCTCGTCGAACACTGGAGGCAGGTCGCGAACAGCAAAGGCGTCACTGAGATACAACACAACTCTGAAGAAAGAAATAAGCTTCGGAACGACTTTAAGATCGGAAGCAGAGCAATTCGCAGAAAAACAATCCAAGTAAGGGGGATCCCCCCTCCTATTTATAGAACATTAAGAAAGCCACAGATGGGCCTGGGCCTAGGCTACGTTTCCCAAGACTAGCCCCTAGACAGGCGCGTCGTTCCAAGTGCCATCATTACCCCAATCATCCTCGAACGACGCGTCCCATCAATGACGTTGCCAGCTGGCACAGAAATCAAGGCACAACTATGACCGGATCGCTTCGTTTCCTTTGGCTCGCCCCGGTCTCTTGACCCCGCCGTGACCGGAATCTCTCAAAGCGGACAGCCTCGAGTCACTCGGCGCGACCTGAGTCCCTCAGATCGGCCCGGTAGGCCGTGAAGTATCTCGCCCGAGCTTAGGCCCGACGAAATCTCTAGACGACAAGTCTAGCTCGCCTTAAGGCAACCCGACTTGGGGGCTACTGTTATGGATTGGGCCTCAATGGCCAATCCACCAAAAAGGCCCAACACCAAAGGGTCCAATTCATCCAACGGTGGAGATTGCAGACCTAGATCCAACAGCCCTCCTCCACTCCAGATACCTATAAATAAGCATTGAATGCTCACATTAATATTATTCATCTCTCACATACTCTCACTTGTAATTGACTCACTCACTGACTTGAGCGTCGGAGTGTCATTGCAGGTACCACCCCACCTCGGACCGGAGCACCAACTCGGACAACCAAGGACACACGTACCAACTATCTCGGACCGGTCTATCTATCCAAGATCGGATACGTAGCTGGAGATACGGTACCGAACAGTTATTGTGCCAAGAAAGCAAGATTTATTCTTCTGTAAGCAATGGTATTCTTTCAGCAAAAGTGATATAGTTGAAGGTTTAGAATGCATCTTAGGAGAAAGGGTAGCAAGGAGACCGTGGACAACAGTCAAGATGGTCTTCCAACTATTCAGGTTGAAGAGATCTCAAGTAATCCAATTAATTAATCATTTTTTCTTCTCCAACAACGGATATGTGATAAATCACACTACGGATTTAGTTGCCAACAACGGATTTAGTTGCCAACAACGGATTTAGATGCATGACACTACTGATATATGATGATAAATCACATTAACATATCTAACACTATGCATGACACTACGGATTTATCACATTGAAAACGGAATTAGCACATTAACACTATGGATTTATCCTACAAAGAGATAAATATGTTTTGTAAAAATGGGATAACGGATTTATCTCTTTGCTAGGTAAATCCGTAGTTAAATTTGTACAAAACGGATTTATCTATTTATTAGATAAATCCGTTATTAGATGTTTAACTACGGATTTTTCTAACAAATAGATAAATCCGTTTTGTAATTAATATACAACGGATTTACCAATTGATGAGATAAATCTGTTTTGCCAAATATACAGGAGTAAAGTGGGAAGAAAAAATATATGGTGGGGCTATAGTATCTAGTGGTGGGGTACAAAAACGCAACTCTTATTCATAAAGAAAGCCCGATACTAAATATCTGAGTGCCAATCCCAACTCCCAAGGGTTCGTCTGGTTCAGTCTGATGACAAAAAAACTTAAGGTGTGATCCACCAAAAAACGTGAGGTGTTATCCAAAAATCACAAAAGTTGAGGTGGATCTACCAAAGAAAAAGTTGAGGTGACGTATATCTAAAGACCATAATAAGATCATTTGTGTCGATGGCAATCTCTATGGAAAACTTGAATTCATAACTATTAAATATAGTTAGTTGGTGAAGTCGTTAGGGAAATTTGTTAGTAGTTATAATTGAGTTGTTAGCGGTTAGAGTGTGCCGCCTATATATAGACTTGATGTAATCACTGTCTGTCAGGTCATGATCATTCCCTTAGGCTTACAAAGGTTCAAAAACTAAGTACCGCATCTCACAAAAGTAGCCAAAAGGTAGTACGTCCTATAAGGTTATACCTATCACAAGTCAGGCTGAGTCCTAACCAGTCAAATTAATATACCGAAATACCTTATAATTACTGCCCCAAAATATAGAGTTATAAGAGAATACAAACCAGTCTAAATCCCACAAAACTTTTATACTCTAACCTCCAACAAGTCAAAAAAAAACCCAACGTCCCATAAATACTGATGATAACCATTGGGGATATCCCCGATGGTACCACCACTATCGGAACCATCAGATGGTTCCCACTCAGGCACAACAGGGACTGGGACTGCAACTTCAAGAACTAGTTCTTCAGGAACTACGACATCAGGTACTACTACCTCAAGTACCACCCCACCTGGTATCAATGCATCTATCATTCTGTCCATGGGTAACTCAATCTCTAAGGTCATGTGAGAAGTAATCGAGGTCATGGGTGCTCCCCCGATTCCATCTGTTGTCTGTACGATACCAGTATAGGTTAAAGTTTGAGCTACTGCGTCGATTTCCCCGATGGGATTTCCCTCGTCCTCCAAAAACCTAATCTGACGGTGGCCCGAATGACTCAGTGGTTCTCCCGTCGCCATCTGAAATGTATGGGGTGAAATACTCGTACACAAGTTTGCAACACAGTGGTTACACAAGTTACACATAATATGATACAATCACAAGAAATAATAATATATAGACTTAATAAGTGACACACATCAAACTTAATCAAGACTAAGAAAATTAACCACACAGAATCACCAAATCCTGCAAAACATGACTAACATTCTAGTGAAATAAAATAGTGGTAGTTAGTCAAATAAACCAGATATCACACTTATCCTGTAATCCATCAACAATGTTAGTCTGCTAACTAGAAATAATGTACTCAACCTACTCCATGGAGATTTCTCTATCATCTTGAGCGTAAGGTCGTTTCAACTGCCATAACGTGATTGTTTGCAATGAGAAGATATCCAATCCATACTCCAATCATTCTGGCCCGAGCGCTGCACCTTATTATAGATAGTCCTGCACAATCAGGCTCACCGTGTCGGGTAGTACGATTTCCCCCAGCCAGAGATGCTACAACTAACCATTGGTAGGAGTTCGAAACACAAGTTCCCCCAGAAGGTCTGTAGTCGACCCAACCAAACCTATCCCCAGTCTTATATACTTGATAGTACTATAAGAAACATCCTGTGATAGCTCTTAGTAAAATCACCAGTCTTACTAATCTAATCCATAATCAACTTGACAATTCAGTTCTTAGAATCCATAGAACAACTTGTGAGATACAACCTTAACTAATCAATCCTCATAAGTCATATCACTAAGTAAGTAACAACTAATATTCTCGACCAAATTCAAAATCACTACAAGAATTATTGGTTTTTCCGGCCAGGAGTTTCCGGCGGATATGGATCCGCCGCAAAGTTACCGGCGGAATCTACGCATTTCCGGCGGATTTTATCCGCCTCAAAGTTACCGGCGGAATAATTGACCGTTGCGGCGGATTAAAATTCGTCTTGGCTTTTGCGGCGGATTTAACGGTTCTTGCGGCGGATTGGGGTTCACAATTTTTTTTTACGAGATTTTAATTAACCGCCGCAAATGCACCTCCGTCCGCCGCAAATACCTTAAGTCCGCCGCAAATCCCTTAAATCCGCCGGTAACTGCCGTTTCCGGCGGATCTTGCCTTTTGACCGTTTGACTTCGTTTCTCCTATAGAAACCCCTTCTCCCCTTCTTCTTTTTTCACACCTCTACCAATACTCTCATTCTCTTGATACGGCACTCGATCTCTTAATTCGGCACTCTCTTGAGCATTGTCGGCAGCGGGGTTCCAATAGAGTGGCGTACGTCTCAATTTTTTTGTAAAATTTTTTTCACATTGTCATGAAGACCCCTTCATCTTTTTCGTTAAAAGTAACCCCTTTATCAGCATAAAGTTCATCCTCATTATTTTCACCACAAGAGACATATACGCTCATCAAACGCTCGGTATCATCCTCCAACTTAACAACCCGTCCTTGCAGTTCATCTCAACCCACCACTCATTTGAGCCAACCTACCCCATCATTTTTTGCCAAAAGAACCAACCATTTTGCCATTCCTAGGTTCATGGGTTATGGAAAACCGCTCGTCTCATAGAAAACATACAGATATACTTAAATATTATCCATCAATAACATTCTCGCATTAGCAAGACAGCAAATTTTGAATCCACATCTTGATGAGATATAAGTTAAAGGAAAATGCTAGATCCAGCGAATTTCTCTACGTGGAATTTTGGCGAATCACTTTAATTGGTTGGTTAGCCATGTATCTTTTCTCTTTTATTAACATTTTCCAATATTTCCCCGCTAAACAGGTGCCACCTAACGTTTATTGCTAGCCACGTGCAATTTCGTAGATTTCATGAAAGAATTTGTCACTAGAAATAGCATTGCTCTGAGTTAAACCATCTCTGCGAACTAGACTAATGACCGACTTACAACAATCAAAAATTTAAACATAAAATGAGGGATCGAGAATACGCGGTATACAAATTAATCAATGCGATCTAGATTGTCAACTTGGAGGAGAAGACATCTCTCAATTATATGTAGAGTTACTTTAATTAATTACGTGCTTAATAGCCTACCATGGTATTTTTCTCTTACTTGAAAGTCCCTAAAGCTTGTTGTTGGAGATGATGAAATTACAAAGAAACTTCCTTTGGGGAGGTAAAAAGGGTGAAAAGAAAAGACAATGGGTGTCTTGGGAGAAAGTGTGTAAATAAAAAAAAAAGGAGAGGACCACGTGTAAAGGACTTGAAATTATTCAATTATTCCTTATTATCAAAGTACTAGTGGATGTGGCAGTGCTTGACGAATACGAAGGCCATTTGGAGAGAATTATTAGAGTATAGATATGGAAATGTGTAATTCATTTTTCATGCAAGGGCAATGTTACTTGGAGGAGGAAATACTCGTTTTGATGGAGAGGTATCTTCTCATTGGAATCAGTTTTATGATCACATCAGAATGTTTTCTTGGATACTGTTATGGTAATTACAGTAATTTCTATTTGCACCCCTTCTCCAAAAGCCCAATTGATGAGAAGCCCAATTGTAATCAAGAGAGTCCAATCTTCAATGGCCAAGATCAGCCCGCAAGATCGGACGGCCCAAAAACGCCAACACAAACACATCCAAACTCTATAAATACCCCATTCAATGCTCATTAATGGTAAGCACTTTTCTAACCAAACACTTATTCTCTCAAATACTGACTTAAGCGTCGGAGTATCATTGTAGGTACAACCTCGCCCTCCAAGATCGAACATCTCAAGATCGAACACCTCAACATCGCCTCTCAAGGTCGAACATCTCCAGGTCGAACAAAACCTTCCTCTCAAAGCCTGAAGACAAAGATAGGATCAAGGACAAAATATCTACCAACTGCATAATATCGATCCTCAAGATCGGAAGCACGGTACAGAACATTGGCGACCACAGTGGGAGAAACCAATACCCGATTTTTCTCACCATCTCCTTGAACCTATTAAATGGCACCAACACGCCGCTCAATACCGACTCGTCTCATGGCCGAGCCTGACCTCGGCCCTCAGCGAACCCCTGAAGGCCACGTCCAGGAACTCACGAATTCGTCACAAACACGAAGCCGACATCCCAACACGGGACCTTCCCGAGCTCAATCGGGCGCAGATGAGACGAGCTTGCCACCTCCCCCCCAATTACTCCCGGCTTTGACTGACGCGGTTCAACAGCTCGTTCAGCTATTGGCTCGGCAGGAAGCGGTAAGTGAAGAAAGACACAATCGTTTCGCCAACCTCGAATCCGAAGTAGCGAGAGTGCAAAATCGAAACGTCCTGGATCAACAATCATCCGGGCAGAGCTCACTGGAAGAACGACGCCCAACTCGAAGGAGACTTTTTCATCGATCACCCCCTCGGAGAAAGCTCAGCCATCGCTCCCCGCCACGCCGCCACCGAGGGAATGGTTCCCGTTCTCCTCCGGCCCGCCAATACGACGATCTTGATAATCCTCATTCTCCGCCACGCCGCCACCAGGGGAGTGATTCCCGTTCTCCATCAGCTCGACAATACGACGATCTTGATGATCCTCATTCTCCTCCACGCCGCCACCGAGGGAATGGCTCCCGTTCTCCTCCGGCTCGCCGAATTGAAGACTCGACCTCGTCAAGGAGACGATCAAGAAGCCGTGACAGCGTTCAAAACAATCAAACACGACGATACGGACGCCAACCACCGTCACGGGCTAATCGACCTAGGAGAAAAGGTCCTTTCACAAGATCGATTGACAACTTCTGGGTTCCCCGGTATCTCGAGAAACCACCCGGAGGTTTGAAAACTTACGACGGAACGGGCGACCCCGACAGGCATCTAGACCAATTTGACACGACCATGCAATATCGAAATGTACCCATGGAAATGAAATGCCGAATATTCCCTTTAACCCTAGACAAAATGGCTTCCGAATGGTTCCGGACGTTAAGGTCGAATACCATTTCCTCATGGGACCAGTTAGCAAAACACTTCTCGGTGCACTTTGCCCATTCCAAGAGCAAACCCAAAAACAAAAATGTTCTAGCGTCGATTGTCCAGAAAGTAAATGAACCCCTGAGGGAATATATAGAGCGATTCAACGTTGAAGCTCTTCAGGTTCGGCAGTTAGACGACGCTTTTCGAATTTTCTTCATGGCCCAAGGTCTGTTACCTGGAAGCTCGTTCCGAAAACACATCAATACCTGGGAACCTAACACCCTCCAGGAATTCCTCGAACTATCCCAGTGCTTCATTAACGAAGAAGAAAATTCAAAGGTCGATAAAACGTCGTCACATGCAGAACCATCAAAACGCCACATCGAGATCGACCCTCGTAAAAACTCGTGGAACATCGGTAAGAAAAATCGTCACCAGGTATACACTGAACTCAACGTCTCCAACGCCCAGCTACTAGGGGAATGTTGGAACGTCGAATTCAGGGACGTCAAGCCTCCCAGGTCCTTGCCTAGCCGACCTGGGCAGAAGGCCAACAAATACTGCCGATACCACAGAAGCAATGGCCATGACACAAACCATTGCAACGCCCTAAAGGATGACATAGAAGATTTAATAAAACGGGGAAAACTATCTTCTTACGTCAAAAGGGAGGGGGGGACGGTCTGACAACCTCGGAAAAGAAAGGAATGAAAACCTCAGGACAAAAGGAAAAGAAGTGATCGACGCAGACCGCGAAGAGCTGGATATAAAACGCTCTGTTATCATGATGATAACTGGGGGATTCGATCATGAAGGATCGGGAAAATCCATGAAGAGAAAATGGAAGGAATTGTTGTGCGTGGCTTCAACGTCGACAACCCCGGTCGTGACCAATCGACCTCCATTATCTTTTAGTGACAACGACCTTATTGACGGAAAAGCTAACAAACACGTACCTCTCTTGATATCGGCAATCATAGCCAACAAGGAGGTACGTAGAATCCTAGTCGATCAGGGGAGCTCATCAGACATCATCTTTATCGATCTTCTGAGCAAAATGGGGATCAGTAAAGAGGAACTCACCCCTTATAGAGGGACGGCTTTGTCCGGCTTTAACGGATCTCGAACGAAACCCCTTGGACATCTGGAGCTAATGGTTACCTACGGAACCGAACCAATGGTCCGAACCGTCAGAACCAAATTCCTCGTCTTGCCTTGTGAATCCATATACAACGGCATTATAGGAAGACCGACCCTCGGCAGGCTCGGGGCGGTTACATCCACCACGCACTTAAAGATGAAGTTCCACTCTCTTTGCGACAGAGTTATCACTTTAAACTCTGACTTAGAGTCGGCCTCCAGGTGTTTTTTCCTATGGACTAAGAACGAACGAAAAGCTTCGGAGCATGAAGGGGTTCCCCCTTCGGAAGAACTGGCAACTCCCAAAATGCCAAAAGGAAGATCAACTGAAGTTAACACCGCCACTAACGTAGGAACCAACTGCGGTCCGGAGGTCGAAAAACAGATAGATATCGACGAGCTAACAAAAGAGCTCAAACGAAAAATCAGAAGACCAGAGCCTGATGGAAAGTTCGTCGAAACACAGCTCGGTTCAGACCCCTCCCAAAAAATCAAAATAGGGATCGACCTTCCAGAAAAGATCAAGACCGATTTAACCCAATGTCTTAAGGATTTCAAAGACATCTTTGCTTGGTCGGCCGAAGACATGCCTGGGATCCCGCCAGAGATTGCCTGCCATCGACTCGCAATAAACCCAGAAGCAAAATGGATCGCCCAAAGAAAGCGGGCCCAAAGCAAAGAAAAAGCCATTGCTGCCGCCTTAGCAGTAGACGACCTCATCCGAGCCAACTTTATCTCTGAGGTTAAATACACAACTTGGTTATCAAACCCTGTCCTGGTGAAGAAGTCTAACGGAAAATGGCGTATGTGTGTCGACTACACCGATCTTAATAAAGCTTGCCCAAAAGACGCTTTTCCGGTCCCCAGCATCGATCGTTTGGTCGACAGCGCTTCCGGTTTCCAGTTGTTATCTTTCATGGACGCATACTCCGGGTACAACCAAATCGCCATGTTTCCACCAGATCAAGCAAAAACCGCCTTCATCACTGACCGAGGAAACTTCGCGTACCGTGTTATGCCCTTTGGTTTAAAAAACGCTGGAGCAACTTATCAAAGAATGATGAACAAAGTTTTCCAAAACCAGATCGGTAAAAGCGTAGAGGTTTACCTCGACGATATGATCGCCAAAAGCAAAAGCGATGCCGACCATGTAGGCGATCTGAAAGCAATTTTCTCTGAGGTACGGAAAAACAGAATGAGATTAAACCCAGAGAAATGCACTTTCGGGGTTCGAGCTGGGAAATTCTTAGGTTTCTTCTTAACAGAACGAGGTATCGAGGCAAACCCAGACAAATGTCGATCCGTCACAGAAATGCGAACTCCGACGTCCAAAAGAGAAGTACAGAAACTCAATGGAATGATAGCTGCTCTATCTCGTTTCATATCGAATGCAGCATTCAAATCTCTTCCACTTTTCAAAATCCTCAAAAAAGAAGAAAGAGATTTCAAATGGACACCCGAGCAAGACGAAGCTTTGAAGCAACTTAAAAAATCTCTCTCCGAGCCTCCAATTTTAACTCGCCCAAATGAAGGAGAAACATTATACTTATATCTAGCAGTCTCGGAAGAGGCGTTAGCTGCCGTTCTAGTACGCGAACTCGAAACCGGGCAAAGTCCCATCTACTTCGCAAGCAAGGCTCTGCACGGGGCTGAAAGTCGTTATCAGAAAATCGAGAAAATCGCCTTGGCCCTCATTGTTGCAGCTCGACGTTTTCGAGCTTATTTCGTCGCCCACCAGGTAGTCGTCCGCACTAACTACCCAATCAGACAGATACTCCACAGACCCGATCTAGCTGGAAGGATGATCAAATGGGCCGTAGAACTCTCAGAGTTCGGTATCAAATATGAAGCTCGAACTACACTTAAAGCACAAGTTTTGGTGGACTTCATCGCCGAGATGACACCTGCTAACACCGACTCTGACATATGGATCCTCTACGTCGATGGTTCCTCAAATCCAAAAGGGAGTGGCGCTGGGATTATGCTAGAAAGCCCGACTGGGGTCATCATCGAAGTTTCCCTTGCATTCGGTTTTCCCACCTCGAACAACCAAGCAGAGTACGAAGCTTGCATTGCCGGACTTCGCCTGGCAATTGACCTCCAAGTCCAAAAAATTAAACTCCATACCGACTCTCTCTTGGTGGTCTCCCAGATCGAAAGCAAATACGAGACCAAAGAACCGATCCTGCAAAAATACCTACTTCAGGTACGGTCGCTAATAGCTAAATTTGAAGCAAGCGAGATAGTTCATGTCCCAAGAACGGAAAACCAACGAGCTGATATCCTCGCCAAACTCGCAAGCACAAAAACCCCAGGAAACCAAAGGACGACCATCCAAGAAACACTACGCAATCCCAGTGTATCTCTCGAGCCGCTGTTTAACCCGACCATCTACGTGCTTGAAGAGGCAGACAGCTGGATAACCCCAATTTTAGAGTACATCGTCTCAGGAACGGAACCCACAGACAGAAACGACGCCAAATATATAAGGAGAAGAGCCTCGGCTTTTTCAGCCATCAACGGGACGCTCTATAAACGAAGCCTCTCTTCCCCGTTAATTAAATGCATCGAAGGAGAGGAAGCGGCCTATGTGTTAACAGAAATTCATGAGGGAATCTGCGGCCAGCACATGGGAGCTCGATCTTTAGCACGAAAAACCCTTCGAGCCGGTTACTACTGGCCGAGCATGATCGGCGATGCTAGTGATCACGTGAAGAAATGCAAGAAATGTCAAATCCACGCCAACATGCACGTGGCTCCCCCCACAGACCTCACGAGTTTATCCTCCACATGGCCCTTCGCATGGTGGGGAATGGACTTGCTCGGACCTTTCGCAAAAGCACCAGGACAAGCCAAATTCTTGATCGTCGCCGTAGACTACTTCAGTAAATGGATAGAAGCGGAACCCCTGGCGACCATCACTGCAAAAAACTGCATAAAATTCTTCAAAAAAAGCATTATGAGCAGGTTCGGGATCCCCGAGGTAGTAGTAACGGACAACGGGACGCAATTCACAGACACGGGATTCCGCAAACTAATGTTCGAGCTTAAGATTAAACACCATTTCACTTCAGTAGAGCACCCTCAAACCAACGGTCAAGCAGAGGCTGCAAACAAAGTAATACTGAACGGGCTGAAACGACGTTTGGACGATGCTAAAGGAAATTGGGTAGAAGAATTGCCTTACGTCCTCTGGGGATACCGGACGACCCCCCAAAGCTCCACTGGGGAAACACCTTTTAGACTCTCCTACGGCAGCGAGGCGGTCATCCCCGTCGAGATCGGCGAACTTAGTTGGAGAACGGCAAATCCCAAAACACAAAGCAATAACGATCAAGCCCTAAGAGAAGAGCTCGACCTCATCGATGAAATCCGAGGTCGAGCCTCGCTCCGAGAAGCGATCATCAAACAAAAGGTGGCAACCAGATACAACACCAAGGTCGTTCACAGAGATTTCAATCCTGGCGATCTGGTACTCAGAAGGGCTGACGTCGGTCAGAAAAACGCCTCCCAAGGAAAGCTCGCCCCAAACTAGGAAGGCCCCTACCGAATTTTATCTAAAACCGGCACGGGAGCCTTTAAATTGGAGACCCTCCAAGGAAGAAAGATTGAGAGAACTTGGAACGCAACAAAACTGAAAAGTTATTATCCTTAGAAAGAAGTCACTCATACCGATCTTATGTAAACTCGAAACAAGCTATTAATAAGAAGCTTGACATTTCTTTCAAACGCTTTCAATACTTCTCAAAAGTTTTTTCAAGTCTCCACACATTCTTGATTTTCATCAAACAGAATGAAGGGACCTAAATCCCCCCAACAGGAATCAACTGGGACCGATCTTAAATGATCTCCCCAAAAGCGACCACCCAAGGTCAAAAACTCTTTGAGAAAACAGTTAAATCCGAGCCGAGTCTTGGCAAACTATCTCAAAGAGACCGGGTCTTCAAGGATCGAAACGTCCTATGAACGACCATCGGCCACAGCTGCCGATACCCCTATATCACTACAAAAAAAGAAGCCATTAGCGACGGAAATTAGCGAGGGACTAATGGTCCCTCGCAAAAATTGGGATTAGCGACGGAATTAGCGAGGGAATAGGGGCTGTCGTATTTTTCAGAATTAGCGACGGAATTTTAGACATTAGCGAGGGAATTTCCGTCGCTAATGGCAAAATTAGCGAGGGAATGTCAGTTCCGTCGCTAATTTTTTTACTTTTCAGATGATGGGACTCAGTTGCAGGGGTTGGTAAATGCACAGGAATTAGCGAGGGACAGTTCCCTCGCTAATTCCCTCGCTAAAGTTAACTTTTCAGATGATGGGACAGTTCCCTCGCTAATTCCCTCGCAATTTTTTTTTCTTTTTTTCCTTAAATCCGTTTACACTCATATTTCTCACTCACTCACTCACTCTTTACCCTTCCTCTTCACCCTTCCTCTTCACCCTTCCTCTTCCTCTACTCTCCACCACCACACAACCACCACCACCACCACCACCATCATCACCACCTCCTCTCACACTCTCCTCTCTCTTCACTCTTCCAACACCACCACCACCACATACCTCCTACCACTCTCACTCACTCTCTCTTACTCTTCACCACCACCACCCCACCACCACCACTCTCACTCCTCTCTCTTACTCTTCACGCCACCACCACCACCACCATCATCACCACCTCCTCTCACACTCTCCTCTCTCTTCACTCTTCCAACACCACCACCACCACATACCTCCTACCACTCTCACTCACTCTCTCTTACTCTTCACCACCACCACCCCACCACCACCACTCTCACTCCTCTCTCTTACTCTTCACGCCACCACCACCACCACACAACCACCACCACCACCACCATCATATCCACCTCCTCTCACACTCTCCTCTCTCTTCACTCTTCCAACACCACCACCACCACATACCTCCTACCACTCTCACTCACTCTCTCTTACTCTTCACCACCACCACCCCACCACCACCACTCTCACTCCTCTCTCTTACTCTTCACGCCACCACCACCACCACACAACCACCACCACCACCACCATCATCACCACCTCCTCTCACACTCTCCTCTCTCTTCACTCTTCCAACACCACCACCACCACATACCTCCTACCACTCTCACTCACTCTCTCTTACTCTTCACCACCACCACCCCACCACCACCACGTGTAATTTTTTTTTTGAAAAATTGCAGTCATTAGCGAGGGAATTAGCGAGGGAATATCCCTCGCTAATTCCTACGCATTTACCAACCCCTGCAACTGAGTCCCATCACCTGAAAAGTTGCAGTCATTAGCGAGGGAATTAGCGAGGGAAAATTCCCTCGCTAATTAGCGAGGGATTCAAATTCCCTCGCTAATCCCAGTAGCGAGGAGGGAATTAGCGAGGGAACCAGTCCGTCGCTAATTCCCTCGCAAATGACCATTAGCGACGGATTTTGGTCAATTTGCGAGGGAAATGTCCGTCGCTAATGACCAGTTTTTTTGTAGTGATAGGGCGAGTTAAATCTAGGCCGAGTCCTAGTAAACTGTCCTATAGGTTCAAACCGGTAAATCGAGTTCCTCGTTTACCGACGTTTTTACGTCACACGCAACGTGCAGAATTTAAAAAGCACTCGTTAAAAACTCGCAAAAACGACATACATGACATGCGAAATTCGAAAAGCATTCATTAAAAGCTCGTAAAGGCCTTATAGGCATATTCCAAAAAGAGGTTACATATATCTCCAGCTAGACCAAACAGAAGTTCCGGATCTATACAAAAAATACATAAAAGCATACACCAGGAACTTCTGCAAAAGAAACGCTGTTAAAACATCAGGCAGTAGAGGTCGGGAATATCACACTCTTCGTCTGCGTCTGAGCATCGATCTTAACGATCTTACCCCCTTCAACCTCATGGTCGGCGTCAATAATCGACCGATCCAAAATTACAGAAGGATGGACCAAAGTAATTTGCTCCTGGGCGCACTCAAAACCCTCTTTGTACAGCTCAATTGCAGAGTTAGCAGCTTCCCGAGCCTCCCTCCTAGCCTCATTTGCAAGTTTCGTAGCCTCTTTAGCATTCCTTCTGCTTTGCTGAAGGGCTGCCTCAAGCTCTGCAATTCGAGCCTCCGCATCGCCGCTCGAACCGACCCGTGCCTCAGATGCTTTCTTCAAATCCTCTTCCAAACCAGCAACACGAAACTCCAAACCTTTGATCTTCTCGTTGGCCTCGGCAAGTTGCCCCTCCAAAACTTTTTCCCTTTCTTCAAGCTCCTTGACGCGATTCTCCGCAAACTCCGCCCGACGTACAACCTCCCCTTGGCTTTCCTTCAGAACCAGAAGTTCTTGCTTTGTTCGAGCAAGCTCTTTTGATTTTAAAGCCACGTCTTCCACGAGCTTCACTATTTTTGACTTCTCGAGCTCCAACGAAGCTGCAAACTCGAAAAAATGAGAGAAATCAGTTTATGAAGAAATCAGTTTATGAAGAAATCAGTTTATGAAGAAAAAAGATGTTTTTATGAATGTAAAAAGAAATGATGTCATTTACCCTTAGCCCGCTGCTCGTATTTCTCTTTTTCGATCCTATGAACATCGGCCAAATTCGCCAACAATTTAACAGACGCCCCGACAGGATCCTCCCGCCATTGGGCGTAATTCTGCTCCAAAAAACCCTCCTCCAAGGGTACGGCCTTACTCTTATGCTTCGGTCTCCTCGAAGTCTTACTCCTTTTTTCTGGCCTCTGCTCGCCACTTGCCTCGGTGCGCACCCTTTTCGCCGAGGTACCTGCACCAACATCGGGAGCAGTCGGGGGAGGAGAACTGGAAACAAGATCGACCATAGCCTCATAGGCAAGGTCCTCCTGGGTAACAATATTTATCGGAGAAGCAGCAGTAACCGTCCCAACAACAGTCTCGGCCTGAGGAGACGTCGGAAGCGGAACACCAACCCCCTCAGCATCTCCAGATATCTCGACACTCCTCATCGCCAGCGCCTTCATTACGGCGAGCTTCTTTGGGGCCATGGTATCTGGAAAAGAAAGATAAAATCGATCATACAAACTACGGTCAAAAATATGCAAATATCAAAGCAAGAAAGACAAGACTACCTAAGACAATTTGCACTCGTCTTCGCTTCCCGGCCTGAACTATCTTAGCCGCAGGGATACCCCGATACTTATGTTTTGAAAACGGAATGTTCTCAGAAATAAACATCAGGATCCTCTTGGTAAGAAGATCGGCAGCGTTCAAACGATTCTGACTAACAGAAAAGGAATTGGTAGATCGTTCAAAATGGGCCTGACTCCAACCAATGGGAAACTTGGTGGACACCAAAGTCCGACCATCCTCTGAAAACTTTCCCACTCTCTCAATCGCTTCGTCGGTCACCGGTTCGACCCAATAAAATAACTCCTTCCAATTTCCCTTCAACGAGTCCGCATAGGCTTTAAAAATCTTGGCACCTCGCCTCGAACGAAGACTGACGTGTTCGCGGCCGGACTTATTCTCACTACTATTCCGATTTATCTCAAACAAATGAAAAAAGAGCAACGGCGAGACCGGCCTCTCCAGATGAAGACACATTAGCTCGAAAGCTCGAACAAAAGCCCACGCGTTTGGATGCAACTGAGAAGGCGCAACATCCAAAGTCGCCAAGACCGTCTGCTCGAACCAAGTGAAAGGAGGCCTGATATTCATCTCGTTTATCAGCATATGATACAAAGTAAACTTGAGCTCTCCTGGCCACAAAGCCACGTGCTCTCCCTTTTTCATTCCCTCAACTCTCCAAATTCGCTTCGAGCGACCCGAAGCTTTCCTCCCGACCCTCTCCAAATTAAACCCATGCTGGTACAACGATTCGATCTCCAAAATATTTCTGGAAACCCAATCATATTGGGAGACCTCTCGCACCGGTACGTCAAGGTCCCCACAACCAGTACTAGAGTACTCATCCAGAGAAACGGCAGAAGCTCGGCTGGACTCCGTTTGGCTCTTAGGGCGAGATTCAACTTGCTTTTCAGCACCCTCTCTATCGGACTCATCAGCAGAGTCGGAACTCGACCCAAGATCGACCTCGGAACCCTCTGATTCCTCCACTGGGATTTCCTCATCGGACTCGGAAGTAACATCCATCACATCCACCGAGCAATCCTCCTCCACATCTTTGGGAGTATCGTCATTCGGCTCATTAGCATCGGTCGCAGGAGAAGAACTTTCGCTCTCAAAATTATCTTCCGCCTTATCACTCACAGGGGCGGAAGCAGAGTGCTCTTGCACGTCCGGGGCGGCGACTTCGGAAGGCTCGGCACGGACCTCAGGGATTTCACCACCAGAAGCCATCGCACTCGCAAACTCTTTCCGGTACTGAGTGACGTCTCTCCGAGTTTGTTTCGTCCTCGCCAGATCGAATCTACAGGAATGGGGGACGAAATGTCAGGAATAAAGATCGAAAAATGGGTTCGCGAGCAAGTCGGAACCCGACCTGACGACCCCCATTCTGAGATCAAAGGGGACGGGGGAAGGTCCAGGCACAAATGAAAAGTAAAGAAAAAACCAAAAAGTAGACTAACCTCGAAACTATGTCGCAAGCTGATGATGTCTGGAAATAAACGGTTGTCGATCCTCAGAAACCGACCTTAAAGGTACTTCAAACACGTTCACTCTAAAGAAACTCGGGAGCTCTCGAAAGATCGGCAAATCAGAACAAATGAACAACAAACAACAAATGAATTGGTGAGACCCTTTATTTATAGCAAATCCAATGGGCCTGGGCCTGGAAGTCGAAGCGTCACATCCAACCCATGGTCCATTAAAATCCGCACGCTGAAAAATAAAACGTCACCATCATGCGCCGCCACTACGAAGAGACGCCTTGTCAGAAACAGTAAAAGTGGCACTGATTCCAAAGCAGCACTGAGTTCGGAAAAACTGCCCACGTCGCTCGAAAGCTCGACGGACAGCTAGCATCGCTCGAGAAACCCCGGCCCCAACATAAGCTCGATAAACGGATAGAACCTCCACTCAAAGTCAAGATCGCTCCTCATAGCGACCAGACTTGGGGGACCACTGTTATGGTAATTACAGTAATTTCTATTTGCACCCCTTCTCCAAAAGCCCAATTGATGAGAAGCCCAATTGTAATCAAGAGAGTCCAATCTTCAATGGCCAAGATCAGCCCGCAAGATCGGACGGCCCAAAAACGCCAACACAAACACATCCAAACTCTATAAATACCCCATTCAATGCTCATTAATGGTAAGCACTTTTCTAACCAAACACTTATTCTCTCAAATACTGACTTAAGCGTCGGAGTATCATTGTAGGTACAACCTCGCCCTCCAAGATCGAACATCTCAAGATCGAACACCTCAACATCGCCTCTCAAGGTCGAACATCTCCAGGTCGAACAAAACCTTCCTCTCAAAGCCTGAAGACAAAGATAGGATCAAGGACAAAATATCTACCAACTGCATAATATCGATCCTCAAGATCGGAAGCACGGTACAGAACAGATACTATAAGATGTGTGATTGGAAGCGGGTGAGAAGTATTATTTTAGAAGCATTAATGGATTGGCAAAGTGAGTCAGAAGCATTATTTTGGAAGCATCAATGGATTGGCAAAGATTCATTACAAGTGGTGTTTCCGGATTTATATGAGGTTTCTGAACATAAACTAGGAGCAGTGGCAGATTTGGGTTGTTGAAGTGGAGAATTGTAGAAATGGAACTTGTCTTAATGCAGATTCTGAATGATATTTTAACATAATTTCAGCCAAGCATTGATCAAGATAAATGGCAATGGGGTTGGATAAGTCAAGAAGCTATAAAGTAAGAGGTATGTCTTTAGGCAATTATGGTCACTGTTGTGTATTTTGTTGGGATAGCATTGAATCAATTACCACTTTATTTTTCAGTGTAAGTCTATGTTGGAAGTTTGGAAAATGTTCGGTACCGTATCTCCGGCTAGGCATCCGATCCTGGATAATTAGTCCGGTCCGAGATAGTTGGTACGTATGTCCTTGGTCGTCCGAGTTGGTGCTCCGGTCCGAGGTGGGGTGGTACCTGCAATGACACTCCGGCGCTCAAGTCAGTTAGTGAGTCAATCACAAGTGAGAGTAAGTGAGAGATGAGTACCATTAATGTGAGCAATCAATGCTTATTTATAGGTATCTAGGAAGGAGGAGGGCTGTTGGATCTAGGTCTGCAATCTCCACCGTTGGATGGATTGGGTCCTTTGGTATTGGGCCTTTTTGGTGGATTGGCCATCGAGGCCCAATCCATAACAGTAGCCCCCCAAGTCGGGTCGCCTTAAGGCGAGCTAGACTTGTCGTTTAGAGATCCCGTCGGGCCCAAACTCGGGCGAGATACTTCACGGTATACCGGGACGATCTGAGGGACTCAGGTCGTGTCGAGTGACTCGAGGCTGTCCGCTTTTGAGAGATTCCGGCCATGGCGGGGTCAAGAGACAGGGGCGAGCCGAGGGAAACGAAGCGGTCCGATCAAACCTGCGCCTTGATTTCTGTGCCAGCTGGCAACGTCATTGATGGGACGCGTCGTTCGAGAATGATTAGGGTAATGATGGCGCATGGAACGACGCGCCTGCTTAGGGGCTAGCCTTGGAACGATGCGCCTAGGCGCTTGGAACGACGCGCCTGCCCAGTCCCATCGGTGGCCTTCATGCTCCCTATAAATAGAAAGGGGGATCCCCCTTATTTTGGACTTTTGTTCTGCGAATTGCTCTGTTTCCGGTCTTAAAATCGATCCGGAGCTTATTTCGTCTTTCAGAGTTGTGCTGAGTCTCGGTGAGACCTTTGCTGTTTGCGACCTGCTTCAAGTGTTCGACGAGCTTCGTTTTTACAAGGTTAGTTTTCCTCTTTTTCTTTATGGCTTCCGGCTTTAGATCACGACCGGGTTCTCTCCGAACCCGTATTTATAGATACAGAGTGGGGGTCGTCAGGTCGGGTTCCGACTTGGTTGTGGACTCACTGTTTACGTATCAACCTGACTCGTCAAGCCCCCATTTCTGCAGGATCGATCTGGCGAGGACGAAACAAACCCGTCGGGTTGCTGACACAGATCGCCCTAATCTCGCTAAAACAATGGCTTCCGGTATTGGAGAGTCGATGGAAATTCGTGCTAGTCTCCCCGGGTCGGTTATTCCCGAGGTTCGAGACGACTTGGGCTCCGCTCCTACTCACGCAGAAGACCGGTCTCCCGGGGTTCTCAGTAACGAGCCGGTAGATGAAGATAACACAGAGGTAGTGGTCATTGATTCGGATGATTCTGACCGCCGAGCCCGACCGTGAAGAACAAGGTAGTACTAGCTGGAGTTCGGATGATAGTGAGGCGGAGGTTGCTGAGAGCCGCAACAATGAAGACGGTCTTGGGCATTGCGGGGAGCCCGCGTATGAAGAAGGTGATTCCGACCAATACCCCCGAGCCGGAGTAGGGCCGGTCGATGTTCCATTGTCCCAACCTCTCACTGTTCCCCGGGAGTATTCATGGGTGTCGGAGGCGTTGAGGGGGATTCCGTCCCTCTATAGGACCGGGGACGACATGAGTTTCTTTGTCAATCGCCTTTCCCGGAAAGATCAGATATGGAATGTGGAGGGAATGGCTGAAGGCCAACATGTGGCCGTCTGGCCGAAAGCTCTGAAATTTGTTATGTACGGGGTGACGATCCTTGATATGCACGTTAGCCCGCCTTTCACCGCCTTTCAGCAAGAGGCTTTGGAGATCTTGAACCTCGCTGCTTCCCAACTACATCCTAACTCATGGGCGTTCCTCCGGGCTTTTGAGTTGATGTGCATTCATCTGGAGAGGCCGATCTCCTGTGACCTCTTCTTCCACCTTTTTGAGGTCAACCGAAGGCACGAGGATGGCACTAAGGATCGGTGGGAGCACGTGAGCTTCCGGGCTAAGAGGGGAGTAAAGATTTTCATGCCCTATTCCGACTCTCTGAAGAACTGGAAAAACAAGTACTTCTTTGTGGAGCCCGTGAACGAGGAGGCAGTGAGGCATGTCGGCCAATACTCTGCGGACGGGAAATCACTGGAGTTCACAAAGTTTCAACTGGGGTGGTCTCTCTCCCATTTCAACCGGCGGCCTCATTCCTACACCGTCAGCTTAGGGCGGCTATCCCAGGTTGATCAGGATTCGCTGCCGATCTTGACGAATTTTGCCGACCTGGATAATTAGTCCGGTCCGAGATAGTTGGTACGTATGTCCTTGGTCGTCCGAGTTGGTGCTCCGGTCCGAGGTGGGGTGGTACCTAGAGGTGTCAATTTGGCCCCAAGCCCCAAGCCCAGCCCCATTGGCCCCCTAATTTAGCCCCAAATATTTCAGCCCCTTATTAATGGGGCTTTTTTTAGCCCCAACCCACATTTTCAATTTTTTAGTGGGTTGGGGCCAGGGCTTTGTGGGTTGGCCCCCAATTTTTTTTTTGATCATTCTTTTCCTACTACTTACACCTCTGTTTCATTCTTTTACCTCATTCCTCTTCTCCATCACTCTCACCACCACCTCATTCTCTCTCTCACCACAACCATCACCATCTCCCACTCACCACCACCACCACCACCACCACCACCACCACCATCACTACCACCTCCTTTATATTTTTAAAACATAAAAAATCTTTCACTAAAAAAATATTCTTATTAGTAAAAAAATAATTAGATGCAAGATTAGTTTTAGGATTCAAGGGCCAATTCAAAGTCATTATGGATGTGAGGGTTCCCAGAGACCACAACCGTGAACCACCACTTTCTTTTACGTATTCAAAATAGTTCATTTGATTTTTTCAATGAGCAATTTATTTTACTTTGAAATTCAGAACATTTTCTTTTTGCATTTGTTGCTTGGGAATGGGTTAAATTGGTTAAGGTCATTTTAATTTGGCTCTTTATAGTCATATACATATACATGTCTTATAAAGCTTTAGCCTTTAATTTGGTTCTTTAATATCTTTTTTTTTCAATGATTTTCAGATGCATTTAATATCTATATATTTTATTTGCTGTTGATTTATGTACAAACATGAGACAGATTTGCTTTTAATAAATGGCCGCCCCGGCAACCCACACGGCGGCGGGAGGCGGCGCTCCGGCGGCCACCACGGCGGTCGGTGGTGGCTGATATATATTATATAATATATTATATATATATATATATATATAGTTTCTAAATTTGAAAAAAACTGAAAAACTGAAATTTATTTTTTTTGTTAAAAAGTATTTTTATAATTATCCAATGGATTTAAAAAATATATTGGATGGATCACAACCATCCACAAAATTAAACAAAAAATTAAGGGCCTTGGGGCTGGCCCTGGCCCACTGGGGCTTGGGGCCATGTGGGCTTATGAAATGTGGGCTTTTTAGCCCATGGGCCTTTTGGCCCTAGGGCCACGTGGGGCTGGGGTTGGGCTGGCCCACATGGGCCAAATTGACAGCTCTAGTGGTACCTGCAATGACACTCCGACGCTCAAGTCAGTGAGTGAGTCAATCACAAGTGAGAGTAAGTGAGAGATGAGTACCATTAATGTGAGCAATCAATGCTTATTTATAGGTATCTAGGAAGGAGGAGGGCTGTTGGATCTAGGTCTGCAATATCCACCATTGGATGGATTGGGTCCTTTGGTATTGGGCCTTTTTGGTGGATTGGCCATCGAGGCCCAATCCATAACAGAAAAGAATTTGTGATTGGCTGGAGATATTAGGTTCTGTAGGGGTGGAGTTTTGACAGGTTTGTTGAAGGAAAAAAAAAAGCACACGAGGTCAAATATTTGGTGTGATTGGCAACAATGTGGAGTATTTGGTCAGGAAAACAAAATGATATTTTGTTTAGAGGATCTATTGGTAATATCGATTCTATTATTAACAAGTTCAAATATATATACTTCTCTGTGTAATTACTATTTGAATCGTCTCCAATTGGAGTATATTTTTCTTATAAAAGAAAACTAGGAAGATTTTTTTTTGATCAAGAAAACTAAGATTTAATTACCTTTAAATAAGTTTTTTTTTGCGATAAGCAATGATTCGTTGAAAACAAGCACTAGGTGTGCTCGAAAAACCAATTACAAATTGTTTAAACACAAAGAGGCATTAAACCACCAAGATGAAACAGAATAACACGAAAGTCTACCCACCCCATGATAAGCCAACTCCATGATAAACATTTAATATGCGATACAATGGAGTCTACCACCGGCAATTCCCCTTTAAAGATCAAATTAATTATGAAGTAACCAGATGGGACAATGATCAGATATATCCCTATCCCCTATCCATTGACTCGAGATATTCCACCGAGCAATTAACTCCTCCGTCACAATGAACCTATCAAGTTTACTCATGAATATAACAACAGAACAAAACCATGAATTTTTTTACTAGCGACCGACACATCAACAACATCCATGTCCACTATGAATTGTTAAAATCTAATTTTTTTTGCGATAGACCCCCACACTCCTCCATTTGCGTTCTTCCACACTAGTAACTTAATTAAAATCACCCACAAGACACCACTCCTCCAGCACATAATTTTGCTTGAGCTCTTTTAATTCCTCCCACCCTCTATGGTGCTCGCCCCCTTATTCCTCACAACTTCACCTCTCTTCTCTCCCGCTTCAATAAGATCAACATAATTCTCATCTGGAAGAGTGCCAACCACCCCAAAGCTCTTAGCTGCATCCCACACCTTCATGGCTACTGACTTGCTTTGGAGAGCTCAAAATTTGTTGTTGCACATCTTGATATCAGAGCTTGAAATAGAATCAGCGCATAGTACCGTGCCCGCTGAGAAAAGGGACGAAGAATTCGCTCTAGCCAGCATGGACTTTCCTTCCTCCGCTAAGCTTCAGATATCATTCGAGACTAGAGGGACTTCTGCTAGTTCGCGAACAATACGGGGAATCCTGCCTTTCTTCGGACCCACCATGAGCCATTTTTTATTTCTTTTGGGGTTAAGTTTATTCACCTGAATTTGCTTCACACCACAGTTTGGGTCATGCGCATTTTTGGATCTAAGGGATTTCAAATGAGATGGGCCTATCAGTTGGTTCCACACTAACATGAGGCTGGCCCAAAGCATCTCCAACCATCGCATTAGTAATAGCAATAGGTTGACCCGCAGCTGTTGATGGACCATCAGCCTCATTCATCACAAACGTATCCTTCACAACAGAAGTCAAAGATTCAAAATTTGAATTACTTTGACCAACAATAGGCTCCTCCTCAAAAAATGGCTATATAACAGCTACCCTTGATTTTCTCTCTACTAAATCATTAGTGCTCACTCTCTCACCCAAAACTTCCAACAAATTTGAATTACTTTGACCAACAATAGGCTCCTCCTCAAAAAATGGCTCAATAACAACTTCCCTGGATTTTCTCACTACTAAATCATTAGTGCTCACTCTCTCACCTGAAACTTCCAAAACTACCTTCCTAGAATCGTGCTGGTCATTACTACCCATCAAAAAAGCATTAACACCTCTGTTATGGATTGGCCCAATCCACAATAATGAGGCCCAACACCAAATGTAGATCCATCAACCAATGGTTGAGATCGCAGCGCAAGATCGGACGGTCCTGATTCATCAGGTCTAACACCACCAAACTCTATAAATAAGCATTGAATGCTTCATTAAAGGTACACACTCTTTCCTACTCTTCACCTCTAATTAGCTCTCTGACTGACTTGAGCGTCGGAGTGTCCTCGCAGGTACCACCTGTCCCGGATCGGAAGCGGAGCTCGGTCGATCAAGACCATTAACTACCAACTACCTCGGATCAGACTTGGTGTCTAAGATCGGATACCGGTCTAAAGGTACGGTACAGAACAACCTCCATCACCGCCCTCCTCCTCTTCTCCGTCGCCGGCGACCGAAAAATTATCATTCCATTCTTCCTCTGCAACCCCTTTATCACTGAGAGAAGAATAATCGCTTGCCTGATCCTTCGCTACCCTGGAGCTCCATTGAAGAGCGTCACACCAATCCTCCACAATTTTAATAGAAAAAGGAACCTTGTTGATATTTACGTTAATGTTTTGATTCAAACACTCTGTTGAATACGTGTGTTGCGCCCGAAAAAGTCCCCGAGGGAGAACCTTCCTCGTTCACAACTTTTCTTAAGACAATGAAGCCGCCACCAATATTTATTAAGGAAAATATTAGGAAAACCTTTTTTGGAAAGCGATTGGTCTTGCGAAACTAGAGAATAGGGTTCGGGGGTCGGTTACGCGCAGGGAAGGTGTTAGCACCCCACACGTCCTCTCTACTGAGATGGAACCTTTAATTAAATGTGTGGTTTTTAGTGTATTGACTTGAAAATACTTAATTTTGCCTCTCTACTTCTCATTGAAAAAACTCTTTATGAAAATCTTTATTTATTATGAAAAAAAGGGGGAAAAGTGGTTTTTTAGAAAAAACGCTTGACGGGACATGGCCCGCTCCTACGTATCTCCCGGTGCGATGGAGAACTCAAAGCTACGTAGTTCTTCTTTATCCTGAAAAAAAGATTTTTGTCTTTTATCTTTTTAGTGAGTTTTCGAAATAGGACGAGTATTTAGTGAATGATTAAACTAACCAAGGTTATGGGTAATCACCGCTAAGTACTCTTGAAAATGAGAGTCACTACCGCCAGTCAGACGAACAAAGGTTCTGATTGACTATTAGTAGCAACCCGTTTTTTATTTGCTCTTTTGAAAGTGGTTTTTGAAAGAGATTGATTGACACGAATGATCAAACTAACAAAGGTTATGAGTGATCATCGCTTGTTGTTCTTTTGGGAAAAAGACATCGCCACCAATGGCTAGACGAACAAAGGTTCTGATTAGCCACTAGCGACGATGAGTTGAAAATGATTTTAGAAAGGAAAAGATTTTTGTTCTGAAAATGATTTTGGTTTGCAAAAGTGATTCTTTTCTTTTATGAAAATAACTCTTTTCTTTTGCTATGCAAATGCTAAATTTTTTCATGGTTGCGCTTGACGAGAACGTGGCTCGCTCCTACGTATCCCAAAATGGGAATCAAAGCGACGTAGTTCTAACGAGCCTTGAAAGTGAAAGTCTTTTTGCTTTGGTTTTGAAAAGTGAGGGGCGCTCATGATGATCAAACTAACAAAGGTTATGGGTGATCATCACTAACACTTACTATGACTTTTGATGCTTAGGAAAATATCTTTTGAAATTGAAAGCATTCATGATAATCAAACTAACAAAGGTTATGGGTGATTATTACTAGTAGCTTATGCATATGAAAACATCCTTTTTTTTTGAAATTTAGGCTCTTAGGACAACCAAACTAACAAAGGTTATGGGTGATTGTCACTAGTCACCATTTTCATGCTAGGCCATTTAGAAAAGAAAGCAATGAATGCAAATCGAATCCTTAGGCAAACAACAATCTCATTTGAATTCTGGAGCAAATATTAGCCTAGACTACACATGTTAGACCACAACACATAAATAGGCAAAGAAGGAACTTGAATTGGGCATTAAGCAAAAATACAAGAGTGGGCAAGATTGAACCTAAATACACATCTAGTGGAAGATGCTAGGCGAGAACCATACTCAAATATTTCTACAAAACGCAAGGGAATCTAAATGCACATCTAGTGGAAGATGCAATGTGAGGAATGGGCCTATCTAAGTATTAATGATTCCACATGGGAGTAGACAAGGAAGTGGTAGGCACAAATGAATTCAAAAGAGTAGCCTCAAGCATGATCATTGGCAAACCCTAAACAAGCAAGTCATCTTAACAATCAAAACACCAAAGCATGTTGAATCACTTTGGTCAATCCTCAACACTTAAATTAGTGTGCGCAAGTGCACAAGTGTGACTCTTCTTGCCAAACATCAACTTAAACAACATATAAACTAAAAGGGTTGAATCATATAGAACAATCCTCATCACTTTAGGCAAGGTGCACTAGGCACAAGTGAGAATCATATTGCCTATCATCAACTTGAGACAATAAGCAAACATATAAAAACTCTATTTATTCTTCATGACTTGCGAAACCAATACATAGTCAAACCATAAATTTATTCATCAAACTCCCAAAATCAAGCAAGCAAAAGATACTAACAAGATTTAAGAACAATTAATCACATAATTTAAACACTAAAGCCTCAAATCAATATTTATTCTCAAACTCTTTCCTTTGTGCGAAATCTATGTGAGAAAAGAAATTTGCAAACCTAAACGAAGTATCTAAGCATGAAAACACTAAAATCAAGTATCTACAACATGATTAAGCCCCATCAAGCAAAGAGAAACAACAAAATCAAATTAAAGCTAACTTTAATAGGATATGCGAACCTAACAACACATGAAACAACAATTTTATTTCACAACAAATGCAAAAAAAATCAACACAAAACAACATGACTCAATTTATTCAAGAGTGAGAGGCACCTTAAACACCCAAGCCTCCCTAAGTGCTTGTCAATAGTGTTTAAGGCTCCTCTCACCAACAACAACAAGCTACATTTTAAACAAAATGATGATGATATGTGAAATGCAAAGTGAAGAGGAAAATGGGTTTTAATGCAAAAAGGTTGAAGATGATGCAAGGGTTTGAAAGTTTTTACCTCACATGCAAGCTAGAAAGTGCAATGAGATGAAGAAAATAGAAACCAAATCAACAAGAACCTCCAAGGAACTTCAACTCCAACCCCAAAAAAAAAGCTTGATGAAAACCTTCCTTGATGATGATGTTTTATCTTGAATGGAAAATGGAGAAGATATATGAAAGAGGGATGAGAATGAAGTGATATGGTGGTGTTTGGGTGAAGAGGAAATCAAAAATGGATGAAGGAAGGGAGTGGGGAGGCCACGGTTTTGGGAGAGAAAAGGGGAGGTTTTTGGTGTGCTAGGGTTTTTTGGTGTAGGAGAAATGGGAAGGTTCCTTTGAGATGAAAGAAAAACAAGAGGAAGTGAGGGAGAGGAGGGGCTACGAATTTCTTGGGTCTTTTGGGGAGGAGAGGAGTGAGTTGTCTTTATTCAAATCCTTGGGAGGCCAAAGATCTAATGGGTTTAAGGTTGTGAGAGGGAAATAAAGAAATTAGTGTGTATTTAGTGGTGTAGAGAGAAAGAAGGTAAAAATATGTTGTGTATTGAATGTTATTGGATTCAAAGGTGTGCTTGTCATGATGAAAGGCTTTTTTGTGATGTGCACTTGATGGGGGCTGAAGTGAAGGGAGGCATGGAGCATGAGGGTGGAGTGAAGGAGGTGAAGAAATTAGTGTGTATTTAGTGGTGTAGAGAGAATGAAGGTAAAAATATGTTGTGTATTGAATGTTATTGGGCTCAAAGGTGTGCTTGTCATGATGAAAGGCTTTTTTGTGATGTGCACTTGATGGGGCTGAAGTGAAGGGCATGAGGGTGGAGTGAGGGAGGTTGTTTGCTTGTGAAATTGGTGCTTGCTTTGGCCAAAAATGGATAAAAGCAAAAAGCACCTAAAAGGAATTAGCCCTAATTCTAAAAATACCATAAGCATCAAATATTATTTTGTTATTCATTTTTTTATTTTGATTTCAGATTTCTATTTTTAATTATACATATTTTTGAGCCTTTTTGAAAGTGAGAGAAAAAAAACCGTTATAATTGACCAAAATACCCTTTTTGGCTCTAAAACCCTAATTTGCCCGAAAAGTGCGTTCCAACCCTAAAAACGATTTCAAGAACCTTGGAATGCCTTCTAGGATCCGAAATGTAGTGCATAAGGCTCTTCGCTCTTCAATTTATTTATTTTTTTTGGAAAATTAGGGTTTTGACCTAAGCCGGACAAAATTGGGGTATGACAACGTGCGAATTATGAAACGAGCAACATCATACGACCTTCTCTTTTCTGTATTATCATCAACATACATGTACGTCCCTACAGACTCTATGATCTTAGAGAAAAAATCAAGATACCAAGCATGCATCGGAACTCCAAAACATCTAACCCAAGCAACCCGTTCCTTATCCACATCAGATGGTTTCCACGGCCGGATCCACCAAAACCATTGATATAACCAGTCTTTTGCTTCTTCGACAAAACCGTTAAAGTCGTCCTCGTCGCTCGCACCTTCTAACAACACTAAATTATCCCCCATAGGGGTAGCTTTGATAGAAAATACCCCTTGCCGAATGAACTCATCTTGAATGAATCCCAAGTAGGTAGCTCAGTTGGCGAGCTAAGGGATATCGAAGGAGTGCACCAAAAAGAGTGCAAGAAGGAGGTCCCGGGTTCAAACCCCGGAAACTAACATTCCCCCACCCCACTAACATTGCTTATAAAAAAAAAAACTCATCTTGACTGAAATAAGATTTACCTGGTAATAGGACCTCTCCCACGAAAGCATTTGAACACATCTTGAAAACTTCATCTTCTACGTCAATAGACAAGCCGTTTTCACCTAATCCCTCTCCCCTCAGCACAACATTCTTGTACACACCCTCTGTGTGATTCACTTCTTGAATTTGTTTTTTGACCCAGACCTTTTTAGGAATCACATTGTCTTTCTGTCTTTTGAACTCCCCCTGTTTACGATGAGCCTCTCTCCCTTGATCACTTGGGTTCATGAACGAGATCATGTTTGAATCTAGGGAGATTAGCGTGGATTTTCACACCTTCCACAAAAATATTATCTAATTTGATAGCCATCCTCTCCGGTTCAATCACATCTTGAAACCTCACAAACCCAAATCTCCTTCTTCTATCATCCTTCCTCACCGGAATCACAACCTCTAATCTCGTGCTCCGAAAAAACATCGAACATATCTCATGCCCTATATCTTTCAGGGAAGTTTGAGAAGAAAAAAGACTCAACGTTCATGTTTACCGTCGAGACTTTATTAGGTCTGGATGCAATATCCACACCTTGCACTTCCCTCCTATTGCCGTATCTCCATGAATGCCTGTATTGCGCCCTCTGCGAACCATCCTGTTTCTCAAACCTTTAATAGTCATTCCTTTCTTTCGCTCTTCCCGGATCATCCCTGTAACCACCTCTCCAACCCCCCTGTCGTTCCATATAACGTTAACCATAGCGTCTATGTCGAACCTCATCCCTATCGCCTCACCGGTTGTTGTACCAGAAGGCGCTCCTATCTCTCCCTTTCTCTCTCATAGTTTCTCTCTCATTTTCTTGCCTCCAATTTTACCCTTGATTCTTTACAAAAATCAGAAAAAACATTCACAACTCATCCACTTTCATAACACTTACCTTTAAATAAGTTATTTATCGACCACACTAACTATAAAATTACACGAATAATTTAACCCAAATCATTTTCTTTTCTTTTACATACAAAATATTCTACATTAGCATTGACACATCATCACATGATTGATTGGTTTTATATACTTGGCCATTTCGTCTAATTATGCAACAGGAAAAATTCAGAGCAATGAATCACCACATAAAAGTTAAAACAATCTAATTGGACCAAAAAAGAATCTAGATATTTCATAGTGCAAAAAGACACTATACCCAGCTAGACCACGAGTCGGCCACGCGCCCATCTCTAACTTTGCATCTCAACCCTCCACGTTAGACACAATCCAACGGCCCTTATACCATAAACCTTCCAATAAAATCGCTCACTCATTTTTCTTATCTTCACACACCAAAACAGAAACCACACTTACAACAAACTTTCCTGAATTTTTTCTTCTCTCTCAAATTCCTCTCAGTGAAAATTCCCAAACCCTAATCATGCTTCTCAGAGCCGCTGTAACTGCTTCATCTTCTTCGTCGCTTCCTCTCTTCAACGCTGAACAATCGCGTTCGATTCCTCTTCGTAACGGAGGAAGTGGAATTGTTGTTTGCGCTACCAAAGGCTCTAGCAATAACCGTGCCCTAACTGGTGTTTTGTTTGAACCTTTTGAAGAAGTTAAGAAGGAACTCGATCTTGTTCCTAGTGTTCCTCAAGTTTCTTTAGCTCGCCATAAATATCTGGATGAATCTGAAGCTGCTGTTAACGAACAAATCAAGTTCGTTCAATTTCTCCTTTTCTGTTTTTTGATTGGTTTTTATTTATTTATTTGTTTGTTTGTTGAATTGATTATTTTCGTTTTTTGTGTGCAGTGTGGAGTATAATGTTTCGTACGTATATCATGCAATGTATGCGTACTTCGATAGGGATAATGTTGCGCTGAGGGGTCTTGCTAAGTAAGTGATGATCTTTATTTTCTTTTTGTTTTTTCAGTGATTGCTAGATGTTGATGATTGGTTTTTGATTGTTCAGGTTTTTTAAGGAATCTAGTGAAGAGGAGAGAGGGCATGCTGAGAAATTGATGGAATATCAGGTGATTGAATTTGACTTTATTTTGTATAATTTGTTTTTTTCCCCAATTATATCGTATGATGTTGATTACTGATTGCCTATGTTTTTTAAATATATTTTTTCAGAACAAAAGGGGTGGAAAAGTGAAGTTGCAGACTATGGTGATGCCGCTTTCTGAGTTTGACCATGCTGATAAGGGAGATGCGCTGCATGGTTAGTTTCTATTTTTAGTTTAGATTGTTTGTTCTGTAATTGATAACAGAGTGTCTATTTTTGTGTCATGAATTTGAAATTCTGATTGTTGATTGTATTAGATGAAGCTTTAAAATTTTAGTTTTGACAATTCTTTTCATAATTGCACAAATTACTTGTATGTAGTACGGAATTTGTCAATAATAAAGTTTGTAGTACGGAAGGTAAGGGGATTTATTAGCCTACTTATTCTCGTGATTTCAAAATTTGCAATGGAATACAAGTTAGCTGGCCTTATTGTCGCTAAGTTTTTAAATCGTGTGCGTGTGCGTGTGGTGATCCTGCTACAGTGGAGAATCACAAAATTGCCGTGAAATACAGCTGCCGCGGACTGTGCTCAATTTTGGTGCTTTGATGTCATAAATTATGATGTCCCGGCCCATATATCAGATGAAACCCTTTTTTTTAAAACCTTGTTTGTTGAGATGTTTGGATATATGGTTTCTAAGTTTGTGTGTTGATTCTTGATATTGCGGAGAATTGTGGAATCACTATCAAACAAGGTTGATGCGGACCATGGTCACTTTGAGTTTATTGTTGTTATAGAGGCATCGAAAAACATGATATCGTGGCCCGTATTGCAGAGACCTCTTTTTTAAAAACTCGATTCTGAAGATATTTGGATATATGGTTCTAATACTCATTAGTAGGATGACCATGGCCACTGATGAAATGTTCTGTAAAATAATTTATATCCTGATTTCATTTTACGTTTGTGCTTTTTATTTCTGTCTGATCACTAGTTTGGAAGAACACTGTTTGCTTTCAGAATGATACAAGATGTAGAAGACATCATCTGCTAATTCTCAACTGGATTCTCTATTTAACAGAATTAACATTTTTTTCCTTTATTGCAGCTATGGAACTCGCACTCTCTTTAGAGAAGCTAACAAATGAAAAGCTCCTTAACTTGCACAGTGTAAGATAAGTTTGTTGAGTCTTGGTTTTGATTTTTGGTTTTACTGCTTGCTTATGCTTTGTATCATGGTCAGTTCATTTGGACATTGATATTGTTAAAATGGAAGTTCATTTTTTTTCACTTGATATATATTTTTCAACAGGTTGCCTCAAAGAATGGTGATGTGCAGTTGGCAGACTTCGTTGAAAGCGAGTTTTTGGGTGAACAGGTATGTATGAAATCGGTGTTGCAACCAAACCATATTTCTTAAGTTACAAATGTAAAGAGATTATACATGGGTGTGATGCATTGTATTTATCAAAATATACTGTGAACTCTGCTCTTCAATGCTTTTTTCTTTCCTTTAATAGGTCGAAGCCATTAAGAAAATCTCCGAGTATGTTGCTCAGCTCAGAAGAGTTGGCAAAGGACATGGTGAGAATTTCAAATTCTGCTTCATGCATCTTATTTTCTCTGTCTTTGTATAATAATTTAGTCTATTTTTTCTCATGCTTTCCCATTGTGCTAACTTTTGTGACTTTCTTGTTGGTCTTTTAGGTGTCTGGCACTTCGATCAGACGCTGCTCCATGAAGAAGCTGCAGCTTGATTATCCCACTTCCTCCCTTTATAGTCATAGTATCTGTTCATCTAGGTGACTTTGAACTCTTTTGCTGAACTAAAATGTGACGGAATATAATTAATGTGGACTGGTTTCGGTCATTGTTATTTTGCAGTTAATTTGTTAGCTTATCCTTGGTTCGTTTTTCCACGTAAGGCTTTCCTTCTGAATGCTAGATTAGGTTGGAGAACACTAGTGAATTAATCGAATGCCTGATTAAGTTGTTTTTCACCTAATGATGTTATGTTACCAAGCGGATCCAACACTAAAATAGTACAGCTGCGCACGACTTCTCGCTTGGCAGTATGAATCTCAATTTGTTAAATCATGCTTTTTATGCTACTGAGTACACTCTTTGTTTGAGTAATTTCTATGGTGTTTAATCATGACTACACTCTTTTTATGCTACTATGGTGTTCAAAGTAATTCTACGGTGTTTGAATTATTCTGTGTTAAATCATGCTTTTTATGTTGCTGAGCATCATAGAATTACTCAAGCTTCAAATCTGGAAGGCATAATTTGTTGGCTGCATCCAATGTGTGTTCACAATGAAGAAACACAATTTTCCCAAAAGTCTGAAAGATGTTTGGCCTTTAACTGAGAAACTGACTTTTCTATCTTAGTGTGCGTATGTAGAGGTTAAAATATATGTGATCGAGTTTAAAATATGTTTAGTTCTCAATTGAATCCCAATTTAGAAAACAACTCTTGCCACTAAAATCAATTCTACTGGCTTTCGGTTCCAGCTAAAAGTGATTTCATGTAGAGCATGTTTGGTTCGGCGATGGGAGCACTTAGAAGTGCTTTCGGAGGGTTAAAAGCGATTTTGTTGTGATAAATTGATGTTTGGTTCTTATACCTAAAATTATTGGTCTAGAATTGATTCTATTAGAAGCTAGAAATTGTAGCTTCTAAGGTGACTTAGAATTGATTCTACTATTGCATATTTATATCTTCCATAATTACCCTTTATTATATTTATCTATGTTACTCTTTTTTAAATTATACAACAATTCTCTAACTATAATTTAAATTATATAACAAATATTTAAATTATATTAAAATGTCATCTTCCATAATTGTCCTTTTACTAAATTTTGTTATTCCATAGTTGCTCCTTAGTCCTTACTATATTTATATTTTCCACAAACGCCCTTCACTAAGTTGCATTGCAACTTAAATTATATTCTCAAATTATAATTTTAATTTAGATACTTTACATGCTTATTTAGTATTTTGTTTGTCTATTTTATCAAATTTTAAGTTTTTAATGTTATTTTAAATTGATATCCATTTTGGTAATTTCACACCTAAAAGCAATTCTAATTCAGCCTATCGAAACAACAATGATGACAGAAATCACTTTTTTATTAAAGGCATCCAAACAAAAATCACGTCATCTTCAACTCACTTTTAACTAAAATCAATTTTGCAAAATCAATTTTATCGGAATCAATTCTCGTCACTGCAGAACCAAACACAGAAGTAGGCGGAGTTTGTTTCTCAAATTTGCTTCTTTCTTTGCTGCCAATTGCAGCTTTCACCGCGTTTTCCTCATGTTGTAACTCAGATCTTTTCTCTTAGTTCTCACAAGTCACACCAAACCCACTCTCAGATCCGCAATCACGATTGCTGCCGCGAAAACCAAATTGTTGTGTTTTGTTTTTCCCCTTTGGAGCATCTTAGGGTTGGAGAAAAAGATACCTTGTAGCGGATTGGTCATCAAATTCAAGGCAAAATCTACCGCCACCTCTTCTACATTTTGTGGGTCTCTTTTGTTTCTTCTTTCGTGCCTTAATTCTAGGCCAGGTGTGGAAGGCGATTATCTTCAGCCACACCAACTTTGTTGCTAGTTCGGTATCATGTTTGGTGGAACTGATAATTTTTTTTACTAAGAAATAAGGTATTCGTTCAAATCATTAATTATATCGAAAACAATACAAATTTTATGTTGCTAAAACTGAAAAAAATGGATCTGCGAAAAAGCTCACAACATCCAACTTAATAGAATAAAATGGAAAAATGCCCAAAAAAGGGACAAAATTTGTCGCCACCAGAGTATCCATGCCTCCGGATCTGTAGCGTTGATGGCCAAGTATTCATTAGTTGAATCTGTAACGAGTCAAAGTTGATCTATCAATCCGAACAGAACAAACACCGTAATAAGATGGAAAAATCAAACTACGTCGCACAAGACGACAAACAAAATAAACGTCGCGAAGAAGAAGAAGAAGAAGGAAGATGGAGTTTCTCTCACTAAAAACTAGGGCCGGCTGAATAATGGTGAAAGTGATAGTTTAGAAGGTCATTTTGATAATTTTTGCAAGATGAATTCTGGAACCCTAAAGGATTATGCCCAAATTTTTGGTTATCTTGTATGCTTGTAATTGCATTAGTTGTATCAACTGATGCTTAGTATTTATTTTAGGAGCTTGCATTAATCCTATTTATTATACCCCATAATCATATTTGGTACTTTGATGACCGAAATGTTTAGACCTAGCTATCATCCTTGTATGCATTATTAGGAGAAAATCACGGGTGGTAGTTCTTTTTTGCATTATCAAATTTTCGAAACTAAATTCTAGATTATTATCACTCTTAAGGAGTTGAGGTTTACCTGCAACGTACTGCCAATAGAGACAACGACGACGATGTAAAATGGTTTGAAGAAAATGACGGAGGTCTTGAGTGAGTAGAAAAAGAGAGGATGAGGAAGAGGGGAGAATGAGAGGTGTCAAGAGGGTATGCTAGCAATATGCCAAATGCATACTTTTGTTTAGGGATGGCAAAAGGGGCTTGGCCCGCCGGGCCGACCCGCTAGCCTGTCAAAAAATGGTGAGTTGGGTTGGTGATTTCACCTTACCAACCCTTACCAACCCGCCGCAACCCGCCCCGCCTAGCCCGCCAACTCGGCGGGCCAACGATGGGTCGGGGCGAGCTAGCCCGCCAACTTTAATGTTTCTTCTTTTTTTACTTTTCCCCCTTGTTTTTAACTATTTGTAAGTATTTTTTTTTATTTTTTGATGGGTTGTAATGGGTCAACCCACCAACCCGCCATTTTTACCTTGTTTTGGTGGGCTTGGGCAGGCAAACCCGCCAACCCGTCTATTTTAATTCCAAAAAATATGCATTAAACACATTTTTTATTTATTAATTTTAATATCGGGCTAGCCCGCCGGCCCGCCAACCCAACAAGTGGCGGGGCAGGCTCAACTTCTCAACCTACTATCCATTGGCAGGCCACCCCGCCCCGCCAACTTTTTAGGGGGCTCACGGCGGGGCGGGCTAGCCCGTTTTGCCATCCCTACTTTTGTTAATGTATATAAAAGGAGATGCCAAAATGAAATGGGTAGCGGCTAGTAATCATTGTCTGTAGATTAATGATAAGCAGAACCCAGACAGGATAATCCATCTTGTCTCATTGCATCTAGGGCAATGCTTTTCCCAACCCCCCTCCTTCTCAACAAACACCCCCTTACCCTATGAATTTACCAAAATAACCTTACATTTTACAACATTCCCCCCTATCCTTCATCCTCTTCTTCTCACTCCCCCCAAACACCCCAAACCTCCCATCTCTCCACTCCAAACCCTATCCTCCTCACCTTCATCATTAACCTTCTACTCAATTTCTCTACATTCCCAACCATATTAAGGTATCATCCCTACTAACGTTTTTTCATTTTCGTCCCTGAAAGTTTCTGCATTTGTCTTTTTTTTTTTCTCTTCTGAAATCGCGCTCAGTTCGACACATAGGAACCAAACCGGTTTGGTCATGAGGTACTGTACCAATTAAATTGAATTGGGGTGTTTCTTGTTATTTATTGACACGGTAGTGTTGTGCCAGATTGGTTTGGTTAAGGGGAACCGAACCCGTTCGGTAAGCAACTGCCGTACCTACACAGGACCACAATGTCCAGTAATTGTCCTTTTTACTTCTGTTTGCAGTTTTTTCTATACACTTAGGACTATAAAATGGAAGAAAAAGAAGTCCCTTCTGAGTAGATGACATGTCAATTGACGCATTGATTGAAGACTTTACTAGTTCGTTCACAACTGATAAGATACGGACTAAGTCTTGATTTTTTAGGTATTAACTGATAGTTATTCTTAAGTTAGTAACTGACATTTATTTATTTCTTTTCAGTTATTTTCTAATCGTGAAGAGTTGTTGGCATCGGTACGTACGGTCAGCAAGTCCCTTGGGATGGTGATTGTCATATCTAGATCCGACACTGGACTTAAATCGGGTAAAGAATTTTGCATGTTGACCTGTGAAAAAGCTGGAAAGTACACGTCCAATGTTATAGAGGGAACACATACTAGGAAATGTTGCTGTCAGTTCAAATTGAAAGGTAAATTTATTAAGAAGCTTGGAGGATGGATATTGAGGGTTATGTGTGGAACACATAACCACACATTAATTACTTATGATGAAGGTCATCTGTACCGGTTCAGTGGGTGACAACCGAACAAATGTAAAACACGTTGTCCACGTGAATCCCTGAGCGCTGCACGTGAAGGTAAAATTGGAATATTTGAAGTTTGGAGATGTGTGTTGAGTAGGAGGGGGGTTGGGAAAACATGGGCCTTACAGGCTCATCCCTCATGATTCCATGACAAAAAAACGGTTCATGATTCGGGCCAAGTCATTGAAATGCAATAAAGTTGTTGACTTCCAAAAATTGATGTTTGCTATTTACATATCCCCCTCCCCTTTTCACTTTTTCAACTCCTCAAGTTTGCTAAACAAAAAATTAATGTTAGAAGAAAATTCCTCATTGAATTATAGTGACAGTATTCTAAATAGCAAAAAGTAGGATAGCAAAAATTAGGCTATATATTTTAATTTATAGCAATTATAGCAGTCAATATTGTGGGCTAGCTAGCTCTTGGGCCAAAAATTGATGTTTGATGGATTTTATTTTGGGCACAAAATAAAATTATATTAAATATATTTAACATTTAAAGTGTATTGGTATATAAAATATAGTATTTAAAGAAGGTATATTTATGAACTTATCACAAAAAATATAGGATGTTATCACAAAGCTAATAATTAATTAAAAAATGAGTCTTTAAATATAAAGTTATTATCTTATCCCATTACAAAATAACATAATAACTATTTATATCACATAATGTATTCTCATTACAAAACAAAATAAAGATAAAAACCCAAAATCTCCTTTTGGACCCTTAAGCCAAATGAAATCTAAGTTTTTAATTTTATTAGGCTTTTAATGCAATCACATGTAAGTCAAATGTGCAAGTAGGGGTGGGAATCCAGACCGATTGAATGGGACCTACAGTCTAGCCTGCGTCAGGCCAAGCCATGCCAGACTTTTTTTAAACAGATAATTCTTACGCTTTTTTAAAATCCTATTTACCTAAAAAGGCCAGGCTACATGCCATTGAAAATGTTTTTTAAGCCTACAAGACCAGCCTATTTAACTAAAAGTAATTCATATTTTTATTACTAATATTATTCTATTAAATTTTGTACTTCGTGTTAAATCATAAATTATCTAATATTTTTTGTTAATTTGAACATACTGACCTTCATCAATTATTGACATATTTAAAATTATTATTACAAACTAGAATTTAAATTGGATGTCATAAAAAATAGAACTTTAATCTCACTGATCTATTAGCTCCTTAGTCTAGTTACGTACAAAATCATACATCACTTAAGATTGTAGGCTTTTAAACAGGCTTTCGGGTCTTACCAGACTTTCACAAAGGCCAGCTCAGGCCTAAAAGTTGGGCCTTTAATAGGCCACAGACCAGGCTTAGACCCAACATATTCAATGTAGGCCCGACTCAGGTGTTGCAAAGCCCAACTCGGCCCATCCTATTCCCACCCTTATGTGCAACTGAAATGAATTGTCCAATACAATTTAAATATTGAAAGTGAAACTTATTTGGATTGAAAGTAAAAGGCTAAAGTGTTCCCGGGGTCCCTTATCTTTATTTAAAGTAACGATTTGGTCCTTTATCTTTTTTTTGTCCCAAATCAGTCCTTTATGTTTTAAATTTTTGACATATAAATCCTTTTCTGTCCCAAATCAGTCCTTTATGTTTCAAATTTTTAACACATAAATCCTTTTTTTTGACACTTAAATCAGCACTGTTAACGGAAAAGGATTTATGTGTCAAAAATTTGAAAGATAAAGGACTTATTTGGGACAAAAAAAATATAAAGGACTAATTTGTTACTTTAAATAAAGATAAGGGACCCCGGGAGCACTTTAGCCAAAGTAAAACGAGCCAAATTTAAAAATTTGAAAAGTAATAACGGAAAATTTTTAAAATATCAGGCAATCAGGTTGGCCTAGCACATTGCAGGCCAATAAATTTTTATGTCAAGATGGGCTGGGCCAAAATTATTTCAGGTTCATATTTTGGGTTTTTTTTTTATACCCCCATCAGCTTCCATGTACCCCCACCCAAAAACGTTATTCCAAAAATACCCCTGACATAAATTACAAAAATTGACTTTTGGAAGATTCTCTGGTGGGGGACCACTTAATCTGGAAAACAGGTTTACCTAAATGGAAGGTAAATCCGATTAGCTTTAAATACGATTTAATTCTGAGGCGAAATATTTACAAATCGGATTTAGCTAAATCCGATGCGAAATCAGATTTAGCTAAATCCGATGCGAAATCGGATTTAGCTAAATCCGCCTTTATTGTTTAACAAATCGGATATACCTGGATGAAGCTAAATCCGCCTTTATTGGAAAGGACAGACTTGCTGTGCTTAGAAAATCGTTATCCATTGAATACCCCGGTTTCCAGAAGGAGGATAAGTGGTTGAGTTTGCCTGAGATGGGGTACTTTATAGCTACTAAGTATAATGTGGCCCTAGTTCAATTGTCTTTGGATATAAATTTTACTTATCTTCCTTTGAGAGGTAGTTATTCTTCTTCCAAGTATAAAATCATATGTATTCTTAACGTCAGGGATATCCATTGGATGCATATTTCGATCTCCCCTGTCTGTCCGTTGCCTCCAGTTGCTTTGATGTGGTCTCATAATCGATCAGATGAATCTACTTCATGGCTGGATCCTTATACCGGTCGTTTTGCCCTTTGGCAGTGATGTCCATTCATGCTATGTTTAAGTGGCACGGTTATCTCCATTTGCACGTCGAAACGACACAGACCGTCGCTGAGATCCTTCGTCGTTTCACTCCACCAGCTCATTAGTTGCTCTCATTTTATCGTTTTCACTATCGCTCATTTATTGTTATTTTATTGTTATTTTATTGTTATTTTAATTGGTTATTGTAGTTGGTTATGTTTTATCTTTTATCGCATGAAATCGAAATTATTTGTTTTATCCACAAATATAATAAACAAGAAATACTAATAATCAAGTAATGTGAAAATAGTTCAAGCATAAACAAAAAATACACAAAACCCCCTAGTCACGACGCCCCGGTGGTAGCCTATCCAGTAATCGGTAGAGGCGAGCGTATGTCTGACTACCCATTCTAATGTCTCCGCTCTCAAGCCCCCTCCGAATCTCGTCCCCCACAATCTGTAGCAAATCGTGCTGTACTGGTGGTGCAGCTGGCTGCATCCGAGGTAAGTGCATCAATCCTCTGCCTGTATACCCCCAGCTTCACTCCATCTGTCTTCTTCTTCCTCCAACGCCCACACAGTGCTCCAGTCCGCAATCCATTCCTCCTCTCCACCAGCTGAGGGAAATACCATAAAATCCAGCTCTGAAAAAAAGAAGATAACTTAAAAATTGTTTAACAGAAATTTAACCAAACTCGGAAAATATAACTTAAAATTATTACCTGTAAGAGGGTCGCATACCCTCCTAACTGATGCGCCTGATCCAAGCAGGAGTAGTTCAGCTGGTCATACATGAAAGCAAGCCCTGCTGCCCCCCATGCATATGATCCCACTCCAGCTTCACTGACATCCTCAAGTAGCAGCAGCCACTTATCCTCAGCCCTGTCGCCGGTCTTGACCGTGAAGATGGACCAGCTCAGAATCAGAAGGATAAAGGCCCTGACAGCAGGACGCATGTCATCCTCTATGGACCCTCTAGTAACAATTTCCTGCAGCCACTCAAAACGGTAATACGGGCCAGATGAAGCTCGACACTCCAGCCCCGCCTCCTGTATAGTCACACCTAGATAAACATGTGATAAGTGGATGGCCTGATCAGTGGTGACCGAGGTAGGTGGGGCTCTGAAGTAGTTCCCCGTAATGGGTAGATGCAGCAAACAGGAGACATTATCCAAAGTAATCGTCATTTCACCAAATGGTAGGTGAAATGACGATGTCTCTGAGTGCCACCTCTCAACAAAAGCAGACAGCAGCTCATGGTCCACCTTTGTATGACCGGTCGAGACAAGAGGGGCTAATCTGGAACCAGTGATAAAATCCCACATCCGGGTGTTTTGGGCAAACCCAAGCAATCTCTGAGCCAGCTTGTTACCATGGTTGGTAACCTTCAATTTACGCTCATATGTCTGCATTATAAAAAAATAAAAAAATAAGGCTATGTAAAAAAATTAAACTAAAAAGGCTACGTAAATAAATAAAATTTACCGGGTCTCTCAATATAATAGAACAGACATGAGATCCTAGTCCAGTGAATAGCTCATGCTGTTCCTCATCCTGCTCCTCATGCTGCTGAGGCTGATGATAGGGCTCCTCCTGGTACTGCTGCTGCTGATACTGGTGCTGATAATACTCCTGCTCAGCCATAGAATGGCCCTCGGACATAGAATGCTCATCAAGAGGATGCCCCTGCTGGCCCTCCTCATACTGATAGTCCGGGGCCTCCTCCACCTGCTGATACTGCTGCTGTCGCCTATGGCGGGCAGACGCATGTCCCGCAATCCTGTGGCGGGTGCGTGTACTCGGAGCACCTGGTGATGCCCGAGACGAAGACTCCCCTTGATACCTGTTTGACACTGAAAAAACAAATTTTTAGAAAAATAAAAATCAAATCGGATCTACCTATATCCGATGGGAAATCGGATATAGGTATATACGATTGGAGAATCGGATTTACGTAATTCCGACTCACTTGTTTACGAAGCGGATGTGTGGATCGGATATAGCTACGTCCGATGCGTAAGTCCGATGGGAAATCGGATGTATCTCTGAAGGTTAAATCCGATAATCTCTAGAAAATTTCTAGTCAAACGGATGCAAGTGATAAATAATAAATGTTTTGTAATTTTATCAAAATTTTAAGGGTATTTTGGTATTTTCATAGGGCTGATGGGGGTAGATGAGAGTTGATGGGGATACAAAAAAAAACCCTCATATTTTTTGTCTCAATGCACCTATTTTACCAGGCGGGTTGGGCCCCTTGGGGCTGGACTCACTCTGACTGCTCTAATGGAAAATTGTGTAGCATATTTTTTTTGATCAGTAATTGTCTAGCATATTAATATATTCAAGAATTTGTATCGGTGAAGTTTTATTATTTTAGAACCAATTTTTTATGTATTTAAATAATCTCAAAAAGGAAAAAAAATATGTATTCAACTATCTACTCGTAAATTTTTCTTTCCATCTAAATAAAAAAGTATTACCTAAATATATTAATACAAATTTTGTCAAATTTTACCTATTATTTATACACTATTTTTCTGATAACAATTATTTATGTCAGAATTTTTTAATGAATCTCATTTTTCAAATATTAAAGTTACCGAGGCCTTTTTAAGGAGTAAAATAATTTTCACATTGTCAAAAAAAAAGGAGTAAAATAATTTTCACATAAGGCCAAGTCTTTGAAATCTACTGTTAGTCGATTTGATCCATAAAATTAACAAAATTTTCAATTATTTTAATTAAAAACTCAGATTTTTGTCAAAAAAATTATAAAAAACACACAATAGTCCTTACGAGAAAATTTTTAAAGACTAAATTGACAAGCCAAAACGACTAATATAATTAATAGAGAAAATATCATAAATTATTTAAAAGATTTATTAATTTAAGGGATAAAATTGCTCGATCCCTAGAACGATGAAATTGCATACTCACCCAATCTTTTATTCATAAATCAGAGTCGCAATCTATAAAGATTTCAAAATCTATCATGAGGTAACAAGCATTTGGGCTCAAGTGTCAACCACTTTTTTTTTGGTTCAACAGCTTTACATATGTTTATTACTACTCATATATCTTCTTGAAGATAAAAAATTATGCAAGGCCAACCAACTTGGTATAGAGAATAATATTGGAATATACCTTGTAATTGTGTATTGCTTGTATTTGTAATAAGTAGCTGTCGAAATACTACCTAGTCGAAGTTATAGTTAGCTGTAGAAGTTGCAGTGTAATTAGTAACAGTAGAAGGTGTAGTTAGTAGTTGGCATATTGGGCCTAGTCGAAATATGGGCCTGGGCCTGACTTTAGGTTTTGTGTATAAATAGGGATCACTAGTTAGTGAATTATGATGCTTTTGATTACCTTTTAACCTAATCCTATCACTTTACAGTCTCACTGTTTTATTGCTCCCTTTCGTCTCTCTAGCGCCGTCGCTCTCCCTTCCCTCTCCTGTCTGCTGCGCTGTAGAATCCCCAACAAACTGGTATCAGAGCTTTAAGATCCATGGCAGCGAGAGATAACTATGGTGGAGGTATTCCGGGGAGCCTCCCCATTTTCGATGGAAAGGACTTTGAGAGATGGTGTTCGCAGATGAAGGTGCTGTTCAGATATCAAGATGTACTTGACATCGTGAACGATGGAGTTCCACCCGTGGCAGTTGACGCCACAGAAGCGGTGAGAAACAGCCACAATGCGATGAGAAAGAGAGACGGAAAAGGGCTGTTTTTACTTCACCAGTGTGTCGATTCGAATGTCCTGAACCTGATCATCGACTGTGAATCAGCAAAGGCAGCGTGGGACATCCTCAAGAGCTCGTATGGCGGAGCAGACAGGCTGAAGAAGATTCAACTCCAGTCGCTCAGAAAGCAGTTCGAAGCCCTGAAGATGTCAGAAGCAGAATCGATTGGCGAATTTATTACGAGGTTAGTAGCATTAACTAATCAAATGAGGGGAAATGGTGAGACTGTCGAAGAAGTGAAGAAGGTCGAAAAGGTGCTTCGATCCTTAACCGAGAAATTTGACTACGTTGTTACAGCCATTGAAGAATCCAAGGACCTAGATACATTGAAGTTAGATGAACTTCAGGGTTCCTTAGAGGCACATGAATTGAGGATAAGGCAGAGAAGTTCAGAGAGAGAAACTGAACAAGCCTTACTTTCATATTCCTCTAAGAAGAATTGGAAGGCAAGTAACAGGGTCGAAAGAGGTAGAGAAGAAGGATCAAGCAGTAAGCAGAATGATTTCGACAAGAAGAAGGGATCTTTCGACAAGAAAGGTGACCTGTCGAAAGTGCAATGCTACAACTGTCAGCAATTTGGGCATTATAGAAACAGGTGTAAAAACAAGAAGGTTTCTAGAGATGCTGAAGCCAATTTTGCGAGTGACAGTGACACAGACTCCGACTCAGATGGGCTAGTGCTGATGGCAGTCGAAGATGAGATTGAAGATAACACTCATCTTGACGAAATTGCTGAAAGTAGCGAGCAGAACAGTGTGAACACTTGTATAAGTGGATACACTTGTAATGCTCAAAATACTTGTGCTATGTGTGTGTGGCAGGCCAGTCGAAACACTGGGGATACCTCCAACATAGCCAGCAACGATGATGAGGAATTATCATTCATGACGACTATAGACCCAGAGTTGCTGTTGTTGAAACCAGATACAAATTCGACTGAAGAGAAGTGTGTCGAATTGCAGGTTGTCGAAGAACATTGCCTGAAGAGAACTGTCGAAGAATGTTGTGAAAAACCGACAACAATGGACTTAGAAGAAGTTCATGATCAGAGTGATCAGGATGTCGACGAGGTCGAAACTGAAGAGCCAGAAGAACCCATTGCTGTCGAACCTCTCAGAAGGTTGCAAAGGGAAAGGCAGAAATCAGTAGAGCTAAATGATTTCGACACAATCCCAGATTCTGCTGTAAGTGCAGAGGGAGAGTTAACTCAATTCGAACTGATGGCTGAAGCAAAACCAGTGAGTCTGGAGCAAGCTCTTAGTCGAAAGGAGTGGAAGGAAGCTATGATTGATGAGTCGAAATCAATAGAGAAGAATGATACCTGGAAGCTAGTCGAACTTCCAGCGCAAAAGAAGGCAATAGATGGTGAAGTGGCCAAGGGTAAGGCAAAATTAGTAACCATTGAGAAAGAACCCTTGTATTGGGCACCAAGTATTGAAAGTTGCAGCCCGGTTCGACAGAGTGCGAAACAGCTCGAAAAGGGGCAGAACAGATCGAAAAGTTGCAGCCCAGTTCGACAGAGTTCGAAACAGTTCGACAAGGGGCAACACAGGTTCGACAGGGTGTGGGCAAGATCAGGCAACACACTTTGGGCACATGGGTGCCGAATTCCTCTCGACAGGAAAGATTCGACAGAGGAACAAGAACTCTGGTTATATGCAGAGTTGCCGCCTGGTGACGGGGGGCCAAAACTGAAGTGTCACTTAGCAATGACCAATGCATTGCAGAAAGGACATTTCGACAGAAACAATGACCAAGCCATTGCAGAAAGGAAGATTCGAAGAACTGAGGACAATGCTTGGAATGATGTCACGTAGCAATACAAATTAGGAGGGAATATTGGAATATACCTTGTAATTGTGTATTGCTTGTATTTGTAATAAGTAGCTGTCGAAATACTACCTAGTCGAAGTTATAGTTAGCTGTAGAAGTTGCAATGTAATTAGTAACAGTAGAAGGTGTAGTTAGTAGTTGGCATATTGGGCCTAGTCGAAATATGGGCCTGGGCCTGACTTTAGGTTTTGTGTATAAATAGGGATCACTAGTTAGTGAATTATGATGCTTTTGATTACCTTTTAACCTAATCCTATCACTTTACAGTCTCACTGTTTTATTGCTCCCTTTCGTCTCTCTAGCGCCGTCGCTCTCCCTTCCCTCTCCTGTCTGCTGCGCTGTAGAATCCCCAACAAATAATACTCCTTTCAATGTAGAAAGACAACAAATATTTTGGTCCTAATACAAGTAAGTTTTACCTAATTTTATTATACTTAATGACATTTCTTCTAAAAGATAATTCAAAAGTTATTTTAAATTTTATTTTCCAATGCTTCATTTTGTTTCCAAGAAATAATTTCCAACGCCTCAATAATAAATATAATCAATGATATAGTTTAGGAAATGCCCTTAAATTTTAATATAAGATCAATAAAATTAAGTGCAGTGAACTATAATTTTTCAATAAACAGAAGTTTCAATATTTTTGCTTATATTTGAATCAAGATAGAGTACTAATTTTGTCAAAAAAAAAGATAGAGTGCTACTAATAGATGTTAATGCGTGTGTACAAATATTTACTTAATTTCCAAACCAAACATGACCAAGTGAATATAATAAATGGAAGTGGTTTGTCAAAAAAAAATAAAAATAAATGGAAGTGGAATCACTCATCAAATGCCTATAGTTAATTAGCACAAGATAAAGGGTTAGGAATCATTAGTTAGAACATACTATTGTTTTGTTTATTTGTTTCTTGTTGATCCGTCGTTCTAAACATATTTTCTAATTGGTCAACAAAGCAACAACTGCATAATATATATATATATATATATATATATATATATATATATATATATATATATATATATATATATATATATATATATATATGTGTGTGTGTGTGTGTGTGGTGTTGTATATATTTTTTATTTTGTTGGTAAACCAATGTATCTCTTGAGCGCGCAACTGCAGCGAGTAATCCCTCGAGGTACTGAGATCCATTTAATGGGCTGACCTCTCCCACCAGATATTTTGCGTAACTACAGAGACTAATCCCCCGAGATTCTGAGATCTACTAGTATTTTACCCGTGCATACGCACGGGTGATACTGTATCTGTTATGATTTCCATTGAAATTATAAATACGTTGAAAGTTGTAAAATATAATAAAAAAAGGAAAAACTTGATAATGGAGTAAAAATGAAGAAAAAATGAAAATGAGATTGTAGGTAAAATATGCATCCCCGTTGGCCCTCCCGTTTGCATCCCCGTTGGTTAACTTTCGAATTTGAGCAATGGACACACCAAGTCTTTTTGCTAAAATACCTATGGACACATGCTCATTGGCCAGTATTTCTTGCTAGTTATGACTCACAACAGAGCTATCAGTTTTACGGTAAGGCCTTATAGTACCGTTAAATCAAAATCAGTTAGATTGTTTGATGTGTAAGCTTATAAATAGTTTTTTCTTGGTGGCCAAATCAAGAACCTAATTTCAGCTAGTATTGCATCTCAGTAAGAGATGTTTTCATTAGTTGCAAAAATAACATCCAAGATATAACACCTTTCAATTGCAACCTAAACATATAATCATTAGCACAACTTAAAATGTACAAAAAGTGGCCAACAATAACAAAGGAATCTCAATCACTTAATTCAATTCCATACTCTTCCTGAAGTGTGGTTCCAGTTCTGAAGCTATAGTCTTATTGTGGATAGCTGTTACCATCACATTTGCTTGCACTGTGCGCTTTATTACCAAATGAATGTAAGTCTTCCGTCTTCAATAAATGCCCATTTGTACAGTCTTGAGAAAGAAAGGCTGGATAATCTTTATTTCCTTCAGTTGAATTTAAAATTGCTGCTTTCCGTCTGTATAATTAGGATCAAATAAAAAACAATAAGACCAACAATCACAAACCAAGATCAAACACCACATGTCCAGTCTATTTCTTGTAAAAGCAAAAGGAAGGAAGAATCCATAAGTAGGTGGCACAATTATAGCATGATATATATTGTTAATTAAGTCTAAGCAAAATACTATAGTTGATCATATATACGGGCAACCTTAGAGAATGACAGCAAAACATAAAAAAATTAATCTTGCAAACCAAATCCATAATCAAATGACAACACACACTACACATGACACATCATTGGGATCCTAAGTGGAAGATGTAGCTGCAAATTCCTTCAACTATTGTAAATCATTGTTTCTACCATATAATGCTACATTGGTGCCCCCGTAGGACCACCTCCGATAACTACACAATTCTGATATGGTTGTTCTTATCATGAAAACTTTTTTAGCTTGGGCTTTGGGAAGACAATGGCAACTATAAACATAATTGCAAATATTTACACAAATATATTACCTCACATTTAAACTCCATTGAAAACTCAAAAAAGGAAACACACAGACACATAGCCACAGGCAGGTTTCCTTACGTCTTTGCTGGCTCATAATTAAGCATCTCATCAAAATTATCCAAGGCAATTGTTCCAGCTGATTATCCACAAAAATGTACTAATCAATGTCTCAGAGATTTGCAAGCTTCAGTTAATATTGGATGGGGTCGAATGAAAGTGATATTGGATAAAAAATGATGAGTTGTCAAATTCTCAACAATGATAATTGTAGTCTTATAGTCAGATGAGAGTTGAGAAATAGTCTTAAAAGCCAGATGAAATAGTATAGGTGTTTCCACTAAATATACTCAAACCTGCAACTTCCAAAATAATCCTACCAGTCAAAAGATTATAAACTCTAAAACAAACATAAACCATACCCGTGCATCCGCACGTGCCAATCGCGTTACATTGTACGATTAGTACTCAAAATTATGTAGCATTGTCTTATCAGACTGTTATAGCTTATACAAAAGAATAACTTATAGCTTATAACTTATGCAGTTACAGTAAACAATAGCAATTAGTCCGAGACCCCTCGTGCCATTAAAACTAAAATATCAAATTACAACAGCTATTGATCAACCTAAATTCGCAAACCGACCTTAGATTCATTTGCAAAGAAGTAAGGAAGATAAAGAAGTTAGAATTCCTCACAGAGACCCTATGTTTTACAAAACTTTATCAAAAAAAGACATAGTTATACAAAACATCAATAAAAACCCTGAAACTCTCTGGAACTTAATTTTCTTCAATTCAGCCCAATTGGTGAGGAGCCTAATTTTCTCACACATTCAGCTAGTAGTAATTACAATAAAGTTTTGTCCTGAAAATTAGTAATGAGGATTGTGACAACAAATGGACTCAAAATGATACAATATTTCACTGTTAAAGCAATTTGACTCTGGTAAAAATATAGAGTTTGGGGGTACCGAGCTAACTTGGTCAAATAACAGACAGCTCATATTATGGATTCCTTTATGCTGACAGAGTATTATGGATTACACTGGCAGCTCATATATCTAAGTTCTAAGCATGAAAAGATTCCTTTATCAATCCATCTATCCATATTTTAAAAAAGGAAAGACAACAAATATCAACCCAAAATCTACAATATGGGAGGCACAAATAGCAAGTAAGCTGAGTTGGAAATAAACAAATGGGTTATGTAATCATGATAACTAAATGCTATACATTTTGAATGTATATATATAATCTAGATCTAGAACTTTGCTTTTTATAAACCAAAATATTGCAAAACAAACAAATTAAGATTGACCTGCATATTGGTATAACATCAGTAAATAAATAGTATAAAAGTACTATTTCATAAAATAAAAAAGAGCAAGAAATAAGCTCCCTAAAACCTTGTAGTGATGTTGTTACTAAAGAGTGCAAAATCAAATCCCTCAAAGCATAAAAACTAAGAAGAATCATTATAAGGTTCATATAAGGTTCATATAAGGTTCTCAATCAAATCCCTCAAAATCAAATCCCTCAAACCTTGTAGACTATTGAGTTACCAAACAGCAACAATGTTCATATAAGGTTCTTCATTCTCTATAAACACCTTCAAAGCACCAGACCACCCCCTTCAAGTCAGTCCTATTCCTATATACATATTCCAGAATAGCTACATTCAAGTTCCAAACAACATAAGATCAAATCTAGACACAAATAGTCCACGGTTCAAACAACAATGCATTGTGAATTCAAAATGCCTCGAGAAGAGATATGCGACCTTTTGCATTTAAAATTCAAAGCTATTATCGTCTTTCAAATTTGAGCTTGTAAAAGGAGTCCAATGCTATTATACTGATTTTGTGTTAGGCATTTTTAATTGTGAGATGGTCTAAGGCTCTAAGCTTCCTTTAATACTACGAAAGACAAAATCACACATTCTGGTAGCTCATGTAGAATTCTTAAAACAAAACACACATTTGTCAGTTACCTCTGCTAGTAATTTTGGATCAGAAACTTGTTACAGAAGTGGCTTTTAGTAGATGGCTTTAAGTACCCAAGACTTTTTAGGTCCCTGTAATTATAAGTCCAAATAAAATGCTAACCCGTGGCTATGCTTCTCGTCTTTAGATGCAAAAGTGTTAGCTGTTTCTTCCCTTAAATGAATACACCAACAAAGATAAAGCTTAGGAAAAAAAGAACATGAAAAAAGAGAAAACAAATAATGCAGAAACAACAGCAAAACAATAATAACACATGAGTTGAGGAACAAATTCTGAAAGAAAAACTTGTAATCATGATTTTCCCTTTATCCTTTTCCAAAACTTGGTGAACTATTTTTCTTTAAAATAAATGAGTGCAATATAGATGTCAAGTGTATATACAAAAAGAGAAAACTGAAAAGAATTGGGAGAAGAATTCTCATTCGTAGAGATTTGGAAAAAGAGTTAGGAAATTAGGGTATTTAGAGAAATCAATGAAGATAAAAAATAAGAATCTAAAATCAACTCACCATACTAAGAAGGAGAAGGAGAATAAACGACTGCAAGTCAGTACTCCGGCAAGGCGACCGAATTTCTGAAGGGGTGGTTGCTGCCGAGGGTGGTGCGTTCGTGATTCTGCTTGATGGTGATTGTCGGGGCTTCTTGAAAGAATTTGTAGAAGGAACAAATCAGTGATGATTAAGAGAGGTGGAGAAGGAGAGAAAAAGTATTGGAAAAGAAGAGAGGGAAAGAAGGTGGATTCAAAAAAAATTGAATTTGAAACTGAGCGAATGATATATGTGAAGATGAGAAATAAAAGGTAGATGAGATTAAGAGAGATGGAGAAGAAGAGAAGAAGAATTGGAGAAGAGAAGAACAGAAGGTGGGTTCAAAAAAATTTGAATTTGAGACTGACAGCGAAGGATTTGAAGATGATAGCATAGGGCGCAGTGATAGTACTGTTCACTGTACTAAAGGACACTGTATTTTCTCCTTCAAACAAAGTATGTTACCATTAGATAAAACCGGTTCCCTCAGACCATCAGAGAATTACATGACCCTGTGCTGGACGGATAAGGGTTAAAATTTGTTGAGTTAGAGGAATTTTTTTGGAGGACAGCATGGTAATTTTGGTGGAGGGTTAATGGCAACTATTTATAGTAGATTTAAGGGGTTGACCTCTCCCACAAGATATTTTTTCCATACGCACCAGTCAATGATCGAACCCTTGACCAAATGGTTAAGGACTTGTGCTATACAATTTTCTTGTATATTTCTTTGTTTTGGTGAGAATCAAAGTAACGAGTAAGTTTAAAATGATAGGTAATTAAATGTGACATAATACCTAATCAGGACCACCACCTAATTTCCAAAAGATACCTAAATGAAAAGGGGGAAGTCAAGTGAACAAGCGATAATGATAAGCAATCTTCCATGCAGCCTTACCTTTGAAGTCAAGCAACATTTATAACCTCCATAGCCATTATGTGTGTCTCAGATTCCTGACCCACCATATTTCTGCATTTCACCCTCTAGTATTCTAGCTTGATGTAATCGGTTGTAATTATATTTATGAGCGTTTTTTAACTGATTTTTAAATATTGTTTTCTTTTTGTAATTTTGAAGAAAATTATTATTAAGGTTTAGTTATGCATATTTTCCCTTAAATTGCCTTTATATATTTTTTATTTTAATTAGGTTTATTCTACCCCATAATTTAATGATGCATTATTATTTTTTACTATCTATCTAGCTAATCCATCTCCTTTATATTAAAATTATTCACTAAAACAGTCTTTTATCTTATAAATTAAATTTATAATAATTTTCACACTTCGACTTATGCATAAAGCAATGTTTGTTTATTGAAATTTTCCTTAATAATTGTTTGTATAAAGCAATGCTTGTTTGTCTCTATTTTTACACTTCCACTTATTCAACAAACAGGCATTCAGTATTGTCGTTTTTTTTTTGTTTTAGACTGAGTGACAAATGCCACTTGAAACTCACACATACAACTATGAAGTTGCGGAGTTGAACCCCGGAACATGTTATCCAGCCTAACTGTCGTTTTCTTATTTTGTATGAATGTTGTTGCTTATTATTTAATAATTTCCATTCTTAATAAAAAAATGTTACAACCCAGAGCATGAGGTTCAGCAGTTGGGGTTGATTCTCCCTTAACCAAGGGTCGGGGGTTCGATCCCCACCTTGGGTACGGAGCAGCGTTAAAACTCTGGGTCAGTTGTCCTGCCCCTCGAGGCACCTACAATTCAGTGAGAGAATTAGTCACTGCGGTCGGCGGTGGATACCTGGGTAAAACAAAAAAAACTGTTACATTTTCCAACTATCCAACCTAATTAACACATACGTATATTTATATTAAGGAAACTAGTCTCTTTAATCGTTATTATGCGTAGCAGTACAGCTTCAACTTTCTCCTATATGATCTTTCAATTTCTCTATTATTTTCTCAGTCTTTGAAATTAGACTAGTTTGCTATGTAAATATAATATATAGTGAGTGGGAGAGAGAGAGAGATGAAATAATCATCAGTTGGGGGGTTTGGTGAATGCATGAAAATAATGAAGTCACCATTCTCAACCTCTTCTTCTCTACTGAGAAGCAAAACTCGTCTCTCCCCTTACATTTTCACCCTCTTTGCTTTCATTCTCTTCGTCACCATCCTCTATGGCGAAGACTTTATGTGCACCCTCGATCAACAGCTCCAAAACTACTCTAACCCGGATAAGCTCTTCTCCACAACTCGTGAGTTCACTCTCCCCACTCGTTTTAAAAAGCTCTTTATGTGCACGTACTCTCTGTTATTGTTTTTGTTTATTTGAGGTTGTCGTGTGGTGTGGATTTTTTATTTGAATTGAGTTTTGTGTTTTGATTAAAGAGAGAGTGAAGAAGCAGAAGATTCCATTTGCGGTGGGGAAAACAGACGAAGAGTGTGATATATTCAGTGGAAGGTGGGTTAGGGACGAGTTGACTCGGCCTTTGTACGAGGAATCAGATTGTCCGTACATACAACCACAATTGACTTGTCAAAAACATGGGAGGCCTGATAAGGAGTACCAGAATTGGAGGTGGCAACCACACGGTTGTGATCTTCCCAAGTAAGTGTCTCTCTCTACTTTTATCTTACCTGTTATTCCGCGCACTATCCATCGAGTTTACCGTTGAATAATTTACACCAGAGAATCTAGCTAGTAAGAGGTATTCAGCTTTGTCGATCCGTATTGTTCTCTCATCCACCGTTTTTGCTAATAAGAGAAAATTAATAATAGAGGGTCATGATTTTCTCCCGGCCTTTACTTCACGTCATTTTTACACTTCCTTTTTTTTTCTATCTATTTTCATTTTCAATCATCTTATTATCCATGTGTACTGATCAAAAATAATATATTAAGTTATAATAAATGCAATTTTTATTCTTTGACATGTATATTTAAAGACATGAAAAATGATAGTAATAATAACATTTCAAGTATCATGGAAAGGAAAATCCGATGCTTCACTTGTGTGAGTTTCAATGAGAAATTGAGAATATCTTTAAAAGGAAAATGCAATATGTTACGCTAGATATTTGCAAGAAAGTGAAAAATACTATGTGGCAAATTAAAAATACACTTACAAATTATAACTACACACTCATTCTTATATTGTTATACGGGAAACACACTTCTCATTTTTGCTAACCTGTAACGCCATCCAAAAGGTGTATCATTTTGGTGTTCAGAAATTTTTTTTCACAAAAATTATGCTAAATGAAAATAAATATAGGTAAGAAATTAAATTTGGAGGTGCAAGTTAAAAAACAAAGTGGTGTCAGTAGTTACACTACTTGTGTATAATCAAGAGGTAACTTGGTGGATTTGGCCCGCGTAGATCCATATATATTGAGCTATGCAAATTTTCGTCCTTTTATTATTATTATTATTATTATTATTATTATTATTATTATTATTATTATTATTACTACTACGGTTTGATTAATCTATGGTCTTGTTTGGGAGGGGAATGGGGGGCTTAAAAAAATAGAAAAATTGAAAGGCAAATAGAAGGAATGATGTACCATTTAGTCATCAACTCTAACTAGATCTTACTCCCGTGCGATGCACGTGATATCCTTATGAAAAAATAGATAGTATTATGCATATTTTGATTTGTCAGGAGTTGAACTATTTGATAGGCAGCATCAGCATATTATTGGAGAATTATATATATATATATATAGAAAAATTAGCTCATAAATAAAGCTATGTGATAAAATAATATCAGTGACATATATTGAGGTTAAATTTTGAAATGGAAAAAAAAACTCACTTAAGTAATTTCAATCAAAAATGAAAACAAAATAAATAAAAAATTCAGAAAAAAATAAAATTACTATTTGGAATCTCCCAAATATTTTAATTCAACTCTATAATTACTTCTCTCTTGTTTTAATAACTTTCGTGTTGAGAATTTGTGATGAGCTTCTGAAGCACGTGGAGGTTTGCTGAAGAAGAAGAAGGGGTTTGTTATGGGTACTTAAAAACTTTCCAAATGCTAAAGTACCCAAAACACACTAATAAGTGTTGCGCTTTACATGTTTTGTCACCAAACCGGTTATTGAGTAACGAACTTTGTGTATTTGAACAGTTAAAAGTTTTTCCCAAACCTTAAAGTATTTCAAAGCACATTGCTTATGGTCGCACTTTAGTAGTTTGTCAAGAAATTAATTTTTTTCACCAAACCAGTTATTGAGGAACGAACTTCGCGTATTTGAACATCTAAAAAAAATTCGGACCCTAAAGTACCAAAAACACATGACTGCTTAGAGTTGCACTTTACGTATTTTGTCACGAAACTAATTTTATTTTTCACCAAATTTGTTATTGAGAGACAGTTTAGTGTCGCACTTTACGTATTTTGTCATGTAAGTAATTTTTTGGTCACCAAACCGGTTACTGAGGAATGAACTCTGTGTATTTGAACAGTTAAAAAAAATTGAACCCTAAAGTACTCAAAAACACACTGCTTAGGGTCGCACGTTACGTAATTTGTGACAAAATTAATTTTTATTTTTAGGAAACCGATTATTAAGGAACGAACTTCGCATACTTGAACAATTAATTTTTTTTTCAAACTTTAAAGTACCGCAAAATACACTGTTTAGCATCAATTTTGCTTTAAAATTAAAAGATAATAGCATTAAAAATACATTTTATCATAGTAGGACCCACCCAAATCACATGCATTTTTTATTACAAACAAATTGAATATCTCTCCTTTATTACTCACACCATGATTGTGGGACCCATTAAAATGATTGTGGAACCCACTTAAAAATTGGCTCCAATTAAAACAACACCACCAAACTTACTTACATTCAACTCAGCCTTAAGGGTTTAAAGATGGGGAGTTTATTTTTCTTCATAAAACCAAATCCCACCAATTTGGAGAAATTCAAAAAATGTATTGAGGAGGATTTTGGAGGATTTGAGAGGGTTTAGTTAAATTCTTCAAATCATTTACATTCTTTTACGATAGTTATAAAATTAAAAATATATTAATCATAAGAATTCAATTATAATTGTATATAATTACTCTCTCAATTAAGGTGAAAAATTTGTATAGTTTTCTCTCTACTCCATTCCCCCAAACCCCCCCCCCCCCCTCCTCCCCTCCAAACTCCCAACAGTCCCTATAGATTTTGAACAAAAAATTTAAAATTGGGTCATTAAACTTGTCAACATTTCATAATTCAGTCCTTGCATGTTAAAACTTTTACATAATTTATAATTAAATGCCAGAACTTTAAATAATTTATAATTAGGTCTATGTAATCAAAGACTTAATTTCAAAATTATTCAAAACTTAAAGATTTGATGAACCCATAGGGACTTGTTTATAATTTTTATTCAAAAGCTTAGAGGCCCAATTATTATTATTTTTAGCTCAAGAACCTATTTATAAATTTCCAAACGTTCATGGATTCTCTTTTATAGGCAAGTGTCAATGGTTAATTAGTAAAGGAAACGAGGAATATTAGTTTCCATAGTTCTAATCTTGGTCTTGCTGCTTTAAACTTCTTTGATGTCTCTTGACTCACCAATCGAAACGGTTCATGCAACAGATTCAATGCGAGCTTAATGCTTGAAACACTACGAGGGAAGAGGATGATGTTTGTTGGAGACTCCCTAAATCGTGGCCAATATGTTTCTTTGGTATGCCTTCTCCATCAACTCATACCTGAAGATGCCAAATCCATGGAAACCTTTGATTCACTCACTGTATTCACAGCCAAGGTAACTCAAAAAAGTACCTTCTAGTTGTAGCTACATAAATAATTATGTATCCTAACACTTGGGTCGACCTAGTGGAGCATGACATCATTTGTATTTGAGAGGTTCCGGTTCAAATCTCCACTAATTTCTTCGGGGCGAGATAAATATAATTACATTCGTAAGAACTCAAAGAGCCCGAAGGTCTTCTCTGTCTTTTAGACCCGAGCGTCATCCCTCACTCTAAAATTTTTAAAGCCAAAAAAATAATATTATGTATCCCTTTTTGTCTATCTTCGTTTTAATGCGTTTAATGATCAGGAATACAATGCAACAATTGAGTTCTACTGGGCACCTTTTCTTCTTGAATCAAACTCAGATAATGCTGTCGTTCATAGGATATCAGATAGAATTGTTAGAAAAGGTTCAATCAACAAACATGGTCGAAATTGGAAAGGTGTTGACATTTTGGTTTTCAACACTTATCTTTGGTGGATGACCGGTTTGAAGATGAAGATTTTGTATGTTCTTTTCTTTCTATTCATATACATTTTCTTATCCTTTTTCATTTCTTTTTTTTTTTTTGTAAATCTAATCTAATCCCCTTCTTGAATATTCAGGCTTGGATCTTTTGATGATGAAGTGAAAGAGATTGTTGAAATATCCACAGAAGATGCTTATCGTATGGCTATGAAAAGTATGCTTAGATGGGTGAGGCTTAACATGGATCCAAAGAAAACTAGAGTCTTCTTCACTAGCATGTCACCTTCTCATGGAAAGTGAGTATACTTCTATTGTGAATCACCAATTTAGTCACTAAAATTTTAAAAAATTTAATATGATTAAAAAATTCTTCATTGAAACCGAGTATACTTCTTCGTTGAAAGTCAATCGTTTGAACACTGATGTGTCATGTTAGTTTAATGATATGGCCAAAAAAATGAGGTCAATTGTAACCAAAAAAGATGATATGGCCAATAGGGTCGCTTATGTGGGTCCTTTAAAATTTGACTAACTAATATGACACATAAGTAACCCTAACAGCCATATCATCAAATTAACGTGACACATCAGTGTTCAAATGGCTGACTTTCAACAGAGACTAAAAGAGAGGGACTAATGTGTCTCTTGTTTGTAATTGTTAGAGACTAATTTTGATATTAATTATTCTGAAGGACCAAATTGTACACTAAGTTTTTTGTTAGCGACGAAATTGGGTATTCAGTATTCACTCCATAATTTTCTATAAAACCTTAATTCTCAATTTAGATTTTTGTTATGTTGATCAGATGAATGTGTTTATTGATTTAAGTATCTTTATAATTTTTTATAAATATTCGGTCCTTCTGATGTTTTCTATTTTGGACACTGCGGTATCTAAGTGTCTGTCTACGTCTTGTGTGTCTGTGTCCGATTCAATGCTTCCTAGTAAAATATTCCAATGTTCTTTACATGTGTAAGGTATACTCTACTTCATCACATGTATAACTCCTAATATTTTCAACAAAATATATGGCAGGGGTATAGATTGGGGAGATGAACAAGGAGGAAATTGCTACAATCAAACAACTCTTATTGATGATCCAACATATTGGGGTTCAGATTGTAGAAAAAGTGTAATGCAAGTAATTGGAGAAGTGTTAAGCAAAACAAAAGTGCCTATTACATTTCTTAACATCACTCAACTCTCTAGTTATCGTAGAGATGCACACACTTCAATTTACAAGAAACAATGGAGTCCTTTAACTCCAGAGCAATTAGCTAACCCTGTTAGCTATGCTGATTGTGTGCATTGGTGTTTGCCTGGTCTTCAAGATACTTGGAATGAACTTTTATTTGCAAAGTTATTTTATCCTTGATAAAAACAATTCTCTAGTTCTCTTGGGGGTACCATTCCATATATTTGTAAATGGGGAAAGCATGGCATATGGGGATTAATCTTTATTTTTGTATGCAAGTGATGTTTGATTGATTTTGTTTTGCCCTTTACTATAGGTGAAATGCCAAATTCAAAATTTTGCTAGCTTTTTGATCTCCAACATGAAGTGCACACTTTTTAAGATACATTGAATTGCGTGTACTTTGTTTTTAACTAGATTCACATGAGTGAGTGGAGTGGAGACTATTTAGTTTTTGCCCAATTTTTTTGGCTTAAGTTAAAAGCTTCTTCAAAGCTAAAGTTAATCATAAGTGTTTTAAAAATAAATTTAAAATTGTTTGGTGATTTCAATTTTTCTAATTCAAAAATTACTTTTAATTTAAAAATTTGGTAAAATATTTTTACAAAAGCTCTAATCTTATTAAAGTTTAATATTTCTATTCATAACAAGCCTAATATATTGACTTTTTTGTCACCCAACTTTTATTTTTGGTCACAAATATATTGACTTTCAATAACTTAAAAAAGTAATATTTGAGACCATAGAGAGCATTGTCTCTTGCTAGAATATTGTATAATTTACATGAACATTTTTCAAAAAAAATCTTTTAACACTTCCTCTTATACTTCCTCACCCTCCGCATTTCGAAAAAAAATCCCCAAATACCCTTACTCTCACACTCTTCCACTTCCCCTCTTACTTTCCTCTCCCTTCATATTTTACACACTTAAGGTACGAAATTTCTCGGTACCAAGATACAGAGTGTATAAATTTTGAATTTTAGTATGAAATTCAAATTTTACACACCCGGTACTTTAATACTGAGCAATTTCTGTACTAAGTTACCAAACTAAAATTGTTCCATGCATACTAAAGTATTGAGTGTGTAAAATTTGAATTTCCCACTAAAATTTAAACTTTACACACTCAGTATCTTGGTACCGAGCAATTCCTATACTAAGGTACCAAAGCGAAGAAAAATACAGAGACAAAGAGTTTGGTGCTACTATTTTAAACAAAAATAGTAAATGGTAGGGGTGAAAACCAACTTTAGTTGATGATTTATGCCAATTAGGGAAGGTGGAGAAGAGCGTCGGTGGGCTAGAAGTGGGAGTAGAAGGTGGGTGAAGCGGAGGAAGTTGAGAAGAGTGGGTAGGAATGTAAGGTAGAGTAGAGGGAAGAAGATGGGTAAATAAATTTGTTGACAAGGAGGTGGGTAAATAATATTACGGGTATTTTAGTAATTTCATATGGAGAGGGGGAGTGTGGAGAGTAGGATAGGGAGTGTCAAAAGAACGGGCCCAAAATAATGATTGGGTTCAGCACCAATACTACCCTAGGCCCATCATTTCTTTTCTCCACTACACGCACCCCTCGTTCTCACCTTTACACACACCATTGAGGCCCCCTTAGTTGGGCGCTCCAGATTCACTTCCATGCCATGCAGAGAGCACCCAACTGCCGTCGCTCATTTCGACGCCCGCGGCGGTTGCATTCAACCGCCTCCAACCAGGAACACCGGCGGCGGTTCCAACTTGTGTTGCGGCGGTTCTAATTTTTACGAATCCCCGCGAATCCCAAATAGTCTCATCAGTTACAAACCACACTCTCTCAAACACTTAGGGTTTCAATTTTCCTCTCAAAGAAGCGCTATTCTCTTACGATTGCTAACAGAGAAGCACCGTAAAATCGCTAACAGAGAAGCACGTCTCTGTACTCATCTTTCTTCAGGTACCATAACTGTCTGTACTCATCTTTCTCGTACGATTCCCCTCTGTACAATCGATTTCCACTTACCTTCCACTTCGCTTTTTCTTGTTGCAACAGGTTAGGGTTGGTATCTTCATCATCTCAACCACCTTACATTTCTCTTCATCATCTCAACAACAGGTTAGGGTTTTTATTTAGTTTTGTACTATTGTTCTTATTCACTTTTCTGTACTGTTGTAATTCTTATTGTTCTGTATTATTTCTCCTACTCACTTTAGCTTGTTTACATGGTAGTGAGACTGATTTGAAAGTTGTTTAAGAATTTGATTAAGAGTTTGAGAACTATTCTCTTGCTTTTGTAATTGATTTTTCCTTCTATAACAGTTTTGTTCTCTTTGTTGCAATATGTTAGGGTTTGGCAATTTCAGAGATACTGGCAACTGTACATCTTTCTTCATCATCTCAGCAACCGTACAACTCTCTTCATCATCTCAGCAACAGGTAAGGGATTATTTTTAGTTTTTATTTTTGAAACAAATTATTCCATTAATTTTGTCTCAGTACATATGATTGTGAACAACAATATTCTTTTGCTTCATCTGGGAGTGTTTGCAACTTTGGCTGCTTGGGTTTGTTAACTAGTTTTTAGTCTTGATAGATGTTCACATGACTTCTTGTGTGTATCTCTCTTTATTTCCCATCAGAAACCACTCTCATCTTAAGTTAGGGTTTCAAGAAGCACTCTGTCAGGTGAGAAGTTATGAATAATGTGGGATGTTAGTTAGTTGGATCCCTCTATAATGTTCAAGCCCTTTCAATTTAATTCAATATTGTTCATTTGCATACCTTATCCAGATATTCTTTTGCTAAAAATGGACTCTAGTTTCTATCGTAGTTTATTGATTGTTTTTATTCTTTATTAACAATTTTGACTTCCCTTTTTATACTTTTTGGTATTTATTCTATCTCCTTATTGATAAGTGACATTATCCAGTTGCTTTCTTTACAATCACTTTGTACTTCAGATTGTTACAGAACTGCCTAGAACCATTATCTTTTTTCTATTTTTTGCATTTTCTTGTGGTAATTACAGAACCAGACCTGTTACTCTCTTGATTTAGGGCTGGATTCCTTCATTTATACATCATTTCCATTAGTAATATTTCTATGATGTTGCTGCTAGTGCGTCATTTGCAAGTGCAAGTAATATTACTTTTAGATTCATAGCATTGGTTGTTTATTGATCCATTTCTATTTTGGTATTTTTGGCGAATGTAGGAAGTGCCCAAGATATTTTCGTTTATCTTTTCCTACACTTCCCCAAAGCGTGTGTGGAGCTGCATTCTTTGTTTTACTGAAAGAAACCAACCTGTGACATCATGTGTTCTGTTTATATGAGTCAAATTTGTAGTCAGCATAATAACCTGCAGTGTGTTGTGTTCAATTTCTAGCAATAGTTAATTCTAGTTATTTCTAGCAATAGTTAATTCTAGTTATTTGAGTTAGTAATTGAAGAGAAAAAGATCATAATGAGAAAAAGAACTGAAACTGTTATGTGGGGATTGAGAAAAAGATCATGACTTCTAACTGGTTTCCATCAAATATCAGTATTTTATCTTCAACAACTATTAAACTATTGTTATGAAACCTTTTGATATCATTTCATTCAAGATTGTTCATTGCTTTCTTTGTCTCTTTCCTCGCCCTTAATTTCTAATATAATTGTGATGAAAGGGACGTTGCATATATATACTTAACCACGAATAATGGGTTCAATTGTCTCTCAAATGTCAACAGGTATTTGCTTTGGTGATTATATTTAGGCACATTATAGTGTATGGCCCAATTTCAAGTATAGTGCTGATTTATATTGTACAATGGTGTAATTGAGATGTTATCTGGTTAAACATTATAAGTTCGTATTTTTATGTTTCACTTATGTTCACTCTTGTTTGATTGATAAAAAAGAAATGTCTTTAGATTTATATATTGTTTTCTTTGTCTCTTTAGCTTTTATCAGTTGACTAAGAAACTGATATTTCTGATTGAACATAATCAGACTATGGCATGGCCCTTTGTTTTCCAAGTAGAATCAATGCCTATTTCAACCTTGGTTCCAATGTGACAATTCTAGGCTTCAAATATGCAGATCTATGCGTGTACCAGCTTTGTTCCTTGGCTTTCTCACTATCATTTGTATTATTTTTTGGCTTTCTCACTATTATGTCTATTTTTTTCAGCCGGTTAATTTGGAATCGCAAGATGGTTTGAGACGCTCTTCCGGATCAAGTCACATAGGAAATCATGAAGGAACAACATCATGAAGGATATCTAGATAGACTATTCTAAGTTGGTTGTATTTTGCTAGTTGGTTGTACTTTGACTTCATGAACTAAGTTTGTTTTATTTTGATGTTATGAACTAAGTTTGTTTTCTTTTGATGTTATGAACTAAATTGTTTTATTTTGATGTTATGAACATGGTTTGTTTTATAAATTTTAGAAGTTTTGTATGTGTTTTTAGCATAAATTTAGTTTCTTTTAATACTTGACATATAAATATAACGCTAAATAGCACTTTTGGTCCTTTATCTTTGCTCCAGATTTCACTTTGGTCCTTTATCTTTTTTTTGGTCCGTTTTGGTCCCTCACGTTTCGTTTTTGTTTCATTTTGGTTTCACGTTAGTTTTGACTAATGGACGCCACGCTGGCAGTTAACTGCTGACGTGGCGTCCATATTTAATTCTAAAATAATTTCCTCATCATTATTTATGTTATTTAAATTTTAAAAACATAAAACATAATTTAACAAATAATTAAAAACAATAAAAACAAAATTAGAGTCTCAGCCACCACTGTTTCTCAGCCACCGTCAAGCCACCGTCAGTCACCGTGCACCGCCCCACAACCACCAACAACAGTGAACAACAACCAGAACCCAACAATAGTGAAGAACCCAGAAACAACAACCAGTGAACAACCACCGTAACCCCCACAACCACCGTCAACAGCGAACAACCACCATAACCCCCACTGGATCTTCGTTTCCTCCTTCGTTTCTCCTTCATTTTCGCTTTCTTCTTCACCGTAACCCCCACTGGATCTTCGTTTCTCCTTCGTTTCCTCCTACGTTTCTCCAGAAAACCACCCCTTCGCAGTGAGAAGATCCAGAAAACCCAGCGCTGGCAGTGAGAAGAACGAACAGTGAGAAGAGAGAGAGAGAGCGAACTGTGAGAAGAGAGAACGATGCGACGGCGAGAGTGAACGGTGGAATGACGGTGGAGAAAGGGAGAGGAGAGAAGAGAGAAAGATGCGACGGCGAGAGTGAACGGTGGAATGATGGTGGAGAAAGGGAGAGGAGAGGAGAGAGTGACGGTGGAGAGAGTGAACGCAGAGGAGAGGAGGAGAGAAGATGGGTTTTTTGTTAATTTTATTTTTGTTTAAAATGTTTTTTATATTTGTTAATTTGTTTTTTATTTAAACAAAAGAAAATGTCACGTCATTTAATGAATTATGGACGCCACGTCAGCAGTTAACTGCCAGCGTGGCGTCCGTTAGTCAAAACTAACGTGAGGGACCAAAATGAAACAAAAATGAAACGTGAGGGACCAAAACGGACCAAAAAAAATATGAAGGACCAAAGTGAAATCTGGAGCAAAGATAAAGGATCAAAAGTGCTATTTAGTCTAAATATAACTAGTTTGTATGACCCGTGCACTGCACGGGTATACATTTTCTTTGAACTTAAAATGTGATTTTTTTATTTGGAACTTAAAACAAAACTGGTAGCAAAGCATACCAATAAGTAATAAGTAATGACAACAAATTCAGAGACAAAAAAAATAATACCATATAGGGAGACAAATATCTCATAACATAAACTATTCAACCAATAAAGAACTACTCTATACTAACAATTAACAAAGAAGAAGACTCATTGTGAGTTCAATTAATGCATATCTCTTTGATGGGATAGATCTACTTATAATAACGGGTTAAGAAACCATTGATACTAAACCATACATATATTTTTAAAAGAGGGCAAGAAAATGATTATAAACCAATCTGCAAAAAAACTTTGAACCTAAGGGCCCCATATTTTTTTTTCCTCAACTCATATGAAGCAAACTATTTCTAAAGGAGGTCGAGAAAATGATTCATTGTTGGGAATTGTAAAAGATCAACTGAATCCCACTTTATTCAATTTGCAGAATATGAAATAATAAAAAAAAACATACATAAAAGAATTGAAAATGCAGAAGAAAATATGGAAATAACAACAGCAGCTGATCCAGCTACCAACTTTGGTCTGCTATCTGCAGAATTGCAGTGAATGTTAAATTTCTCAAGTGAATAAAATCTCATTCCAGGAGATCAACTTTTAGAGAGCAATTATATTACATCTTCATCAAACACATAATCATGAACTAAAGTGACATGATATCATGTGACATAATCTAATTAGTTCGAAATATTTAGATGTGCTTTATTTCAGTTATGTTAACAACCCTTTAGGCAGTTCAAAAGTTTTGCAATGAGCCACAAGAATTACATGCCCGCTGTGAGCTCCCATCTTCAATTCAAATAAAAGACTACATCCTAAGCTGAAAGAAATGTTACACTCAATTTCCTTGAAACTCTTATTAGAATTTGTTCCTAGGGAACTGAAACCCCTTGAAAAACTAAGGGCAGTGAGGAACTGTCCTTATTCAGTAGCATCAATTTTCTGTAGAATTCAACTTCACTTTCCTGTACAACAAAAAAAGAATAAGAAGGAACTTCAAACTTTGAGAGTGTTACTTTATCAACCCAGCATCATCACAGGTCATATGCTTAACTAACAATCTAAATTTGACAGAGTTGACATCTTTAATTCAACTCAAAGCAACATCAATGAAATAGTATAGCAAGTTCAAGAGGAACCATTAATATATTTGTAAGAAAGCAGACTAATCTAAAAAAATTCAGGCTGACTATACCCATGCAAAATGTTTGTTAAAAAAAATCATTTTCCATCTGTGAAGGGAAAAGAACTATAAACTATCAAATCCAACAATTTATAAAAGACACAACAATCAACAACACATATATCACCAAATTTTTCATAAAACTACGCAGAAAACCTCTACAGCAAAACAGGATTCAATTAGTGAAAAAATGGACCGAGAAATAATAAAAGTACGAAAAACCATACCTTTGTGGCCTCTGCCATGAAGAGGCGATTTCCGGCGATCGAGTTGCGGAAGCATCCTCAGCCTGCCATGGTGACACTTTTTAGCAACTCACTTTGATTGAGTAAAAAAATCAAAATAAGAAGAAATAATAAGTAGAAAATTACAAAAAATGAGCAAAAATCAAATATTACATTTTGTGAAATACGTATTCCTTTCGATCATGTGGTTACCAATCCCTTTGCTCGTAGTTCTTCCTTTTCTCTCATCTATGTCTCTCTCTGTTTCTCCCATCGTCAAACCTACATAACATCAATTTGCAATCAAAAGAAAAATCAAAACACAACAAACTTTTTTCAGAATTTTGAACAAACCGAGCTAATATAGAAATCAAAAGAACAAAAACAATTCCAGATAATACCAACCTAAACTGCACAAATCCCTATTTGAAATAAAAACTGAAAATTTGAAAACCTAAAACCTAGAAAGGGAAAAGCAAGAAAGGGTTTTGAAAAAATTAGAGGCAAATTAGAACTCTAGCGTCGAACAAAACAATAGTCCATGAATCAGCCTCAACAATGATACGAAGTTTGAGTAGAAACCTACAGACAATAGTTGATATATATCTCATATCAATAAAACACAAATACATGTTTCGAATTTGTTGACTAATTCTGAAACGGTAGATACTTTTGTGTGATTTTCACAACATGTGTATCACACCTACCACAATAGTACATGTCAGAGTCTTCCACAACCTTCTTATTGCACTGGCATGCTCTGTACCACCAATCGTCGTCATCGACAACAGCATTAATATTTGCAAGTACCACAAAATCATTGACCTTCATGTATGCATGATATCAATGGAAATATATCAAGATACACACAATATCGAACATATATGAATATCCAATTAAACATTTATAAGTATTAGTTGATAGATAGTACCTCAACAAACTCCTTAATGTCAACTATCGTGTGTTTCTGCTGAACACTCAGAAAATCATCTTGACTACCCTGATTTGTGTTGTTCTGACTGACAGTCACAGTGGGTGAGGTGGTAGCTTGGGACATGCTGGAAAACCAAAAAAGCAAAGGGTTTGCTACGAAGTTATTATATCAGAAACGTCCTTATCATATAAAACTATTAGATGAAGGAAAGACGTATCGATAAGGCACTTAAAATATGAAATTACGTTTCTCTCAAGGCTGTAGCTTCTGCGTTGTCTGGGTTAATCAACATCTTAGTTGAATGCATACTGGTTTGGATTGAAGTGCCTCCTGTAAAGAAATACGTACCAATTTTGTTATATAGAATAATATTGAAATATTGTCAATTTACAATATAGGATAACAACACATTGTATGTAAGGATTTGAATGCATACTTGTTATGTGCCGACTTTGCAAAACAAAATTGCAATGACAGCATTTGCTGTAGATCCAGTTGCGGCAAACGCGTTCAAATTCTCTGGTTGGTGTTGAGCATTTGCTGTAGATCCAGTGCCTGAGAAAAGATGTTATTTTTCAGTGTTTAAAATTGACCATAGAGTCCACTAAATACTGAATTGATAAGAAATTCAATTATTAGCCCCATTATTGGCTATGCGAAAATTCAGGGACGTGTCTCTCAATTTTAGTGACTTTTAGAATTACATTTCAAAATCACATTTGATTTTATTCTAGTGTTTCAAAATTCTATATATGATATAACTGATTAGGAATGAATTGGATAAAAATGTTTATGATATAATATAATATGTTATAATTGATTGATTAGTAATGAATTGAATGGAGAAAGAGTGCGTTTGGCTGAATATAGCACCATAAATAAATGTATTTATTTTATTCATGGCAGTAATTGACCGATTAGGAATTCATTTGAAATTTCCATGATTAAAGCACGTATTGAAATGTTCTAATTTTATTCAAGGCAGTAAATTCTTTGATTTTCAATGAATTATTGATTTTGCTTAGTGTCAGCACCAATTGTGAAGCGTGAGTTATGGTGCCTGCTTACACGGTTTACGAATTTAACGGATTAAATGATATTAATGACTGACTCGTTGATCACCATTAATTCTGATGAATACGTTATAATTCGGCCAATCACCATTAATTCTATTGAATACATGCCGCTGTCGTCCTCACAAACACTCTGTCGCCGCAACAACCACTGTAGTTTCCCCCTTTCAGCGTCAGCGCTGAACCCCCTTTCATCGCCACCGCGTGGCGTCGCCGGAAACGGCGTGAGCTCCCTCCATCGCGTCGTCCTTCAACCACCGTCGCACTCTCTCTCAAATACCAGGAATATACCCTTTTTAATGACCACAAAAACGTGTTATTTTGGTTTTCTTTGGGATATGTTAACGCGGTTGTGGAGGAAATGTAACGTTGATATTCACGGTTGATAGTAACACTAATCAAAATTCAAATTGGAGGTAGTAATTGAGTCCAATTAATTAGCCTTGTAATGGTTGACTCACTGAATTAATGGCCAGCAAATAATCAGAAACGTATCCAACAAGACAAATCAAAATATCAATGCTTTGCCTAAAATAAAAAACGTATCCAGCAATTCATGGGCAAGTGCATTTACTAATTTGCGTTTTTTATTGAACAGCTGCCTACATGGATGCGATGGGGTCAGAATATGCTGACGTGTGATTACGTCATCAATGACGTAATTTTTTCTGTCGGGTGACGTGTCATGCTTATGTGTGTGCTTCATGGTTTATTATTATTAAGATTAAGATTACTAAGCACATTTATAAAATTTGTAAAAGAAAGATACATATATTATATTGAAACACTAAAAATTTTCCTACAAAAAAAAAATCTTGTTTTGTCTGCGGCGGTTCCCAACCGCCACCATGTTTAAGCAAAAAAATTAAATTTTAATTATTTGCGGCGGTTTCAAATTGCCGTTAACCGCAAGTTGGAAAAATCAATTAACAACTTGGCGGCATTTGTGAACCGCCGCTACATTAGCGGATGTTTTTGTGACGGTTGCAGGAACCGCCGCTAGTAACACCTCCCGACGCTGAAAACCACGACGCTTCTGGAATCCCCCCCAGCCTTCATTGACTGCAGTTTAAACCGCCGCCGTTGTGCATTGGAGCCGCCACCAACCTCCGTTTTTTACGTAGTGAATTAAATATATCTTGTGACACTTGTCAAATATATATATATATATATATATATATATATATATATATATATATATATATATTTACCTCGTCTACCACAACAATAATCTAGCTACTCATATGAGTAGTAGATGCAAATATTAATTAATAAAAGAATAGTACCTTAGTAGAAAACTTCAGAGGTGTTTTGCACGGAAGACTTAGAAAACTTTAAAAGAAGGAATTGAAGTGAAGGGCGTGGAAGAGTGAGGGAGAGAATGAAAGGAAAATTTATTATAGTAGTAGTTTTGTTGTTTTGTGATTACAACTGAGGCACAATTGCCTTATAAAGAAAACTTAAGGCTTACTATTTAAGCCAGTAAAAGCTAACTATTACAACCGGTAACCGGTAAAAGAAAGAAAACAGAAAAAGTAGAAAAATACAAAACATCATAATTAATGCCGGGTACACTTGGGGCCCCATCGACGCACTAATAATGACAGCAAAGCTAAAGACAAAATTACATAGTAGAAGCATTAAAACTTAGTGGAAGAATTTCTCTCCACTTTCTCCAATTATGGAAAGTTACTATGCATGAATAGGATGTTTGCAATAGGATGTTTGCCGACACATATAAATCTTGCCGACACCAATTAATTAATTAATTAATTAATTTTTGTCTTTTCCTTTATTCTTTTGTTGGATCATGGCTTCTATTAGAGAGTCCCAATAATCTTCTGGGGAAGGCTCTGGCTGAGATTCTCCAGCTAAAGATTCAAAAATGTTTGAATCCATGGATCCATGTGATGAACTTGTCTTCATGGAAGCAATTTCTTCATTAACTTCAAAAGTTTTGAAGAATTGATTTTTTATATGGTCCAGAGTTCTAGTCATAATTTTGTCCTCAGATTCATTAGGATGGATCTTTTGGTAATAATTTTTTAAATGGGCCATATCAAGACCTTGACCAAAATTTTCTTTTGGAATCTTCTGGTCTTCATCAATAGCTTCTTTAATTTTTACTTCCATTTTATGGAGGTCTTCGTCGTCAATATTATTCCACCATTTTGAGAAGAAATGTCTTCTAAGGATTGGATCATTGTAATTATTCCTTGTGATGGTAATTGCCCATCTCCAAATCCAAGGAATTTGAAATTTAATAAAGAAAAAACAAGGACCTTGCCCTGTGATCATTTTTGAAGAATTTTTCAAAAATAAAGGATTATGATCACACCATGAATTATATAAATTTAATAAATTTTCTGGTAAAACTTCTATTGAAGGACCAATTTTCCTCCACCAATCAAAAAACCATTGTGGTATTGGTTTGGCCAGAATTTCTGGGTTAGCACTGAAAAACCATGAGTGCTTATTCTTTGGATTTTGATAATAAAATGCCAAAGTAAATGCTTGGATATAATCCCAATAATTGAAGTGAACATTTTTTCCTTCGGCAATTTTAATTGCCTTATCTCCATTTGGATTTAAACCCCATTCTCTGGGTGTCAATATCTTATTGATATGACATTTACTGTAATTAATAAAATTATCAGGATTATTATTCTGATAATAATGAGTTATTGTTACTGATTCAGTAACTCGAAGTAACACTTCTAAATGTGGTCTAGACTTACCATTAAGTCCAGGATACCCTCTAGATTCGAGGTATCTTGTTTTAATTGTCCATCCATCATTAGGAGTCAATTCCATATCATCTTCTTCGACATACATTATGTCCTCAGTGATTGGATTTTCATAATATTCTGTGACTTTAGTAACAGGATTATCATTAATCACTGTATCTTTGTAAGAATTTGTCTTACTTGAAGAAGGTATATCTTCTTTCTTTTGTGACCCTGTTAATTGTAACAGGTTTCTGCTTCTATGAACAGTAGTCCAATCCTCTATTAGAGGAATGTTTGATTCTTGATAGGGCAGCATATTGTTGCTCCTATTTCTTCCACCACCACGGCCACGGCCTCTACCCCTATTGGGGGATGTCATTTCCCTGCAAAAATTTACGGGTTAAAAATTTGGTTAAAGAATTATTTTCTTTAATAAAACATATTTGTTTTTCTTTTTTAGAAAGAATACTTTTCATTTCATTAAGAATCCTAGTATGAGGATCAGTAACAAAATTAAAAGTTATTGTTTTATTTTTAATAATAGTAGTGATACCATTTTGATCAATATTAATAGGCATCAAACTTTGCAAAAAAGGAGTACCTAAAATAATCCTGTGAGTTAAATTTTTAACTAGAATAAATTGAGTTGGTAAACAAATATTTTGATCACAAATATAAGTATTAGAAAGTTTATAATTAACTTTCAATCTACTTCCACCGGCTTGAGTGAGAGCTTGAGTGGTCTTTTCAAAATATTTTGCAGGAATAATATTTTCCTGGATACAATTAAGATCAGCACCATTATCAACTAGGGCTATCTCATTTTCTAAAATAAAATTTCTATTAATAACCAAAGTTACCTTCACAAACCATTTTTGTGAAGTTACTCTGTCTAATATAGATAAATAACTTTCACCAGTATCATTGATGCTAGTAGGAATTATGGAGGAAATATTAGAAGGAATTTCCTTCATTTTTTCAGGAATTTCTAAAGAAGAAATTCTAAGAGCTAAATTGGCATTATCTTTTTTAATCTGAGCAATTTCAGATTTTAAGAGATTTATTTCTCTTTTCAAATCATTAGTAGAAACAGGAGTTTCTTTAATGTTTGATTGTCTAAATCTAGACAAAACCTCACTTATCTGGTAAGGTGCATCTATGATTAGAGGCGCTTCTTTTTTGGAATTTTCCTTGATTAGGAATTCCATCATCTTTTTTCTCAGACCATTGTCTGTAATAGACTCCAAAATTTTTAGAGTTTCTTCTTGTTCTTCATTAAGAACATTTAATCCGTTCATTTCAACAATGGATTTCCAATAATTCAAATTATTGCATTGACAGCTATTGTTGTCAATATCAGAATCTGAAGAAGTATCATCATTGATACATTCTATGTCATCACTAGGAGAGTCCTGTTCTGATTCAGAACCGATTAATAGAACTTTTTCTAATTGAGTCCTTAATTGTTCATCCTCCAAGGCGTTCAAGGCTTTTTTAGTCCAGCATTGGTTGGCATAATGTCCAGCCTTGCCACATTTGTGACAAGTAATATTCATTTTCTGGGCTTTCCTTTTTCCTTTATTTTGGAAAGGTTCATCCTGCTTGGGCCTGTTTTTATGAAAATTTTTGGGATTTTTCTTATTAGAAGAACTATATACACCCTTTTTATAAGCTTTATTATTAAAACTTTTTTTTTGTTTATTTAAACCAGGTGGTTTATCTATGTCAAAAGCAAATTGTTCACAAAATTCACCTAATTGATGTTTTTCAGAAAGCTTTTGTTTCTTTAATTGATTTTTTTAATTTTATGTCATTACATAAGGATAATCCTTCATTAACACATGTGCTAATGATTTGACCGTAGGTTAAATTAGCATAGTCAATATTTATGCCATCACAATTCACCCTTAAAGATTGTCTTACCTTCTCAGCAAAAAGATGGGGTAAACCGTCTACAAATTTAGACTTCCAATGAATAGAGTCAGGATTGGATAATTGAAAAACTCTAGACAAGAAAGTATCCTTATACCATCTAAAATGGGTCAAAGAAGGACACCTTAAATTTTGTGAAAGAGTTTGTAGTTTTTCTGCTATGGGAACAGTTGCTCCTACAAAATTTTGTAAGATAGATAAACACAGTGTATAAACTGCATCTTCTTCATTAGTAGTAATAGTATTACCACTACTTGATTCTGTTTTCACAACTATCTTTTTGTGACTTAGAATCTCTTGTTTTTGAGATATGGTGACATAATTATCCCACCAACCTCTTAATTGGCCTACAAATCCTGTGGCTATAAATTGAGCAATAGAACTATCGCTATTACCATGCTGTTTACAAACAGTAGAATACATAACCATTCTATGTACCATATCTATGATTTGTTTATCATTTAAACCATCAATATTCCATTCATAAATGGATTTACCAGAATAAGAATTCTGATAATTATCATTTTCTTCAAAAAGAAGATCTTGAGGAGAAGGCCTTTTATAGTAATATTTTTCTACAGCCCTAGTAGTATAAATAGGATTTATACTATTCTCTTTATTGATATCTTGATTAGCAAACATTTTTGTTAAATCATTAATATCTTCATCATCTGAAGTATCTCCAGGAGTACCGAAAATATCTTTTTCAGACAAAACACTTAAGTTAAGATTCTTAAGCTTTTGTTCAAGAATATGAACAAATTCATTTGTATTATCCTCCATTTTAAAACCTGATATAGGTAAAGGAGGTTGAACCAAAGGAACCTCTGCAACTACTGATGCCTCACCTTTGTTCATTTTTTCTAAAATTAATTTCTGTTGAGAAATTTGATTTTCAAACATTTCTTTTAAGGATAATAAATCTTTCTCAAGAGAAACAATTTGTTCTCCTAAACAATTCAGAAAAACATTGGTATAATTCTGGGTTCTAACTAAAGAACTTAATTCCTTGATAGTAACATGGTTACCTTCTATACCTTTGAGAAAAGTAAAAGATCTTGCTTCTATATCTTTTCCTTCTAAGGTTTTACCTATATTTAGGTCTCTATTTGTTGGAGGGAAAAAAGAACTCATTTTTTCTCCTTTTATTGTTTCCCAATCATGTGGTTTGAGGATCAAAACTTCTTTCTGAACCTTCTTAACAAAATAATTTGCAAACCATTTGACAAAAGGAACATAATCCTGGATTATGGTCATTTCTTCATAATAATCATCTTTAAACTTATTTAGTTCATAAGATGAAAATTTCTTAAAATACCATTGCCTAAATTCGGCATACTTTTCTAATTGAAATTCTCCACTGATGAGCTCTCTCATCTTACTCCCTGGGGAGAAATCTATTTTAGAGTTCATGGTAAATTAAAACTCATTTCTGATTGTGTAGGTGATTCCCTACTTTGAGAAATATTCTTCTGATAAATTCCATGGGGAATTCTATTCTCACTAATTCTAATGTTTTCTACAGTTTCTATCTCGTCTATTTGTTGATATACAGGGGTTCTAGGTATTTCACTAGGAGTTGTATAAAACTCACTGGCAGAATGTCTTGCTGAAATACTTCTAGGTATTTTAATAGTTCTTTGGGGATTAAATTTTATTTCTATGTCCCCTTCATTGGTTTCAATGATTTGATCTATATTCCTATTCATGATAGGTTTAGGTTCTATGGCTTGGGGTAAAGACCATGTTGCTGGGAAATTTATTTCTTCCCATCTAATCAGTTTATTAGTAACTATATTAGAGGTCAACAAATTTGTTTGGACCAGAGTAGTAGTTCCTGGAAAGGAGGCTTGCTTAACTTTTGGGTTAAGAGTACTCAAAACTTTAAAATAAACTCTATAACATATTGCTATAAGCTCACTACCTGGGTTAAAATTATGACCACTGGTATGTATAGTAAGCTGCAAAGCATCTAAAATATTTTTATCAGATAAAGATAAGCATAAATTTGGTGCTACATCAAAATAGACAGGACCATGGCATAGACTGGTTTCTATTAAAGCAGCCAGAGAGGATTTAAAGTCTCTACTTCTTCCATCTCTAACATATGCCATTATACTAGCATTTAACCCTGATAAGGTTAAAGGTTTGAAAGCAATTTGTATAAGTCCAATATGGACAAACTTGTAATCTTTAAAAGGGAGTAAATCTTTTTTACTCAATAATCTAATAGTCTGAGTATTATCAGAAATTTGTATGGTTTGTTCTATGGAGTAGCTAGATTATTGTTGTGGTAGACGAGGTGAATGGTATCAGAGCCATTCCCTGGGTGAAGTAATTATTCATATGAAAAGATTATGCTAGAAATATCTTATTTGTGTATTTCTTGGTGTTTCACTCAGTTGAAACATTGATACACAAAATGTTTTTAGTGTGTGTTCTTAACATCATCGTTTTTGCCCAGAAGAGGCGTTTGAACAAGATGATTTCCCGAAGAACGCTTTTTGCTAAAAACCTCTGTGGCATCTTTGATTTAGGAGAAATCCTTATTTCCCTTCGGGTTGAAATTTAAACAGAAATGTTTGCAAAGATGACAAATAAGATATTTAGAGTATAGTATTTTCATAAGTTCAATTATTTTACCCAGAAAGGGTCTGGTCCTGTATCTCGTTTATCCACAACAATTTTATCATTATGGAAATCGATGATTATGATCGTCAAAATAGCTCTATCAAGAATGAAGAGCTAATGGAATATCCCAAAAATTTGGATCAATTGAACAAGTGGACTATTCCTTCAGTCCCTTGCAAGAAAATATATAAAATGGGTATGTTTGATCTTTTATCTCGCTATGCGATTAAGACCATAGAACAAACCATACAACTTTCTGATAATACTCAGACTATTAGATTATTGAGTAAAAAAGATTTACTCCCTTTTAAAGATTACAAGTTTGTCCATATTGGACTTATACAAATTGCTTTCAAACCTTTAACCTTATCAGGGTTAAATGCTAGTATAATGGCATATGTTAGAGATGGAAGAAGTAGAGACTTTAAATCCTCTCTGGCTGCTTTAATAGAAACCAGTCTATGCCATGGTCCTGTCTATTTTGATGTAGCACCAAATTTATGCTTATCTTTATCTGATAAAAATATTTTAGATGCTTTGCAGCTTACTATACATACCAGTGGTCATAATTTTAACCCAGGTAGTGAGCTTATAGCAATATGTTATAGAGTTTATTTTAAAGTTTTGAGTACTCTTAACCCAAAAGTTAAGCAAGCCTCCTTTCCAGGAACTACTACTCTGGTCCAAACAAATTTGTTGACCTCTAATATAGTTACTAATAAACTGATTAGATGGGAAGAAATAAATTTCCCAGAAACATGGTCTTTACCCCAAGCCATAGAACCTAAACCTATCATGAATAGGAATATAGATCAAATCATTGAAACCAATGAAGGGGACATAGAAATAAAATTTAATCCCCAAAGAACTATTAAAATACCTAGAAGTATTTCAGCAAGACATTCTGCCAGTGAGTTTTATACAACTCCTAGTGAAATACCTAGAACCCCTGTATATCAACAAATAGACGAGATAGAAACTGTAGAAAACATTAGAATTAGTGAGAATAGAATTCCCCATGGAATTTATCAGAAGAATATTTCTCAAAGTAGGGAATCACCTACACAATCAGAAATGAGTTTTAATTTACCATGAACTCTAAAATAGATTTCTCCCCAGGGAGTAAGATGAGAGAGCTCATCAGTGGAGAATTTCAATTAGAAAAGTATGCCGAATTTAGGCAATGGTATTTTAAGAAATTTTCATCTTATGAACTAAATAAGTTTAAAGATGATTATTATGAAGAAATGACCATAATCCAGGATTATGTTCCTTTTGTCAAATGGTTTGCAAATTATTTTGTTAAGAAGGTTCAGAAAGAAGTTTTGATCCTCAAACCACATGATTGGGAAACAATAAAAGGAGAAAAAATGAGTTCTTTTTTCCCTCCAACAAATAGAGACCTAAATATAGGTAAAACCTTAGAAGGAAAAGATATAGAAGCAAGATCTTTTACTTTTCTCAAAGGTATAGAAGGTAACCATGTTACTATCAAGGAATTAAGTTCTTTAGTTAGAACCCAGAATTATACCAATGTTTTTCTGAATTGTTTAGGAGAACAAATTGTTTCTCTTGAGAAAGATTTATTATCCTTAAAAGAAATGTTTGAAAATCAAATTTCTCAACAGAAATTAATTTTAGAAAAAATGAACAAAGGTGAGGCATCAGTAGTTGCAGAGGTTCCTTTGGTTCAACCTCCTTTACCTATATCAGGTTTTAAAATGGAGGATAATACAAATGAATTTGTTCATATTCTTGAACAAAAGCTTAAGAATCTTAACTTAAGTGTTTTGTCTGAAAAAGATATTTTCGGTACTCCTGGAGATACTTCAGATGATGAAGATATTAATGATTTAACAAAAATGTTTGCTAATCAAGATATCAATAAAGAGAATAGTATAAATCCTATACTACTAGGGCTGTAGAAAAATATTACTATAAAAGGCCTTCTCCTCAAGATCTTCTTTTTGAAGAAAATGATAATTATCAGAATTCTTATTCTGGTAAATCCATTTATGAATGGAATATTGATGGTTTAAATGATAAACAAATCATAGATATGGTACATAGAATGATTATGTATTCTACTGTTTGTAAACAGCATGGTAATAGCGATAGTTCTATTGCTCAATTTATAGCCACAGGATTTGTAGGCCAATTAAGAGGTTGGTGGGATAATTATGTCACCATATCTCAAAAACAAGAGATTCTAAGTCACAAAAAGGTAGTTGTGAAAACAGAATCAAGTAGTGGTAATACTATTACTACTAATGAAGAAGATGCAGTTTATACACTGTGTTTATCTATCTTACAAAATTTTGTAGGAGCAATTGTTCCCATAGCAGAAAAACTACAAACTCTTTCACAAAATTTAAGGTGTCCTTCTTTGACCCATTTTAGATGGTATAAGGATACTTTCTTGTCTAGAGTTTTTCAATTATCCAATCCTGACTCTATTCATTGGAAGTCTAAATTTGTAGACGGTTTACCCCATCTTTTTGCTGAGAAGGTAAGACAATCTTTAAGGGTGAATTGTGATGGCATAAATATTGACTATGCTAATTTAACCTACGGTCAAATCATTAGCACATGTGTTAATGAAGGATTATCCTTATGTAATGACATAAAATTAAAAAATCAATTAAAGAAACAAAAGCTTTCTGAAAAACATCAATTAGGTGAATTTTGTGAACAATTTGCTTTTGACATAGATAAACCACCTGGTTTAAATAAACAAAAAAAAAGTTTTAATAATAAAGCTTATAAAAAGGGTGTATATAGTTCTTCTAATAAGAAAAATCCCAAAAATTTTCATAAAAACAGGCCCAAGCAGGATGAACCTTTCCAAAATAAAGGAAAAAGGAAAGCCCAGAAAATGAATATTACTTGTCACAAATGTGGCAAGGCTGGACATTATGCCAACCAATGTTGGACTAAAAAAGCCTTGAACGCCTTGGAGGATGAACAATTAAGGACTCAATTAGAAAAAGTTCTATTAATCGGTTCTGAATCAGAACAGGACTCTCCTAGTGATGACATAGAATGTATCAATGATGATACTTCTTCAGATTCTGATATTGACAACAATAGCTGTCAATGCAATAATTTGAATTATTGGAAATCCATTGTTGAAATGAACGGATTAAATGTTCTTAATGAAGAACAAGAAGAAACTCTAAAAATTTTGGAGTCTATTACAGACAATGGTCTGAGAAAAAAGATGATGGAATTCCTAATCAAGGAAAATTCCAAAAAAGAAGCGCCTCTAATCATAGATGCACCTTACCAGATAAGTGAGGTTTTGTCTAGATTTAGACAATCAAACATTAAAGAAACTCCTGTTTCTACTAATGATTTGAAAAGAGAAATAAATCTCTTAAAATCTGAAATTGCTCAGATTAAAAAAGATAATGCCAATTTAGCTCTTAGAATTTCTTCTTTAGAAATTCCTGAAAAAATGAAGGAAATTCCTTCTAATATTTCCTCCATAATTCCTACTAGCATCAATGATACTGGTGAAAGTTATTTATCTATATTAGACAGAGTAACTTCACAAAAATGGTTTGTGAAGGTAACTTTGGTTATTAATAGAAATTTTATTTTAGAAAATGAGATAGCCCTAGTTGATAATGGTGCTGATCTTAATTGTATCCAGGAAAATATTATTCCTGCAAAATATTTTGAAAAGACCACTCAAGCTCTCACTCAAGCCGGTGGAAGTAGATTGAAAGTTAATTATAAACTTTCTAATACTTATATTTGTGATCAAAATATTTGTTTACCAACTCAATTTATTCTAGTTAAAAATTTAACTCACAGGATTATTTTAGGTACTCCTTTTTTGCAAAGTTTGATGCCTATTAATATTGATCAAAATGGTATCACTACTATTATTAAAAATAAAACAATAACTTTTAATTTTGTTACTGATTCTCATACTAGGATTCTTAATGAAATGAAAAGTATTCTTTCTAAAAAAGAAAAACAAATATGTTTTATTAAAGAAAATAATTCTTTAACCAAATTTTTAACCCGTAAATTTTTGCAGGGAAATGACATCCCCCAATAGGGGTAGAGGCCGTGGCCGTGGTGGCCGTGGTGGTGGAAGAAATAGGAGCAACAATATGCTGCCCTATCAAGAATCAAACATTCCTCTAATAGAGGATTGGACTACTGTTCATAGAAGCAGAAACCTGTTACAATTAACAGGGTCACAAAAGAAAGAAGATATACCTTCTTCAAGTAAGACAAATTCTTACAAAGATACAGTGATTAATGATAATCTTGTTACTAAAGTCACAGAATATTATGAAAATCCAATCACTGAGGACATAATGTATGTCGAAGAAGATGATATGGAATTGACTCCTAATGATGGATGGACAATTAAAACAAGATACCTCGAATCTAGAGGGTATCCTGGACTTAATGGTAAGTCTAGACCACATTTAGAAGTGTTACTTCGAGTTACTGAATCAGTAACAATAACTCATTATTATCAGAATAATAATCCTGATAATTTTATTAATTACAGTAAATGTCATATCAATAAGATATTGACACCCAGAGAATGGGGTTTAAATCCAAATGGAGATAAGGCAATTAAAATTGCCGAAGGAAAAAATGTTCACTTCAATTATTGGGATTATATCCAAGCATTTACTTTGGCATTTTATTATCAAAATCCAAAGAATAAGCACTCATGGTTTTTCAGTGCTAACCCAGAAATTCTGGCCAAACCAATACCACAATGGTTTTTTGATTGGTGGAGGAAAATTGGTCCTTCAATAGAAGTTTTACCAGAAAATTTATTAAATTTATATAATTCATGGTGTGATCATAATCCTTTATTTTTGAAAAATTCTTCAAAAATGATCACAGGGCAAGGTCCTTGTTTTTTCTTTATTAAATTTCAAATTCCTTGGATTTGGAGATGGGCAATTACCATCACAAGGAATAATTACAATGATCCAATCCTTAGAAGACATTTCTTCTCAAAATGGTGGAATAATATTGACGACGAAGACCTCCATAAAATGGAAGTAAAAATTAAAGAAGCTATTGATGAAGACCAGAAGATTCCAAAAGAAAATTTTGGTCAAGGTCTTGATATGGCCCATTTAAAAAATTATTACCAAAAGATCCATCCTAATGAATCTGAGGACAAAATTATGACTAGAACTCTGGACCATATAAAAAATCAATTCTTCAAAACTTTTGAAGTTAATGAAGAAATTGCTTCCATGAAGACAAGTTCATCACATGGATCCATGGATTCAAACATTTTTGAATCTTTAGCTGGAGAATCTCAGCCAGAGCCTTCCCCAGAAGATTATTGGGACTCTCTAATAGAAGCCATGATCCAACAAAAGAATAAAGGAAAAGACAAAAATTAATTAATTAATTAATTAATTGGTGTCGGCAAGATTTATATGTGTCGGCAAACATCCTATTGCAAACATCCTATTCATGCATAGTAACTTTCCATAATTGGAGAAAGTGGGTAGAAATTCTTCCACTAAGTTTTAATGCTTCTACTATGTAATTTTGTCTTTAGCTTTGCTGTCATTATTAGTGCGTCGATGGGGCCCCAGGTGTACCCGGCATTAATTATGATGTTTTGTATTTTTCTACTTTTTCTGTTTTCTTTCTTTTACCGGTTACCGGTTGTAATACTTAGCTTTTACTGGCTTAAATAGTAAGCCTTAAGTTTTCTTTATAAGGCAGTTGTGCCTCAGTTGTAACAACGCAACTACTACTATAATAAATTTTCCTTCTCTCCCTCGCTCTTCCACGCCCTTCATTTCAATTCCTTCTTTTGAAGTTTTCTAAGTCTTCCGTACAAAACACCTCTGAAGTTTTCTATTATGGTACTCATCTTTTATACTATTCTTTTATTAATTAATATTTGCATCTGCTACTCAAATGAGTAGCTAGATTATTGTTGTGGTAGACGAGGTGAATGGTATCAGAGCCATTCCCAGGGTGAAGTAATTATTCATATGAAACAATTATGCTAGAAGTATCTTATTTGTGTATTTTTTGGTGTTTCACTCAGTTGAAACATTGATACACAAAATGTTTTTAGTGTGTGTTCTTAACATCATCGTTTTTGCCCAGAAGAGGCGTTTGAACAAGATGATTTCCCGAAGAACGCTTTTTGCTAAAAACCTCTGTGGCATCTTTGATTTAGGAGAAATCCTTATTTCCCTTCGGGTTAAAATTTAAACAGAAATGTTTGCAAAGATGACAAATAAGATATTTAGAGTATACTATTTTCATAAGTTCAATTATTTTACCCAGAAAGGGTCTGGTCCTATATCTCGTTCATCCACAACAATATTTTCCTATCATGGATATTAATGATAATCCCGTGTCTAGGGAAGAAGTTAGGCATCGAATGCTTAACAAAGAAATATTTAAAATTGAATCGCGTCTCTCTAAGTACGCAGCTAAACGAGACGATTGGCCTCGAGATTCTGAACGTTATGATTACTATAACGATGTTTATAATGACTTGGCAAAATATTATGCTATGATAAGAACTAGAATTTGTTCCCAACCTATTGATCCAGCCATTAGAAATGAGTTAGATGGGCTTCGTAATAATAACGAAACTCGCTTATTTTTACCAGAAAACCATACTAATAATGAGTTATATATAGCCCCTTGTAGGGCCTCTACATCTCAACAAATAGATGAAGCAGAGACCATAGAATATATTACCACCAGTGAAAAGATGAAATTCATCAGAAGAAGAGTTCTTAAAGTAGGGAATCACCTACATAACCAGAAATAAGTTTCCTTATCAGATGAACTCTAAAATAGGTTACTCCTCTGGGAGTAAGATGAGAGAACTCATCAGTGGAGAATTCCAACTAAATAGATATGCCGAATTTAGGCAATGGTATTTTAAGAAATTCTCATCTTATGAACTAAATAAGTTCAAAGATGATTATTATGAAGAGTAGACCATAACTCAGGATTATGTTCCTTTTGTTAAATGGTTTGCAAATTATTTTGTTAATAAAGTCAAAAATGAAGTTTTAGTCCTTCAACCAAATAATTGGGGAACTACCCTAGAATAAGAGAATATAGAAGCCAGATCTCTTATTTTTCTCAAAGGGATAGAAAGTAAACATGTTACTATTAAGGAATTAAGTTCTTTAATTAGAACCCAGAATTACACCAAGGTGTTTTGGGATAATTTAGAAGAGCAAATAATTTCTCTTAAAAAAGATTTATTATCTTTAAAAGAAATGTTTGAAAAACAAATTTTTCAACAGAAATTAGTTCTGGATAATATGAACAAGTTTAAAGCACCAGTGGTTGCTGGGGTTCAACCTTCCTTACCTGTAAAGGGTTTTAAGTTAAGGGAGGATACAAAAGATTTTTATAATCAATTTATTTTTAATATGGATAGACCACCTGGGTTAAAAAATAAAAAGCAAAAAAGCTTTAATAATAGAACTTATAAAAAGTTTAATAGAAACAAGGATATTTATAAATCTCCTAATAAGAAAAAATTCAAAACAAATTTTTATAAAAATAAGCCCAAGCAAGACACTTTCCAAAATAAAGGAAAGAGGAGAGCCCATAAGCTGGACATTACTTGCCACAATTATGACAAGACAAAACATTATGGCAACCAATGCTGGACTAAAAAAGCCTTGAACGCCTTGGAGGATGAACAATCAAGGACTCAATTAGAAAAGGTTCTATCAATCGGTTCTGAATCAGAACAGGACTCTTCAAGTAATGACATAGAATGTATCAATGATGATACTTCTCCAGATTCTGATATTGACAACAATAGCTGTCAATGCAATAATTTGGATTATTGGGAATCCATTATTAAAATAAATGGATTAAATGTTCTTAATGAAGAACAAGAAGAAGCTCTAAAAATTTTGGAGTCTATTACAGACAATAGTCTGAGAAAAAAGATGATGGAATTCCTAATCAAGGAAAATTCCAAAAAAGAAACGCCTCTAATCATAGATGCACCCTACCAGATAAGTGAGGTTTTGTCTAGATTTAGACAATCAAATATTAAAGAAACTCCTGTTTCTATTAATGATTTGAAAAGAGAAATAAATCTCTTAAAATCTGAAATGGTTCAGATCAAGAAAGATAATATCAGCATATCTTCCTTAGAGATTCCTGGTAATTTGAAGAATACCCCTTTTATTTCTAATATTCCTTCTAGTAGTAATATTGCTAGTGAAAAATATTTATTAGACAGAGTAACTTCACAAAAATGAAGCAGCACTTGTAGATAGTGGTGCTGATCTTAATTGCATTCAGGAAGGTATTATTCCTACAAAGTATTTTGAAAAAACCACTCAAGCTCTTACGCAAGCTGGTGGAAGTCGTTTGAAAGTCAATTATAAACTTTCTAATACTTATATTTGTAATCAAAATATTTGTTTTCCAACTCATTTTATATTAGTTAAAAATCTAACTAGTAGAATTATTTTAGGTACTCCTTTCTTGCATAATATTATGCCTATTAGAAATATTGATCAAGATGGTATCACTACCGTTATTGACAATAAAGAAATTATTTTTAATTTTATTACTGATCCTTATACTAGGATTCTTAATGAAATTAAAGATATTCTTTCTATTAAAGAAAAACAAATATGTTTTCTTACAGAAGAAATAAATATTTTCAATATTAAGGATCATCTTAAAAAAGATGAAACTAAGAGACAAATTAAATTGATTGAACAACAATTTGTTTCTGAAGTATGCAATGATTTACCAAATGCTTTTTGGAGTAGGAAACAACATATTGTTTCTCTACCCTATATTGATGATTTTAACGAAAATCAAATTCCTACAAAGGCTAGACCAGCCCAAATGAATCAAGAATATCTTGATCTTTGTAAAAAAGAAGTTAATTCTCTTTTGGAAAAAAGGTAAATTAGAAAGTCCAAGTCTTCTTGGAGTTGCACAGCATTTTATGTAAATAAAAATGCTGAAAGGGAACGAGGTGTTCCAAGATTAGTTATTAATTATAAACCTCTCAATAAGGTTTTGAAATGGATTAGATATCCAATTCCCAATAAAAAAGATTTATTGGATAGGCTTAATGATGCCTTGATTTTTTCAAAATTTGATATGAAATCAGGCTATTGGCAAATTCAGATTAATGAATCTGATAAATATAAAACAGCTTTTACTGTCCCGTTTGGACATTATGAATGGAATGTTCTTCCCTTTGGTTTGAAGAATGCTCCATCAGAATTTCAAAATATTATGAATGATATTTTTAATCCTTATTCGGATTTTATGATTGTTTATATTGATGATGTTTTAGTATTTTCTAAAACTTTTGATCAACATATCAAACATTTGAAAACGTTTAAAAATTTAGTTAAACATAATGGTTTAGTTATTTCAGCTCCAAAAGTTAGATTTTTAGGACATGAAATTAACCAGGGGACAATTATCCCTATCAGCAGAAGTATTGAATTTGCTTCAAAATTTCCTGATATCATTTTAGAGAAAAAGCAATTACAAAGGTTTCTAGGAAGTTTAAATTATATTTCAGACTATTATGAGAATTTAGCCCAGGATACATCTATTTTATATAATAGATTAAGGAAAAACCCAGGTCCTTGGACTGAGAAACATTCTCAGGCTGTTCAAAGGATTAAGAGCAAAGTAAAATGTTTACCTTGCTTATCTTTAGCCAATCCTAAATATTTTAAGATAGTAGAAACAGATGCTTCTAATTTAGGATATGGAGGTATCCTAAAGCAGGTTATACCAGACACAAATAAAGAAGTATTAGTCAGATTCACCTCTGGAAAGTGGAATCCAACTCAGTCTAATTACTCTACTGTTAAGAAAGTAATGCTTTCTATTATTAAATGTCTTTCAAAATTTCAAGATGATTTATTAAATCAAAAATTTTTGTTAAGAATTGATTGTAGCTCTGCTAAATCAATCATCGAAAAAGATGTCAAAAATCTTGTTGCAAAACAAATCTTTGATCAGTTTTTGAATTTGATATCCAATATATTAAAGGAGAAAATAATTCTCTTGCTGATTATTTAACCCGTGAATTTTTCCAGGGAAATGACATCCCCAATAGGGGTAGAGGCCGTGGCCGTGGTGGCCGTGGTGGTGGAAGAAATAGGAGCAACAATATGCTGCCCAATCAAGAATCAAACATTCCTCTAATAGGGGACTGGACTACTGTTCTTAGAAGCAGGAACCTGTTACAATTAACAGGGCCACAAAAGAAAGAAGATATACCTTCTTCAAGTAAGACAAATTCTTACAAAGATACAGTGATTAATGATAATCATGTTAATAAAGTCACAGAATATTGTGAAAATCCAATCACTGAAGACATAATGTATGTCGAAGAAGATGATATGGAATTGACTCCTAATGATGGATGGTCAATTAAAACAAGATACCTCGAATCTAGAGGATATCCTGGACTTAATGGCAAGTCTAGACCTCATTTAGAAATTTTACTTCGAGTTACTGAATCAGTAACAATAACTCATTATTATCAGAATAATAATCCTGATAATTTTATTAATTACAGCAAATGTCATATCAATAAGATATTGACACCCAGAGAATGGGGTTTAAATCCAAATGGAGACAAGGCAATTAAAATTGCTGAAGGAAAAAATGTTTACTTCAATTATTGGGATTATATCCAAGCTTTTACTTTGGCATTTTATTATCAAAATCCGAAGAATAAGAACTCATGGTTTTTCAGTGCTAACCCAGAAATTCTGGCCAAACCAATACCACAATGGTTTTTTGATTGGTGGAGGTAAATTTGTCCTTCAATAGAAGTTTTACCCATTCACCTCGTCTACCACAACAATAATCTAGCTACTCATATGAGTAGTAGATGCAAATAGATGCAAATATTAATTAATAAAAGAATAGTACCTTAGTAGAAAACTTCAGAGGTGTTTTGCACGGAAGACTTAGAAACTTTAAAAGAAGGAATTGAAGTGAAGGGCGTGGAAGAGTGAGGGAGAGAATGAAAGGAAAATTTATTATAGTAGTAGTTTCGTTGTTGGGTGATTACAACTGAGGCACAATTGCCTTATAAAGAAAACTTAAGGCTTACTATTTAAGCCAGTAAAAGCTAACTATTACAACCGGTAACCGGTAAAAGAAAGAAAACAGAAAAAGTAGAAAAATACAAAACATCATAATTAATGCCGGATACACGTGGGGCCCCATCGACGCACTAATAATGACAGCAAAGCTAAAGACAAAATTACATAGTAGAAGCATTAAAACTTAGTGGAAGAATTTCTCTCCACTTTCTCCAATTATGGAAAGTTACTATGCATGAATAGGATGTTTGCAATAGGATGTTTGCCGACACATATAAATCTTGCCGACACCAATTAATTAATTAATTAATTAATTTTTGTCTTTTCCTTTATTCTTTTGTTGGATCATGGCTTCTATTAGAGAGTCCCAATAATCTTCTGGGGAAGGCTCTGGCTGAGATTCTCCAGCTAAAGATTCAAAAATGTTTGAATCCATGGATCCATGTGATGAAATTGTCTTCATGGAAGCAATTTCTTCATTAACTTCAAAAGTTTTGAAGAATTGATTTTTTATATGGTCCAGAGTTCTAGTCATAATTTTCTCCTCAGATTCATTAGGATGGATCTTTTGGTAATAATTTTTTAAATGGGCCATATCAAGACCTTGACCAAAATTTTCTTTTGGAATCTTCTGGTCTTCATCAATAGCTTCTTTAATTTTTACTTCCATTTTATGGAGGTCTTCGTCGTCAATATTATTCCACCATTTTGAGAAGAAATGTCTTCTAAGGATTGGATCATTGTAATTATTCCTTGTGATGGTAATTGCCCATCTCCAAATCCAAGGAATTTGAAATTTAATAAAGAAAAAACAAGGACCTTGCCCTGTGATCATTTTTGAAGAATTTTTCAAAAATAAAGGATTATGATCACACCATGAATTATATAAATTTAATAAATTTTCTGGTAAAACTTCTATTGAAGGACCAATTTTCCTCCACCAATCAAAAAACCATTGTGGTATTGGTTTGGCCAGAATTTCTGGGTTAGCACTGAAAAACCATGAGTGCTTATTCTTTGGATTTTGATAATAAAATGCCAAAGTAAATGCTTGGATATAATCCCAATAATTGAAGTGAACATTTTTTCCTTCGGCAATTTTAATTGCCTTATCTCCATTTGGATTTAAACCCCATTCTCTGGGTGTCAATATCTTATTGATATGACATTTACTGTAATTAATAAAATTATCAGGATTATTATTCTGATAATAATGAGTTATTGTTACTGATTCAGTAACTCGAAGTAACACTTCTAAATGTGGTCTAGACTTACCATTAAGTCCAGGATACCCTCTAGATTCGAGGTATCTTGTTTTAATTGTCCATCCATCATTAGGAGTCAATTCCATATCATCTTCTTCGACATACATTATGTCCTCAGTGATTGGATTTTCATAATATTCTGTGACTTTAGTAACAGGATTATCATTAATCACTGTATCTTTGTAAGAATTTGTCTTACTTGAAGAAGGTATATCTTCTTTCTTTTGTGACCCTGTTAGTTGTAACAGGTTTCTGCTTCTATGAACAGTAGTCCAATCCCCTATTAGAGGAATGTTTGATTCTTGATAGGGCAGCATATTGTTGCTCCTATTTCTTCCACCACCACGGCCACCACGGCCACGGCCTCTACCCCTATTGGGGGATGTCATTTCCCTGCAAAAATTTACGGGTTAAAAATTTGGTAAAAGAATTATTTTCTTTAATAAAACATATTTGTTTTTCTTTTTAAAAAGAATACTTTTCATTTCATTAAGAATCCTAGTATGAGGATCAGTAACAAAATTAAAAGTTATTGTTTTATTTTTAATAATAGTAGTGATACCATTTTGATCAATATTAATAGGCATCAAACTTTGCAAAAAAGGAGTACCTAAAATAATCCTGTGAGTTAAATTTTTAACTAGAATAAATTGAGTTGGTAAACAAATATTTTGATCACAAATATAAGTATTAGAAAGTTTATAATTAACTTTCAATCTACTTCCACCGGCTTGAGTGAGAGCTTGAGTGGTCTTTTCAAAATATTTTGCAGGAATAATATTTTCCTGGATACAATTAAGATCAGCACCACTATCAACTAGGGCTATCTCATTTTCTAAAATAAAATTTCTATTAATAATCAAAGTTACCTTCACAAACCATTTTTGTGAAGTTACTCTGTCTAATATAGATAAATAACTTTCACCAGTATCATTGATGCTAGTAGGAATTATGGAGGAAATATTAGAAGGAATTTCCTTCATTTTTTCAGGAATTTCTAAAGAAGAAATTCTAAGAGCTAAATTGGCATTATCTTTTTTAATCTGAGCAATTTCAGATTTTAAGAGATTTATTTCTCTTTTCAAATCATTAGTAGAAACAGGAGTTTCTTTAATGTTTGATTGTCTAAATCTAGACAAAACCTCACTTATCTGGTAAGGTGCATCTATGATTAGAGGCGCTTCTTTTTTGGAATTTTCCTTGATTAGGAATTCCATCATCTTTTTTCTCAGACCATTGTCTGTAATAGACTCCAAAATTTTTAGAGTTTCTTCTTGTTCTTCATTAAGAACATTTAATCCGTTCATTTCAACAATGGATTTCCAATAATTCAAATTATTGCATTGACAGCTATTGTTGTCAATATCAGAATCTGAAGAAGTATCATCATTGATACATTCTATGTCATCACTAGGAGAGTCCTGTTCTGATTCAGAACCGATTAATAGAACTTTTTCTAATTGAGTCCTTAATTGTTCATCCTCCAAGGCGTTCAAGGCTTTTTTAGTCCAGCATTGGTTGGCATAATGTCCAGCCTTGCCACATTTGTGACAAGTAATATTCATTTTCTGGGCTTTCCTTTTTCCTTTATTTTGGAAAGGTTCATCCTGCTTGGGCCTGTTTTTATGAAAATTTTTGGGATTTTTCTTATTAGAAGAACTATATACACCCTTTTTATAAGCTTTATTATTAAAACTTTTTTTCTGTTTATTTAAACCAGGTGGTTTATCTATGTCAAAAGCAAATTGTTCACAAAATTCACCTAATTGATGTTTTTCAGAAAGCTTTTGTTTCTTTAATTGATTTTTTAATTTTATGTCATTACATAAGGATAATCCTTCATTAACACATGTGCTAATGATTTGACCGTAGGTTAAATTAGCATAGTCAATATTTATGCCATCACAATTCACCCTTAAAGATTGTCTTACCTTCTCAGCAAAAAGATGGGGTAAACCGTCTACAAATTTAGACTTCCAATGAATAGAGTCAGGATTGGATAATTGAAAAACTCTAGACAAGAAAGTATCCTTATACCATCTAAAATGGGTCAAAGAAGGACACCTTAAATTTTGTAAAAGAGTTTGTAGTTTTTCTGCTATGGGAACAGTTGCTCCTACAAAATTTTGTAAGATAGATAAACACAGTGTATAAACTGCATCTTCTTCATTAGTAGTAATAGTATTACCACTACTTGATTCTGTTTTCACAACTACCTTTTTGTGACTTAGAATCTCTTGTTTTTGAGATATGGTGACATAATTATCCCACCAACCTCTTAATTGGCCTACAAATCCTGTGGCTATAAATTGAGCAATAGAACTATCGCTATTACCATGCTGTTTACAAACAGTAGAATACATAATCATTCTATGTACCAGATCTATGATTTGTTTATCATTTAAACCATCAATATTCCATTCATAAATGGATTTACCAGAATAAGAATTCTGATAATTATCATTTTCTTCAAAAAGAAGATCTTGAGGAGAAGGCCTTTTATAGTAATATTTTTCTACAGCCCTAGTAGTATAAATAGGATTTATACTATTCTCTTTATTGATATCTTGATTAGCAAACATTTTTGTTAAATCATTAATATCTTCATCATCTGAAGTATCTCCAGGAGTACCGAAAATATCTTTTTCAGACAAAACACTTAAGTTAAGATTCTTAAGCTTTTGTTCAAGAATATGAACAAATTCATTTGTATTATCCTCCATTTTAAAACCTGATATAGGTAAAGGAGGTTGAACCAAAGGAACCTCTGCAACTACTGATGCCTCACCTTTGTTCATTTTTTCTAAAATTAATTTCTGTTGAGAAATTTGATTTTCAAACATTTCTTTTAAGGATAATAAATCTTTCTCAAGAGAAACAATTTGTTCTCCTAAACAATTCAGAAAAACATTGGTATAATTCTGGGTTCTAACTAAAGAACTTAATTCCTTGATAGTAACATGGTTACCTTCTATACCTTTGAGAAAAGTAAAAGATCTTGCTTCTATATCTTTTCCTTCTAAGGTTTTACCTATATTTAGGTCTCTATTTGTTGGAGGGAAAAAAGAACTCATTTTTTCTCCTTTTATTGTTTCCCAATCATGTGGTTTGAGGATCAAAACTTCTTTCTGAACCTTCTTAACAAAATAATTTGCAAACCATTTGACAAAAGGAACATAATCCTGGATTATGGTCATTTCTTCATAATAATCATCTTTAAACTTATTTAGTTCATAAGATGAAAATTTCTTAAAATACCATTGCCTAAATTCGGCATACTTTTCTAATTGAAATTCTCCACTGATGAGCTCTCTCATCTTACTCCCTGGGGAGAAATCTATTTTAGAGTTCATGGTAAATTAAAACTCATTTCTGATTGTGTAGGTGATTCCCTACTTTGAGAAATATTCTTCTGATAAATTCCATGGGGAATTCTATTCTCACTAATTCTAATGTTTTCTACAGTTTCTATCTCGTCTATTTGTTGAGATACAGGGGTTCTAGGTATTTCACTAGGAGTTGTATAAAACTCACTGGCAGAATGTCTTGCTGAAATACTTCTAGGTATTTTAATAGTTCTTTGGGGATTAAATTTTATTTCTATGTCCCCTTCATTGGTTTCAATGATTTGATCTATATTCCTATTCATGATAGGTTTAGGTTCTATGGCTTGGGGTAAAGACCATGTTTCTGGGAAATTTATTTCTTCCCATATAATCAGTTTATTAGTAACTATATTAGAGGTCAACAAATTTGTTTGGACCAGAATAGTAGTTCCTGGAAAGGAGGCTTGCTTAACTTTTGGGTTAAGAGTACTCAAAACTTTAAAATAAACTCTATAACATATTGCTATAAGCTCACTACCTGGGTTAAAATTATAACCACTGGTATGTATAGTAAGCTGCAAAGCATCTAAAATATTTTTATCAGATAAAGATAAGCATAAATTTGGTGCTACATCAAAATAGACAGGACCATGGCATAGACTGGTTTCTATTAAAGCAACCAGAGAGGATTTAAAGTCTCTACTTCTTCCATCTCTAACATATGCCATTATACTAGCATTTAACCCTGATAAGGTTAAAGGTTTGAAAGCAATTTGTATAAGTCCAATATGGAGAAACTTGTAATCTTTAAAAGGGAGTAAATCTTTTTTACTCAATAATCTAATAGTCTGAGTATTATCAGAAATTTGTATGGTTTATTCTATGGTCTTAATCGCATAGCGAGATAAAAGATCAAACATACCCATTTTATATATTTTCTTGCAAGGGACTGAAGGAATAGTCCACTTGTTCAATTGATCCAAATTTTTTGGATATTCCATTAGCTCTTCATAATATATATATATATATATATATATATATATATATATATATATATATATATATATATATATATATATATATATCTTGTGACATAATAGATTATAGATAAGATTTTAACAATTTCAATTTTGAAAAACATCTCCTAGCAAAGTGATCCTCTCCATATTGAAATGGAGAGCTCCATGACTACAATTTCGAGATATAAAATACCTAATTCATGTCACCATTTATAATATGTTTACATTATGTATTCAAAACTCTTTTTATTAGCTCAGACAAAATGACAAATGAATATCACACCCACTATGACACGTTCACACCCTGGTCCGAATCCGAGAGCCAACATCCCTGTGTTATTGAATTTACCAATAAAATCATTAGTTGTGGATTATATATATATCACTTTAGATCCTCTCCTTCCACTCTCTCTAAATCTCCCTCCTTCCTCTCTATCTCTCTCTTACTTCCACTCTCTCGCTCTCTCTCTCATCCTCTACTTCAATGTGAAAAAGGAAAAATTAATCATTGTAGTCTTGTATTGTAAAATGGCACACTTTTCTTCTTTTATTGCAACAAGTATAAACAAACAAAATAATAAATAAATTAATGTATACCTTCCATGCCCACTTGCAAATCAACTTGCTATTTCATCGACCACTTCCAACCTCTACAGCTTAGATGTGTAGCCAAAACAATACTAATAAATAAAACGTGACAAAATATAGAGAGAATCAATAAGATTAGGAGGCAAAGAATGACAACTTGGTTCTTTTCAATATTTTTCACACACATCAGGTTGTGATCAACCGAGACAAGTTGCAGTTTGGAGGTTGGTTGGTTCATATCCACCATAGAAAAATTTATGTCGACGTTATAATTTATATATATTTAATATTTATATATCGTCAGTTTTTGTTCCAATGTCTTTTCTTGACTGATAAGGATTCAATGTCTAAGCTTTAGGACCATAAAAAGTTATGAGTAGTTAGCTGCATAGAAACATGCAAATATATTACTAATAATGCCCAGTTGCCCACCATCTCATATAGAGAGATTCATGCAGCTTTCTGAATTATCGGAAGACTAATATAAATAAAAGGATGACTTGATCGATAATTGGTTTAATTAAAGTGGGTAGTATATCGAATAAATTTTTTTTATGTACTTGAATTTTTTTTACATGCAACTCCCCGTTATTTAATACCTTTTATTTTTCATTAAAAATCTTCATATTATTAGTTACTTTAAATTTTAAATTAAAAATATTATTTTATAATTATACCATCTTGTAGTTCTCTCTTTTTCTAGCCTTTCGGTTAGATTGGATTAATAAACTCCTAATTATCGAGGAAAAAAAACTATTTTAGTTGCTTACGGTTCATAGGTGGTACACGTAAGAGTACCTCATACTATTGATAATGAAGACTGTTATGCCGATCAATGATGGTGGTATATATCGTGAGAGTGTATATGTAAAGCCACTTTGATGCCCCAATACACTTACTAGTGCATTAATAAATTATTATTGTTTATTTCCTGCTTTAAAAAATGTTTTTTATCATTAATTTTTCTTAATAATTTTCAACGATTACTATTATAAATTTTTTAAGATTTAATTTCACCCAAAACATAAAAGGTCACATGAACTGAGTGTTCAAAAGAGAGTTAAAATAACCAATATTGTTGGCCCGATGGCTTAATCTACCTTAGAACATGGGGGGTCGACTCGGTGCTCCCGGGTTTGATTTCTGCAGTGGACAAACTCGGTGTTGGCCAGTGCAAAATTTAATCTTAAGCACGACCAGAGATTAGTCTTTCGTTGAAAGTGTTGGTACACTCCGTGGGTAGCCAGCAATGGTCCGAACCAAAAAAAAAAGAGTTAAAAAAATTATTAAGAATCGTCATTTTGTATATATAGGCCTCATAATATTATAATTATACTGCCATATATATGTTCATATTTTATGTCCGATAAACAAGTTTAATTTCTTCCACATGTTTACAACATTTTTTTTATAATTGTTGAGCATTTTACTTTAAACATATTATGTCCCACATCTTTAAGACTTTTTATATTCATTAATGTTAGTCATTTTACTTGAGAAAAACACATTTAAAATTACAGTTTAGAATCACCCTCATTTCTTATTTACTTTTTTCTTATCATCAAAATCGAAAAACTCAGTTACTCTTCTTCATAACTCAAATATTAAATTTTACCAATCCAATGATTAAGTTAAAAGCTCCTATTGAATGCAAATTTCTATGAAATTTTAAAAAATATTTGATATTTATCAATTTAGCTTCAACTCCTTCTCAAAGAAAAACTTCAACTCAACATATATATTTATCAATGTTGCACTTTATATATTTCTTGATTTGTGGGACTTACACACACTCATTCTACCCGTATACCATGATTCGTGGGACCTACACACCCTCATTTCTACACTCATACCAAAATTTGTGGGACCTATTTCTTATCATTTCCCTCCTAAAACTTACTTTCTAAATCAGTTACATTCAATTTAGCCTTAAGGTTTATAATATATATATATATATATATATATACTTTTCAAAATACAAGTAAGATGTTGATTATAAAATATATAACTTGAGATGTCCAATAAAAATAGTCATTAAGATAATATGAAAATGTTCAACAGTCTAGTCAAAAAAAAATATTGGAATAACTATATCCTCACCCATTCATCAAACACCGTAAATACTTACCCACTTGAGATCCGCTATATAAGTTTTTGTTTTGAGATTTAAATATGTATATTTTTGTTTAGGGTAGAATTTGTTAAAAGAGAAATGTAATATATTAAGAAACAAATATTCATAAAAAATTAAAATACAATCAGAAAAATTTACAAGTAAAAACGAATGCTCTAGTCTCTAGACATCAAACAAGTAAACTATTAACTCAATTCAAATTTCAAATCAATACGATAATCATAATATGAACTCTGCTCCAGATTAAAGGAAACAAAATGAACACTAATTGACTACAGATACGTACAGCAATCAATTCATTGATCTGTTGCAAAAGAACCACCGGCTATCCTCAAACTCAATTAAAAGAAATCGTTCTACTATGATACAATGGAATCTCAGAGAAAAGATAGAACTACATATATCATATATATGAACATTATATCAAAATCTGATATAATATTATACATCACATTAATTCTACCATTGCAGCCTTCTCGAATACCCTACTATTTCCAATACGGGTTAACGTATCAACATATCCATGGCATAATTACATGATACATGACCCGAATCCGTATTCGAAACAAAAAACCCGGAAGACATTAAAAAAGGAAGAAAAAAAAAAGAAATGAAGATTTCACTTTTCAGTGTTGACGAGTGTTCATATTCTCTGCGATCTGAGCAAGCGACTGCAAATTACAACGAACAATAGTATCAACAAAACTACACGTCTCTTCCTTCGTATTACCATGCGGAACATCAACGACGTATGATTCAATAACAACCGTCCCACCGTAACCGTCACCGTGAAGCGTCGTCACGGACCGGTAATTCGTAAGCCGATGAACACCACCAACAACACTGAAACTGATGACGTGGCGTTCATCATCAAGGATCTCAAGTCTCTCCGTGCTTGAAACCGCAGGAAGTCCAGACACGACGCGAACTTCACGAAGCGATCCAACGCGAATGCCGTCATCTCCGGCGGTGATGACGTGGCAGCTTTTAACGAAGTTTTTATACGCTTGTGGATTATCAAACCGGCGAACGACGGACCAGACAGTCGAGATTGGAGCGTTGATGTGTTGAACGACGATGGAGAAGCATTGATTGGGTCCCACTACTTGTGTGTGGTGATTTGCAACCGTTTCTGAAACGGTTTGTTTTGTTGAAGAAACGGTGGTGAAACGAGGTGTTTGGGTTTGTTTTGGACAGTTAACGCCGTTTGCTATGGCGTTAGTTATCGCTTTTTCTGTACTAGTGTTGAATCGGTGAAGTTGAAGAGGTGAAGGCATTTTAGATGTTTTTTTCTTTCTCTTGAAACTCCACCGAATGAATGAATGATATTTAGTTTTTGTGAAGTTAAAGTTGTTATTTATATATATTGTTGTTGAATGAACAACAATATTTATGTGGAGGGGAAGAAGGCACCGAGTTTGGGTTATTATTTTTTGTAATACAACTTGTTTCTCTTTCTTTAATTTCTCTAGTAGTCTAGTTGTTCTTTTTTGGTTTAAGAAAGAGAAAAATAATAGTGAATGATATAATTGGCATTGAATTATAGTTGGGACCTTACATGCAAGTGGATGTGCAACTTGCAACCGTCTTTGGACTTGGTTTTATCAATTATCCTTTTTTATCTCAAACTGCAACTGTGCTATTCAGTATATTAATATTTTTCGGTAAGTTGCTCAAAAAATATTGTTTTTTTTATTCTACTAAAACTTCAATTTGGCTTTCCGCCGGTGGTTGCGATAGTATTATTTCTTCTTTTTTTTTTCTTTAGTAGAAAGTTTTGTTATTAATAATTTAAAATTTTCACGTTGTTCTTTAAAAAGTCATGCATGTTTTTTTTATATAAGCAAACGGATAATTAACCAAGTTTTTTAGGCAATTAACCGATCGACCAATTAACCAAGTTTTTAGACAATGACCTAGGAAAGAGTGAAAATGCAAGTTGGTTAATGGCCTAAAAAACTTGGCTAATTGGCGTTGTACAATTTTACCCCTAAATTTTCAAAAAGTTTCCGGAATTACGTGTTTAGGCATAACTCCGGAACGTATTTTTTAGAGTTTTCCGGAAATACCTCATAAGGGCATAATTCCAGAACGCATTATTATAGATCTTTCCGGAATTATGTCTTAAGCGATAATTCTGGAACACATTTTTCACCTTATTCTCTAGTTTATCTTTGAGAGAAGCGAATGTCATGTTGTATTTAAGCCTGCATGAAATAGGTTTTGGACACTAGAAATGGACATCACCATTTCTGTTGGTGATTGTACCCTGCTGGTAAAGGGCAACCAGTGCGAAATCACGAGAGTATTGGGTTGAAGGGTTGTCGATGTCCATTTTCTTGTGTGGTGTGTGAAATAAGTTGAAAATGTGAAAGAAATGAAACCTAAATGGGTATATTTATATAGCGAAAGATCTGAAACCCTAAACAGGATTTCCACCGATGATGAAAAGTGTCGGCAAAATCTAGACCGTTGAAAGTGTCGGCAACATCAAAGCTAGGAAACATCAGAGGTGTGCCCATAATCAAAATCTAGACCGTTGATGAAAAGTGTTGGCAAAATCAGAGGCAATCTATATTTGTTGGTTTTGAAGGTGCTGTCCATAATCAAAATACTAGGAAACATCCTCAATAACTTGATAAACTCATGGTGTGCCCACATGATCTCTTTAACAACATCAGTGTTATCAAGTCGTCTAGTCCAACACAGATAATGTTCAGATTCTACCAGTCTCATAAGCTCTGTATCTCAGTTCTATAACCTCTCCGGCTCGATTGGAACCTGCTGCGGGTTCTTTACAGCTGCGACATAGTACTCAAGTTGTTCGAAAAATCGCTTCTTAATTGCATCCATACTATTCTGCGCTTTAACATTCAACAACAAATGCTCTTCAACCAACACTACAAGAAATATGCTTTTTTGCAGCCACATTTATTGATGAGAAATATTTAATGTTGTTGGCGAAATTATTTTAACCAAGGAAAAAAAGTCGCTGCATGTTGCTGCGATAAGTCCCGTTGCGAAAAGTTTTGCAACGACATTTATTGTCGCTGTCATAACTTATGTTTTCACAACAACAATTGTTGTTGCTATTACCTATTATAATAGTTTATTGTTGTTATAAGTAACTTTTGGCCACCAATAAAGTTGTTGCCTTAACTAGTCGTTGCTACATGATGTTTTTAAATTATTAAGATGGTGGATGTTTTTTTTATTAAGATGGATTTTAAGGTCTTTTTTTAGCACACTTATAAAAAATTTACTTGATTAAATTTGTGTGGAGGGTTTTTAGCATTAATATATAATTTTTATTGAATTCTCTTGGTGATTCAAGTTAGAGCTCAATGGTCTTGCTGCAAATCATCTTATGCCTCTAACTTATTCGAGAGAAAATCCTTAGTATTGTTGTAGGTCTCCTCTCTATAAGCACAAAACAAAGCAAGAAAAAAGAACAACAAATATAGTCAGTAAAATGGCAGAAATAAATCGAAAAGCCATAAAACAATTACAATGATATAAATATGACTATGAAGTTCATCATACAAAACAAAATTGATTGAAAGGTCAAGAAGAAGAAGAAAAAGAAGAAAATCTATAATATCAATTAGAGCTTAGTTGAATTGTCATGCTAAAATAGAATAAGCAATCACTAGAATGAGAGTAAAAACTCCAATAACAACTTATAACTTGATTGCATAGTAAAAATTCCAAATTTTCATTACTCTAAAAAAAATTAAAAGGTAGACTTGTTCAAATCTTTCAAGCATCATAAAGAAGTTAAATACTCACTTCTCCAAAATCTGGATTCAATGCGGTTTATGCTTTTCTCCAATCTAGAATTGCGGGAGTGTTGTTGGTCATTTTTGTCTCCCCAACAGAATCAATATTTTTATGTCCTGCATTGCACTATGAATGAAAGAACCATGAGTAATTTATAAGAGATCGGCTAATATAAGAAACTCGATTGCCAAATATTTCCCCGTATGAAAAATGTTGAAGCCATCCATGCTTTGTCTGAGGAAGTGGTTGTACCTGAGATACTTGAGGGGAAGGTGGGTTCAACTTAACTTCTATTTAGCAGGTATAAAAAAGTACGTGGGTTCAAATTTTTTAGCACCACCATCCAAGTGCTAAAATTAAATATTAAAATATTGATAAATAGTATATAGTTACAAAATTAGTCGAAACAATTATACTAAAATAATAAAAATATTGATAACTAGTATATATTTTTGAACATTTAATAGAATCACCAAAATAATAAAAAATTGATATTTATTTCATAAAATTTATATTTATTTTTTACTTTATTAATTCAAATTAAATTATGTAAACCTTAGTGATCTAGAAATAGCAATAAGAAATAGAAAATATTCGGCTACTACAGAATCAAGACCTTATATTTATAAATAAATAAAAAAAGAGGCCAAGTCATTATAAGAGATGTGAGTGAGGTCATAAATATATATATATATATATATATATATATATATATATTTATCTCTTGTATTTATTGGCATATGTATGTATATTATTTATCCCAACATTAAATAAAGTGGCTGGTATATATATGAAACCTTTTGCAGCGATATAATATGTTGTTGACAAATATGTATACATTTGTCAATAACTTATTGTGTTGTTGGCAAATAGTTATTTTTTCCCATCAACTTTGATCACTGTTGAGATACATATGTTTTTCCCAACCATTAGCATATTGTTGAGAAAAGATTTTTTCTATCCCAACAACTAATAAATGTTGTTGACACATGCAAATTTTTGCCAACATCTTCGTTATTGTTGAGAAAAATTTGCTGCCAAATCTCTTCATTCTTGTAGTGCATAGACCGCTCCTCCTTATTAAACTGCCCAAATATTGCAAGCCCGAGACAGGTTTTACGAGGCTCATGATTGTGTATTTCACACATAACTTTGACTTTCCAATCCCAATCAGGAGGGTTCAATGGTGTAGCTTTCAGCCTAAAAGGACAACCACACTTCTTTAAAGACTTCGCTCTAGAACACCAAATGTCTACTCCGACATATCTCCCATGTCTCTTGCAACCCAAAACAACTTTATTCTTCTTCCCTTTACCATTCATGGTGGACTCGGATCGAAGAATGACAACAACAATCCTGTTGTCTTTCCCAACGTCTCTGGCCCAACGTAAGAGATTATCGCGAGTAGCAAAAATCTACACAATAACCAAAAACATAATTAATAACTTATAAATAATCATAAACAAGAAGACCTTTAGGGAGATATGTACCTCTATAGTGGTAAATTGGTCCGATAAATCCATAGTAAAGGGAAACTTGTCATCAGCTGTAGCCATATCTATAAAATAAAAAAATTAACTGTTAATTATAAAAATTTAAAAAAAAATTAATAATATCTCCAGAATTACGTCCCTAAGACATAATTCCGGAAGGTAAAAAATTTAAATTTCCGAAATTACGTCTTTTTACATACTTCCGGAAGGTAAAAAATTTAAACTTTCCGGAATTGCGTGTTTTTAAATAATTCCGGAAAGACAAAAACGTAAACTTTCCGGAATCATCAAAATTAGATAATTCTGGAACACATTTTTAAGGTTCCGGAATTATCCTCTATAAGTCTTTCCGGAAAACTAACGAAAAAACAATTCCAGAAATACCTTTTTGGGAGGTAATTCCAGGAAAGTGAAAAATTTTGGGCACTATTGAGATTTTGGTAAAATATGTGAGGGGTATTTTGGGGATAAAACGATTTATGCGGGTACAGGTCTAATAGGGGGTAAAAAAAGCCTAAAATATATGGATGGATTAAAGGGTATCCAAATTAAATGAGTAACCATCTTCTCGATGTTTCAAAAGAGATGAACATTAATTCCGAAAAAAAATAGACGAACATTTATATTATTAAACTTTTTTTTTGGGTAAACCTGGGTATCCACCACACGGACAGCAGTGACTAATTCCTCGCTCATTGTAGGTGCCTCGAGGGGCAGGACAGCTGGCCCAGGGTTTTAACGCTGCTCCGTATGCAAGGCGGAGATCGAACCCCCGACCCTCGGATATTATTAAATTTTTTGGGATATCCACTTAATTTTGAAGTTTTTTTTGGTGAAAAAAAAAACTTAACTAAAGAGGGACATAATTTATGCGGGTGCTTCTACGGTGAAGAAGAAGTAAATTAAATCTCTCACCGGTGAATCATTAAATATGACTGTAGGATATAGTATATAGGCTAAATTATAGTTTTGGTTCCCCTATTTTCACAAATCCGGACATTTAGTCCCCCTATTTTAAAATCCAGACATTTAGTCCCCCTGTTTTAAAAAATTCAGTGTTTTAGTCAAAAAGGGGATTTTCAATTTTTTGTTGATGATGTGGATGCCTTTTTAAAAAAAACGCCTACGTGGCACTCATTAAATGACATGGGCTTGCACACGTGGCTGCCACGTCATTTAATGAGACACATAAGCACGCCAAGTCATTTTTTAATTAATAAAATATTAAAATTAAAATTGAATAACAAAATTAAAATCGAAAAAATCCAAAAGTAGATGTTCTTCACACAATTGTTCTTATTCTCTTCTTCTTTTAGTATAATCCAACCCTTCTACTACTTCATCGATCTCACTGATCTTCTTCTTCTCCCAATGTCTTCTCTCATCCGCCTCACCACCACGTTGCAGCCTCCCACTTCATTGATCTACACCGCAACAACAGAAAAAATCTCTCCTTTACAAATACCCAACCATCGCCAGCCCAAATTCGGTGTTCCTCCGTCGCCTTCTTCCTCCACCTCTACAAAACGAAATTTGAAATAGCTCTCTCCTTCAACGCTTTCTTCTTCTATCTTCTCCCTCTGATGTTACCTATTTCACTGTTGATTCAATCTCATCCACGATGTGAGGAAGGATCGGAGACCAGGGTTAGGGATAATGAGAGGGTGTGAATGGTTTCACAGTCGATCCAGAAAAAGGTTGAAGAGATATGGTGACGAGAAATATTGTTGATGGTGAGGGAAGGAAAACAAAAAGGTTGAAGATCTCTTCAGATCCGGTTTGATATGGTGACGAGAAAACGTAGAACCCAGATCTGCCATCAACCACCCAGATCCGTTTTTCTGCCATTTTCGTAGACTTCGTTCTACGTAGAACCCAGATCTGCCATAAAACACCCAGATCCGTTTTCCTTCCCTCACCATCAACCACCCAGATGTGCCATTTTTTTCCTGGAGAAAAATTGAAGAGATTGAATAGCTGACAAAGTTTCTCCAGATCCGGTTTGGATGACCACCTTCGTGTACAAAAGACTGATTTCGTTGATAACAAATTTTGTTAAAAGCTTGGACCGATGCATATGTAATCTAATGAGGGATGAATATGGTGTTTTGAGAAGAATTGGAATCAATTTTAGTTTTGATTTTGATTTTAGTTGCTGGGTTTGAAGAAAATTGGATTGTTGTTTTTAATTTTTAATTTGTTTTTAGGTTTAATTTTTTATTAAATAAATAATGATGTGGCAGCCATGTGGCTCATTAAGTGACGTGGCAGTCACAAGTGGTGCCTACGTCAGCTGCCACGTCATTTAATGAGTGCCACATCAGCTTTTTTTTTACAGAATGCCAAATCAGCAAAAAAAATTGAAAAATCCCTCTTTGGACTAAATGTTCTGAGTTTTTTAAAATTGGGGGACTAAATGTCTGAGTTTTAAAATAGGGGGACCAAATGTCCGAATTTGTGAAAATAGGGGGACTAAAACTATAATTTAGCCTAGTATAAAAATTCATCAAACGATTAAGATTTAATACGGGCTGATTCAATCTTAACCACTCATAGCATTTTACACAATATCTTACCGTAAATTTTAGTGGTTCACTAGTGAGGGATTTGACTTACTCTCTCACCCTAGAAGTACCCAATTTATGCATTTATGTGTTATATTATACAACAAAAACTTTTGTGATAGAAACTTCTATTTCTCGAGAAATTGACAGCAGAAATTAACTAGAATGATCTCTACCCGCCTAATAGAAGTTTAAATACACGAAGGAGTGCACCAAAAAGAGTGCAAGAAGGAGGTCCCGGGTTCAAACCCCGGAAACTAACATTCCCCCACCCCCACTAACATTGCTTATAAAAAAAAACTCTTCAGATGGGCCAACTACAAGGCTTGTTGGGCTACGTGTATCTAAATAGGATTTGCTCATGTTAGAAAGACCCATTCTATCTGTAAGGCCTAGCTTAACTGGCAAATGCCGAAATTGTTAGGTTGGATATCATGCCCCGGGTTCGAACCCGGGTCCTCGCAGTTATGTGTGTGAGTTTCTAGTGGCATTTGCCATTCCCTCTAGAACCAAAAAAAGACCCATTCTTATCCCAAATCCCTCACTATTTTCCCACCACCCCTCAAATTGGTAAGATGTTCAACATACTCCTAAACTATAACATTTTCACTTCGTCTTCATTTAGTTCTTTTTTTCTGCGCTTTTACTAGGTCCGGTACTATAGTATCGAACCAATATTGTATCTTCATACCGTGCGCTATAATATTTTGCAAATTACGATTATTGTATCTTGGCACGAACCTATAATGTATCTTGATGCTGAACTAGTATTGTATTTTGATATTGAACTAGTACTGTATCTTGATTAGGCATGGCAATGGGGCGGGGCGGGGACGAGTTTTGTCTTCTCCATCCCCATCCCCGAATCCCATATAGTTCCCTGTTGCCCTACCCAAACCCAACGGGGATGAATTATTGATCCCCATCCCCGTACCCAACGGGTTCGGGGATCCCTGCTCCATACCCATTCTCGAATCCTATATACATAATTATTTGTCATTTCTTAAGATATGTAAATTGAAAAAACAATTTAAAACCATACCTCTGTTTTCGTTACTCCATAACCAACTTCTAGCATAGATCAAAACCTCTAATATAAGAGGGAGGCGTTGGCGCTAACAAAGAAATTTAAGATTTAGTTGAGATGTGGAGGGTTTCTACTATAAGAGGGGTAATATTGTAACTTTGTACATTCAGGGCGGGTTCGGGGTGGGGACCTATATCCCCATTACCCGCCCCGTCCCCATATTTTGATATTGGGGAAAACCCAAACCTAAACCCAAACCCAATCAAAGCGGGGAAAATCCATCAAATCGGGGTGGGTTCGGGTTGGAAGCCATGGGTAGGGATTTTTTTTTTCCATGCCTAATCTTGATACCATGCTTTATAATATTTACAAATTACAAGTTTAGTATCTTGATACCGAACCGATATTGTATCTTGATAACGAACCACTACCTCGGTACCGCGCGTGTTGTTTAAAAAAAATTCAAAAAGGAAAGTACGTTACTATGAAGGGGGGGAGTGTGGGAGTGGTAAGGGTAGTTTGAGAATATTAAACAACGAGGGGGTGTGAGGGAGTAGTGAGGGGGAGTGGAATAAAAAAGTCCTTTTAGAAATGATGAAAAGGAAAAATAAGGCCCAAGGGAAATTGATACTAGCCCAAGAAGAAAATTATTTGGGTGATAAACTTTGCACCCCCTATACTCCAAAAAAATTCTATCTGATTTTGTCCTCACCAATTTTCATCCAACCTATGAATTCCTTTTTTTTATCTGGAAAACTTAAAAATAAACTTTTGAGATTTTTTGAATATTTAGAGGATGCTTCTAGGGTGAGCGAGCAAACCAAATCTCTCACGGGTGAACCACTATAATTAACCATAGGATATTGTGTAAAATGCTATGAGTGGTTAAGATTGCTTCAACCAGTATTAAATCTCACCCTAGGGGCACCCTTTTTTAAAGGTTTCGAAAAATTCAAAAATTGATTTCCTTAAATAAAAAACCAACATACGGCACCAAATTAAATTTCTAGAACTGATTGAGCTTTTCTTTATTTGTTTCTTACTAGTATGACTGCCCGTGCGATGCACGGGTAATATTCTATGTTTGATGAATTAACAATGTTGTTTGTACATTATATAATCTTATAAATACACCAATTCTTGAATAAAGTATTATATAAATTTGTGAGTAAATATATTATATCTATAATAGAATTTTTTGAATAAAGTATTATATAATATGTCATTTTGTATGGAATTTAAGTATATTGTATTTCTATGAAACTCATTTATTTAACTATAATTATTAATTTTCTCATTAGTTGCTTGTAACCCGTGTGAAGACACAGATGCCTCTAACCCAACACAATTACACTGAACTAGACAGTCACACATCCATATATTTGTCTTAATTTTTATCATATATGGATTTTAGTTTATCATATATATGGATTTTGGTAAGAGTAAATTATAAATGTTAGTTTATGATATATATATATATATATATATACATATATTCAACTTTTGATTAAGTTTTTATAGTAATTAGATTTATAATAGACATATTTCATATTGAGAATTCATATTAAAATCTCATTTAACATTATGTCTGTATTAACTCTTTACTCTTTTTTTTCCTATATTTAGGTGTAAACCCCTTTATGTGGAAATGAATTTATTTGTCATATATTTGCTATATCCACACATATAGGCCCGTGCTACGCACGGTGTATAGTAAGTTAATAAAATATTTATAAAAATATCCTCCTGGTAAACACATATAGAAAATTAATGTTATTGCATGAATAATATTTAACACAAATTCTTAATACATAGGACGTAATGCTACATAATAACAAAATAGAAATGATAAAATAGTTATATGAATTAATTTCTAATGTGGTAAATAGTTTTTAAATAATTTTCTATATGAAAAACTCCTATTAAGAAATATGAATGAGTTTTGTCAAAAAAAAAAGAAATATGAATGAGAATTGAGAAGAAAAAAACTCCATAATATGTAGGCCCGTGTAGCATGGTGTATAGTAAAAAATATATAAATGTTAAAAGTTATATTGATATGAAATTCTATTAGAACATTTTTCTATAGTAAGGTAAATAGTATTGTTATTCGATGTAAAATTATGCATAAGAGGATGGTGTTTACTTGATTTTAGTGATTAAGTGACCCTTGAAAAATAAAAAAAACGTGGTGTTAAGCATTTACTTAATGATCATTTGCATGAGAGAGTATGAAGAACACTGCACATGAGGTAAAATTCTGATTAATTTAATTTAATGTTATAAATTTAGGTTTGGCCTTTGTTTTGCAATAAATTTTGAAAAGAGGACATGCTCATAGAAATCCGTAATGCGATAAATTAGCCGTCTCGTTATAGAGAAAGAGTTTCATAATAAATTCAAAAAGTGCTAATCACAATATCATAATCCTTGAACTAATATTGAAGAATTGTATTGTGAATTGTGAATATATTTCAAATGGAAATGGTACAACCTTCTCCTTAATCAATCATGAGTGAAAAGAAACACATCCCTATTAAGTACAACACCCTAAATCTCAGGTAAACTGCTTGACGACTTTTAATAGGATAAAAGTATAAAAAGAGGAATCAAAGAAAATATTTTTTCTTTATGAAAGTGGATCCCAAACTATTTCATATTTATTCCATATGCTTACCCTGACATAGTATGTGAAAGAGGTATTAAAAGATTTTAAGAACCAAATTTTTTTAATAATCATGTGTGGGGAGTGTCATAGTGGGTCGAACAAAAAAAAACGTACGCCCATGTAGGAGGATTTAAAATTCTTTATTCATTTATTGGAATCCTTTCGAAAATAGAAACTCCAAAAGAGGACACCGAGAAGAGTTTGAAGGAGAAGATGACACCTATTTAAAATTTTCTGAGAAGTAACATTCAAATGTTATTTATATATGCGTCAGGAAAAGAGAATCAGAGAAATAGAAATGAAGAAGAAATGGGGAAAGAAATAACCGAAGAAGGAAAAGAAGAAGAAAAAATAAATCTTATCTTTATAGAGCAGAGAATCACAATAGCATATGTCAAATATTAGCATACTTTGAAACAAAAGTACCTTACAAACCTCACAAGTACCTTACAAACCTCACAGTAGCATATGTCAAATATTAATTCCTTATTTTCCTCTCTTTTAACACACAATTATACAATTTATTAACTGATATACTAAAACATTCAAAAGCTTATTTACGTTACAGAATAATGGTGACCAAAATATGTAACTGATATATTGTGATGTAACTGATCAGGTCACCACTATATACGTTACATTCCACGCATAATACTAAGAACACATTTTTTAATAAATTTTTAATTATAATATCTATAACGGGTGCATTAAACAATTCTGGTCATGCATTCATCGCATGGAGTAAGCTTGATATATTAGCATAGCTTTGAACCACTATACTTTACAGAACTCACAAAACAATATTGCATATACATATCCCTTATTTTCCCCTCTCATAACACACAATTAAAACTATAAAAAAACTGATATATTCAACCATTCACCCATTGTGTCATGTCAAAGCAGAAAAAGAATTATGCTACCACCTTTATTTAAGAAAGATGCAATGGTGTCTACCCATGTTGAAACCTAATTGACATTTGTAGATTAAAAGAAAGGCACATTTAAATAAGGGGTGGTGTATAGGTAAAGTATTAGGAATTAACTTTCACATTAGCCTGAACGGTTAAATGGGTTGGTTTCTTATAGGACAACAAAACGACATTGATAAATGTTAAAAAAATTGATATATAATGATAGATGAGTGAGGTGTGGGTCGAATTCCGTTTGTCATAACTAATACAAAGTTAAGTTACAAAACTCACAATAGCATATGCCAAATATTAACTCCTTATATTTTTCTCTTATAACACACAATTAAACCTTACAAAAACTGATATAAGAAACCTTCAAAAACTCATATACGTTACAGAATTGCAAATTCATTCATATAGGCATTAATAATGAAATTATACGTTTCAAATATCACAACCAAATTAATTTTAAATAACTTTCCATCCATTAAAAGAATAGAATTCTATCATTTATAGGCTCTTGTTGAACATGTTGCCTAGTAAAAATAAGACTGCGCATGAGAGAGAAATTAGATTCATTTTACTAAATAAAAAATATGAGAACGAAAAAGAATAGAGGAAGAGTTTGAAACACCGAATGCAAATAATTGGTAGAAAATTGAAGAACCGCCGTAGAATACATACATAGAACAAATATGAATGGTGTCATAACATAAATAACATAGTAACAAAATGAAAAACATATGGTTAGTTAAAGATATAGAAGAAAATATTGTAAAGTAAGGATTAATCATTGTAAGTCCTTCGACTAAGATTTTTTGTTAGAAAACCCAGAATGCATGTCTAAAAACTCTGCGATTCCTTTCCAACCAAATTGCCCACATTGTTGCTAAACCAAATCAAATATTTGAATTTTCTGCAATGTCTTCCTATGCAAACTTGTCCATACCACAAGAAATGGTCCGAACCTGCTAAAACCATATTTGTTTGCTCTCCAATCCATATAAAAAATTGCATCAAATATCAATTATGTGTACAAATATGTGTATTATAGATACATTTATATATGTTATTGATTGCCCCTTTTTAGTATTATAGATACCGTTACAAATATGTGTATTTTTTTTATATAAAATATACCTACATATATAATGTGTAAGAAAAAAAATAAACTGTCATGAATCTAACTAATAGAATTCAATGATAATTGTCATACCCTAATTTTGTCCGCTTCCCTTTTTACTACTCGTTTAATCCACTACGAGTTAGTTTTTTGCGTCATTTGGGCCTACATTTCTTATTTGAGCCTGTTCTCCTCTAATTGGGCCTAACGTTATCATTGTCTAATTGAACCTATATTTGCGCGATCGAGCCTAAACGCAATTCATGTAATTGGGCTTGATTTTGATCGATCATTCGATCAGATTTGATTTTAAGTGTCAATTGGGCCTAAGTCTAGCATTTTGTCTTATTGAGCCCAATTTCTTATTTTTCGTTTGGCCCAATTTAGCATTTTGTTTTATTTTCATTCAACCCAAAATATAATAAAATGTTACAAAAATACAAAAAATAATAATAATATTACAATAATTAAAAAATGTCCATATAATACAAAAAAAAAATACAAAAAAGTCAAAAAACGAAAATACAAAAAAAAAAACATCAACACCTGCTCCATGGGGCTTTGGCTGCTCTACTTGTTCTCCAAGGTTTCTCATGAGGCCCGATAACTGGAAAAAAGGAAACGAAATCGGATTAGAATCAGAAATTTATGGCGAAAAACTTAATTTTTACCTATAAAAGGAGGCTTAATTCAGAGGAAAAAACAGACAAGAATTCAGAGAAAAATTTAGAGAAAAAACGATTAGGTTTTCACGCTGAAAACCATAATCACGAAGCACAAAAAATATCTGAAGCGAGAAAAAAGAGCAGCAATAAAAGTAGCAGCGAAACATAAGCGAAAGGGAGGCATCTCAGAGGCTGGAGATCAAGTTGGTATCAACTATTTGTTCTTATTTATTTATGCGTACTCTAGGTCTATGTGTGATAAAGTTGCTGGGAATAAGTTAGTCTAATTTTTGTTTGTCATTAGTTTAGCTTTTCGGTTTAGATTATTGTGTTTCAAAAAAACAAAAACAAAAAAAATATGATCAGCATGTTAGGTTAGGAATGCATAGGGCAAATCACTCATAAAAATTAGATTTTTCAGAACAAAAAAAACAAATTTAAAGAAGGCCAACCAGAAAATTGAGAATGGTAAAAATCAAAAATTAGCACGAGAACGACAGAATTCCATAATATCACAAACAGAAATTTAATGTTCCCTTCCCTTCCTCCACGCTGTCACAGCGCCACACCATCACTGTCGCAGCCATTGTTCCCTTCCCTTCACTGTTTCACCCCCCCCCCCCCCCCCCCGCGAGCTTCACGTCGTCCCTCTCTTTCTCTCTCCGACCGGCGTCGCTCCATCCCTCTCCGACGCCAAATCCCCAACAGACGTCGGCATCCTCCTTGGCACCGCTGCTGTTTCCCCAAAACGCGTCGCTTGGCCCTTAGCGCGCGATGCTTTCCTTTGCGCCTGACGGTGGTCACGTTCGTACCCAATCGTTGTCGCCGTTTCGGTCTCAAACTCCGATCACCATCAGTGGTGGTCGTTTCACCCTACCGTCGCACTCCCTCTCTTTCTCCTCTCCCCTCTTCTTCTCCTCCCTTTCTTTCTCGTTTTCTCTCTCACATTTTCTCTCCCTAGCCATAACTGTCTCTCTCTCATTTTCTCTCTCCAAATTTTTCTCTCTCTCTCTGAAACTTGCTGGAAATGGCGCATGAAGAGGGAAACATAAAATAGGGTTCTCAAAACCACTAACTTCCTTTTATATTTCATCTCCTTTTATTTTATTTTTAAATTTTAAAAAATATATCAAATTATTTCCTACTCCCCTTGTTTTAATAAAGCGCACCCATGTCCATAAACCGATTTCCAAAACTATCAGCCCACAACCCAAAAGTGAAATGTGGGCTTCTACTTTTCGCACCTCAGTTTAATACTACAGCCCTCTGCTCTAACTGCACCCCTGTTTTATTAATGCAGGCCCTTTTCGTTTTTATTTATTTCTTATCAAAAAACAATTTCTTTTCCAAAAAACCTATAAAAATAAATAAATAAATAAATATCTCTCTTCAAAAAACAAATAGGGGACTAAGTCGACCGTACGGTCGGTTTAGTCGTCGTTCTAGGATGATGAGCCGTACGGCTCAAAAGTCCTAGAACCCCTATAAAAATAATAATTAATTAATAAACCTTTTTCCCAAAAAGCAAATAGGGGGTTAGCTTTTCGGTTTAGATTATTTTGATTAAAAAAAAACAAAAAAAAAATATGATCAGAACGTCGGGTCAGGAATGCATAGGGCAAATCACTCATAAAAATTATGCTTTCCAGAACAAAAAAAACGAATTTAAAGAAGGTCAACCAGAAAATTGAGAATGGTAAAAATCAAAAATTAGCACCAGAACCACAGAATTCCAGAATATCACAAACATAAGTTTAAGGTTTTAGAAGTCACAAAAACGAAATTAGGAGAAGGAGAAGACAAGAACAGTACAAACTAGAGATAAACAGGAAAACAAAAAAAGAAAGGAAGAAAACGAACCTGGGTTCTGACTGCTACCATCGGCGGTGGTCATCGCCGTCAGGCGTGGCCGCCATGCTCTTCGACGCTGTCGCAGCACCACACCATCACCGTCGTAGCCACTGTTCCCTTCCCTTCACTATTTCTCCCCTCCGGCGAGCTTCACGTCGTCCCTCTCTTTCTCTCTCTCCGACCAGCGCCGCTCCATCCTTCTCCGGCGCCAAATCCCCAACAAACGTCGTCATCCTCCTTGGCGCCGCGGCTGTTTCCCCAAAACGCGTCGCCTGGCCCTTAGCGCGCGATGCTTTCCTTTGCGCCTGACAGTGGTCACGTTCGTACCCCAATCGTCGTCGCCGTTCCGGTCTCAAACTCCGACCACCATCGGTGGTGGTCGTTTCACCCTACCGTCGCACTCCCTCTCTTTCTCCTCTCCCCTCTTCTTCTCATCCCTTTCTTCTTTCTTTCTTTCTCGTTTTCTCTCTCTCATTTTCTCTCCCTAGCCGTAACTCTCTCTCTCATTTTCTCTCTCCAAAAATTTCTCTCTCTCTCTCTCTCTGAAACTTGTTGGAAACGGCGCATGAAGAGGGAAACATAAACTAGGGTTCTCAAAACCACTAACTTCCTTTTATATTTCATCTCCTTTTCTTTTTTATAAATTTTAAAAAATATATCAAATTATTTCCTTCACCCCTTGTTTTAATAACGCGCACCCCCTGTCCATAAACCCATTTCCTAACCTATCAGCCCACAACCCAAAAGTGAAACGTGGGCTTCTACTGTTCGCGCCCCAATTTAGTACGGTCAGGTTAGTCGTCGTTCTAGGATGAATGAGCCGTATGGCTCAATAGTCCTAGAACCCCTATAAAAATAATAATTAATAAATAAACCTTTTTCCCAAAAGCAAATAGAGGGTTAAGTCGATCGTACGATCGGGTTAGCTAGTTTTTTAGGACCACGAATGAACTGTACAGACCAGGTCCTAAAATCCCTATTTAAAATAAACAATTTTTAATTTAAAACACAAACACACAGACATTTCTTTTCTTTCAAACAAAAACAAATTTTCAAAAATAGGGGATTAAGTCGAATGTACAATCGGATTAGTCAGCTTTTTAGGACAAATGAGCTGATCACTCAAAAGTCCTAAAATTCCTAAATAAAAAAACCAACAAACAAATATTTTCTACCCAAGAACTACGTAGCCTTTGATTCTCTACCCAGAGATACGTAGGAGCAGAGGGCGGGCCCCCTCTGTCAAGCGCCCTAATAAAAAACCTATTTTTAGTCTTTTCCAAAACAATTTCTTAATTCAAAAAATATCAGGTCTTTCCTTTCTTTTAATTTCTTTCAAGTCACAATAAAATGGGTAAATTAAACGTTTTCAAAATTAACATCTTTTACACAACTAATTAGAAGGTAACCTTCTTTAGGAAGGATGTCGTGGGGTGCTAATACCTTCCACACGCATAACCGACTCCCGAATCCAAATCTGGTCTCAAGGACCCTTATCCATCTTAAATGGATTTTCCAATGTTTGCGCTTAAACTAAAATTTGGTGGTGGCTTCATTTTGGAACCTTCGAAAAATCCTCCTTCCGATTTTTCGGTCGCTACAATAATAATAATAATAAAATATATAAAAAAAATCATCTGGTCATTTACTGAAACACATAATCCTAATTTCATTTATTGGAACGATTATATTAACCTCTCTATCGATAAGAACAATTTTAACAGAAAAGGAGAGCCAGCTATTGTTCAAATCAGGGACTTCCCACTTCCTTGCGATGCCCACAAGTAGATTCCATTTGCCATGTCTCGCATTAATGTCAGATATCATGTCATACTTGGGAGGCATTTTGCAAATATGAGTGAAAATAAAACTTTTGGCTAGAAAAGAGGAATTCGTTTGGTTCTGATCAAGTAGTGGATGAATGTTGGTGATGGTATAGTGCTTGTATGGTAGTCTTATTTATAGTTAGGGGAGAACATTAAGGGCGGGAAATTGGTATTATTGTTGTGTTGGTTAAAAAAATGTCTTATTGCAATAATTTTATGTGGTTAATTGCAATAAATTCATAAGAGTAAATATATCAGTTTTGTTTTTAATCAAACGATTATGAAGGTGTAACCGTTGTAATCAATATGTAACCGTTGCCATTATTCTGTATTAGTTAGACAGTTTTTTTTGTAACAACGTGTAGCCGTTGCCATTAATCATTATTATTTAGACGTTTAATCATTATTTATACGTTTTTCTTGTAACAATGTGTAACTGTTGCCATTAATCATTATTATTTAACTGTTGCCATTAATCATTGTAACAATGTGTAACCGTTTCCATTAATCATCAGTAGTTAGACGCTTTTTTATTTAGACGTTTTTTTAGACGTTTAAATAACAATGTGTAACCGTTCCCATTATCCACTAATCATTATTATTTAGACGTTTTTCTTGTAACAATGTGTAACTGTTGCCATTAATCATTATTATTAAATCGTTGTCATTAATCATTATTAATTAGACATTTTTTAATTTAGACGTTTTTTTAGACGTGTAAATAACAATGTGTAACCGTTGCCATTAATCATTATTATTTAACCGTTGCTATTAATTATCATTATTGCATCGGTTTTATTTAGACGTTTTTTTCCTCTTTTCATCAATGTGTACAATATTAATTGCTAGAAGAATGAGAGGATGACATGTGTGAAGAGATTAAATGAAATCATTTTCATTTGTACGATATATAGATTCGGTTTTTATAGAAACATTAATATAAAATAATGCTAATTAATATAAAAAACAAAACGTCAAACAATGAGTTGTCTATAAAATAATGCTAATTAATATTATAATAAAAAACAAAACGTTTACATGCAAACTAAAATAACCGATTTTAAATGAGTTGTCTATAATTACTTTCAGTTGAAAAAACTGTTGCATAAGTTCAGTTGTCTATAATTATTTAGGTTTATCATAGATTCATCTAATAAATAAAAAAAAGGTTTACTTGCAAACTAGAAAATCAAGTGTGCCCATTTCCCTCGAACTATCCTTTAAATGTGATTCAACTATTATTAATAAGTTAATCTTATTATTATTATTATTATTATTATTATTTCATTTTTGTAATTGAAACTTCTATAATTTGATATAGAACTGTATTATTATGAGGCATTTTTATGGGACAACAATGAAGGAATTAATTAACTCTCTATATAAACACTACAAGAATAAGCCTATATTGCTACGAAAGTTTCCCACGGAGAACTATCCATCGCTAATTTGCGACGGATTTGCGACGGCAAGTGAAATTGTGCATTGGCGGAAAAAATCCCGCTCATAATTTACGACGGGAAGACATGTTGGTCACTAATTTGCGACGGAAGAGGATGTTGGTCGCTAGTTTGCGACGAAGATTTAGTCGCTGGCCCGTCGCAAATTCACAATCCTAATTCATTAACCTATCCACTCTCGTTCTCTCCTTTTCTATTGTCACCCGTTTTCTCCTTCGTTGGCTTTCCTCAGGCACTCTCTCTCTCTCTGGCGCTCTCCCCAGGTGCTCTCTCTCCAGGTGCTCTCTCTCTCGCGAGCTTCCCTCTCAGTCGCGAGCTTCCCTCTCTCAGTCGCGAGCTTCCCTCTCTCAGTCGCGAGCTTCGATCAGCTTCCCTCTCTCTCGCGAGCTTCCCTCTTTGGCTCTCTCAGTCGCGAAAACAGTAAACGTGCAGTTCTTCTTCTTCTTCTCAGGTTAGATTTCTTCTTCTCGTCTTTGATGATTGTTTGATAGAATGATACTTTAATTGAAAACCCTAATTGTTCAATTTCTTGATTTCTCACCGATTTTTTGTTTTCGGCTCATAGATTAGGGTTTTTACGTTTGTTGTGTTGAATATTTGCAGGAAAGACAAGTGATGTTTTGAATAACACTCACCGAAGGTATAATCTCACCTTCTCTCTCTCTTTTCCTTTCTCTTGTTTTCTCTTTTCTGTTTATGAATAACACTCACAAATATATAATGGTGCTTCTCTTCCGTAGTAGTTTCTGTTCAAAGCTAAATTTCTTTTGATTCTTTCTGCTGTGGAGCACTGATAAATTTTCTTTTTGTTGCCAAAATCACAAATATAAATAGGCTCCTGTATATAAACAGCCAACCTTGACTATTCCTGGCATCCCTGCAATAGTACAGCATGAAGTTTTAAATAATAAGAGGCATGTCCTGACAAAGGTATTGATGGTGTTGTGTTTGTGTTATTATGCCAAAAATGTTTATATTGTCATCTGTTTGTTAAGTTGACAATCCTTCTCTGTTATCTTCCGAGCTGATAAATGGCTTCTTTTATAGGATACTTCTGGTTCAGTGAAGTTGTGGGAAATTACGAAAGGTGTTGCAATTGAAGATTATGGAAAGGTGATGATGGGTTTTGCTTTCATTTGGTAGTCTGCATGGCTGTCTTGTTTGTTAGGGAAGAAGCTTACTTGTACTGGTTATTATTTTCAAAGTCTCAACTATAGCCAATGGGACTCATTTGTAAGTTCAAAATAGCTCATTTGTAAGTTCAAAATAGCTCATTTTACTTTCTGGTTGCTTGGTCTGAGATGATGTTTTCCATCTCCCTCTCTCTCTGGCTGCTAATGACTCTTCCTATTACTCCACAGATTAACTTGGCTCGAGAAACACTGAAAGGACTCTTGGCTCATTGGTTGAGAAATCGAAAGCAAAGGATGGGAACTCCTGCTTCTGCTAATGGGGAGTTATTACCTGGAAAGGACTGCAGCTAGTGTTTTGTGCTGATTATTACACATTTTCAGTTCACCACCATCCTCTTGTTGTGCTGTTGGATTCCCTGATCGACTGCAGGTGAGAATTCAATGACTTTTGTTCTGGAGCCCTATGTTTTAAGTTGTATTCTATGGAAGCTAGTGTTTTGTGCTGATTATTACACATTTTCAGTTCTTCGGATGAATACTGTCAGCAGGCTTTGCTGTCCTTGGTAGAAAAGATCCCCATAAATGATTATGTTCATCACGTGGTCACCAAGATCCTATCAACTTGTGTGAAACTATCACAAAAAGTTTGCGACTCAGCATCTTTAGGGAGAGAGCAATGGAGAGGATCAATAATGTTTATCAAGACACTCACGCGAATAGAGCAGACACAGAGCGTGAGGGAGCAGACACAGAGCTGGGGCAACAGGCTGTACTATTGGTACTACAGCTCTGCGAGAAAAAGCTGTCGAGATTGTGCATGAAGCCTGCAAGTATAGGGGTCATATTTGATGCTACTCTGTACTTTATTCCTTTAATATATGTACTCTTGTGGTTTCCTATCATAATTCAATTATTCTTTATTTGTTCAACAGATATGTCACATTGACCTTACTCTTTTAGCTCTTTCAGTTAAGGATATTAAGATTGAGAATTTTTGATTATTTTTATCTTATTGCTATGCTGTCCAAAAATTAGAACTCAGTCAATCAGAAATGATTGTACTATAGATATAACTATTAAATAGTATTTTGGAGGTATAATTTAATTTAATTTTTTTTTTAAAAAATTTCCGACGGATTTGCGACGGCTTTGCGACGAAAAGTTGTCAGCGTTTGCGACGACTTTGCCACGGATATATGCGACGGATTTGCGACGGACAATTTGCGACGGGGAGTTTCGTCGCAAAGCATTTGCGACGAGCTGTTTTGCGACGACTTTTTGTCCGTCGCAAATGCCGTCGCAAAAGCGAATTTGCCACGGAAAAAAGCCCATTTGCGACGAAAATTGCCGTCGCAAATGAGCGATTTTTTTGTAGTGAAAATTGTGTATACAAATACAAAAAAATCCACAAACACGTATTGGTATTTCCAATAAGTTAACCATGACACTTATATTTTTGTCGTGAGATTACATTATTGATATTTTACGAATGCGTGATTGATATTGTCGTGAGATTACATTATTGATATTTTACGAATGTCGTGAATTAAAACATTGTTTTGTAAATGCACAGTTTTGATTTGAACACGAACATTAATAACATTAATGAAAGGTAAGATTAATATACATCTTACTAGTTTAAAATATTATCATGATTATCATCACTATTAATATTATATGCCATACATAAATCGTTGATGTACTGATTGCTGAAATTATTGTAAATTATTAGTTTCCTTGTAGATGGATTAATATTTGTGAATTGCATAATTAGTATGATTAAAGATCGTGTAGCAGTCAACAATAATGTTGTAGGGCGAGAAGGTGGTATTATGGATCCCATAAAAAGTTGTCAAACTGTGATAGAAACAACCATGTATATATATATATATATATATATATATATATATATATATATATATATATATATATATATATATATATATATATAATGAAATGGGGTATTTGTATTACCAACTGAAATGGAAAAGTTAATCATAATGCATAGAGAAAAATGTAGTAAATGTATGAGGTGATCCCCATACATTATTTTACCACTCATAGTGCTTCAATCAGAAGCATTAATTATTTAAAGCAAAATGGAGTATTCAAAACAAACAGAGATAAAACACTGGGAAATTCATGTTATTCCTGTAAATATAGGGAATATTGTTTTTTAGTGAAGGAAATGGGGAGGCTTCAGTCAATGGAGGTCTATCATTTGTGTCACTGGAAAGATCAATCACATCAGGAGCAGTGACGACATTTGTGTTTTCAGATTCGCAAGCATCAAACCTTGGATGCAAATTCTGTTGACACACCAACATAGTTACAACAAAATAACATAGAAATTATGTTTACATTTTTGTACTGCCAGATGTTGTTTTCTGCAGCTCAGCAAGGGTACTGTAGTTGTGGGTGAACAAATACTCATTAGCTATTATAGCAAAATCATCCATAACTTGTTTTCCAGCTTTTCGAATGTTGGAGGGTTTTAGATTTAGATGATAAAACAGAAGAAAATTTGTGGATGGGTGTTGTGGTTCCATTTGGCAATACATGAATATATATATATATATATATATATATATATATTGTTATATTGTGGCATATTGGTAATTGTCTTTAAGTTGCAGGGGTATTTTCGGTATCTCAGCTTAGCTGCTAACTGTTTTACTTCTCAGTTTGTTTTGAAGGTTAAGTGGTTGCGATTAGTTTTTGGTTGAGGTCTCTTTGGTTCTCTCCCTCTCTCTTTGGTTGATTCTCTCCATATATATACAAGGTGGATTGATCAAGGGAGGGTAGAGGCTTTTAGATTGCTAGTTTTTCCTTCTGTTTTCTTTCTGGGTAGTTTTCTCTAATTGTAAGAATCAAGATTAGGGTTCACAAAACCAGAAAAGGGGAAAACTGGGATTGTATTGATTGGGCCTCAATTCTCTGTAACTTTGAACAAATTCTCAATAAAGCTGGACATAGCAATAGCTAGTCCCCCAGACGTAGGCCAATTTGGCTGAACTGGGTCATCATCTCGGTGTGTTCTTGCTTTCGTATTCTTCATTTTCAATTCTAAATTCAGTGGATCTTGGAGTATTTTACAACAATTGGTATCTAGAGCTATTCTGAAGGGAAAGAAATGGCGATTCAGAAGTTCGATGTCGAGAAATTCGACGGAAAGAACGATTTTGGGTTGTGGAGGATGAAGATGCGTGCGTTGCTGGCTCAACAAGGCGTTGAAGAAGCACTCGATGGTGAAAGCAAACTCCCTGATACGCTTACAGAAAAAGAAAAGAGAGACATGCTGAGGAAGGCTCATAGTACAATAATCCTATCGCTTGGTGACAAGGTTCTCCGGGAAGTCACGAAGGAAACCTCCGCTGCGGCTCTGTGGTTGAAATTGGAAAGCTTGTACATGACCAAGACTCTCGCAAATCGCCTCTACCTCAAACAGAAACTCTACACATTCAAGATGAATTCAGGTACTCAAATTCAAGATCATATGGATGAATTCAATAGAATTATTCTTGACTTAGAAAACATAGATATTAAAATAGATGAGGAAGATCAAGCATTACTACTAATTAGGTCTCTAAATAGTAGTTATGACAATCTTGCGGATACTCTAATCTATGGAAGGGAATCCCTATGTCTTGAAGATGTACAAAATGCCCTTATGTCTAAGGAATTGTCAAGAAAGATTGACAACAAAGAAGGTGACTCAGGGGAAACTTTGTTTGCTAGAGGAAGGAGTGAGAAACGTGAACCAAAGGGAAAGAATGATGCTAGATCAAAATCTAAAACCAAATTCAAGTGTTTCTTTTGTCACAAGACTGGACATTACAAAAAGAACTGCCCTGAAAGGAAGAAATCAAAGGGTCAGAGCAGTGATGGTAATGGAGATGCATCTGTTGCATCAGATGGCTATGAAAGCGCTGAAGTTCTTATGGTCACAGGTAGCCAAGGAGATACAGAATGGGTAATTGACTCTGGGAAATCATATCACATGTGTCAAGAAGAATGTGATGATGCAGAGGTATTAACTGTCACTGATGGTCATGAACATTCAGAGTGGATAATGGACTCTGGATGTTCATATCATATGTGTCCTTATAGGGAATGGTTCTTTGACTACAAACTCTTCAATGGAGGAAAAGTTAGAATGGGAAACAATGCTCCTTGAAAAGTAGTGGGCATTGGATCAATTAGGCTCAAACTAATGGATGGTTCAACAAGAATTCTAACTGACGTAAGACACATTCCTGATTTGAAAAGGTGTCTCATATCTCTTGGAACCTTGGAAGCACAAGGATATAGCTTCAAAGGTGAAGATGGGGTTATGAAGGTGTCTAAGGGGTCAAGAGTCATTCTAAAAGAGACAAGGGTAAAGAACAATCTGTATCTGCTCAAGGGTGAAGCAATGACCGGTGAAAACTGTATGGCCAGTTCTGATGGTAACAGTGCTGACAAACTGTGGCACCAGAGACTAGCTCATATTAGTGATAAAGGGCTCAAGGAGCTGGATAAACAGGGGCTGCTATGTGGTGATAAGCTAAAAGGGTTGGAGTTTTGTGAGCACTGCGTGTTTGGAAAGCAAACCAGGGTCAAGTTTGCAGCAAGCAAGCACAAAACCAATGGAAAACTGGACTACATACATTCTGATCTCTGGGGGCCCTCAAAGACTCCTACTCATGGAGGTAACAGGTATTTTATATCCTTTATAGATGACTATAGTAGGAGGGTTTGGATATACTTACTCAAAACAAAAGATGAAGCTTTTAGCACTTTTGTGAATTGGAAAACTAAAGTTGAAAATCAATGTGATAGAAAAATTAAAACTCTTAGGACTGACAATGGTCTAGAATTTTGTGGAGACATGTTTAATAAATTTTGTCAAGAACATGGTATTAATAGGCACAAAACTGTTAGACATACCCCTCAACAAAATGGACTTGCTGAAAGGATGAATAGAACATTGTTAGAAAGAGTAAGGTGTATGCTATCAAACTCAAAATTGCCAAAGCAATTTTGGGGAGAGGCTGTGCACACAGCTGCATACCTCATAAACAGATCCCCCTCCACTGCTATAGAATTGAAAACACCTCAAGAGAGGTGGAGTGGAAGACCTGCAGATTATAGCTTTCTTAGGATATTCGGATGCCCTGCTTACTATCATGTTAGCAATGGAAAGTTAGAACCTAGAGCTAAGAAAGGAATATTTGTAGGATATCCTGAGGGTGTTAAAGGTTACAAAATATGGTCAAATGAGTTAAAGAAATGTATTATCAGTAGAGATGTAAAATTTCATGAAGAAAAATTATTTGAAAAAGGAATCTCTGCTGATAATGATAAAAGCAATCAAGTTGAGAGTGATACCTCTCAAATTGAGGTGGAGCTGCAACTTGATTGCCCTGATTTTGGGACTGATATTTCCACTGAGCATGTTGACAGGAATAATGAAGAACAGGTACATGGTAACAGCTCTGACAGTGATGAAAATGAAGAAGGTGACGCACAGGACAACACTCAAGACTACCTCCTATGCAGAGATAGAACTAGGAGGGTTATCAGACCACCTCAGAGACTAGGATACACTGATATCACAGCCTATGCTCTAAACACAGCTTCTGAACATTTGTGTGAAGAGCCTGCCTCATTCAAGGAAGCAATGAAGGATAAGGATCACAAGAAGTGGAAAGTTGCTATGGAAGAGGAGATGGGATCATTGATGAAAAATAATACCTGGAAGCTGGTGGAGAAGCCTGAAGGTGCTAAGCTTGTGGGAAGCAAGTGGATTTTTAAGAAAAAGGAAGGCATCACTGATCATGATCCCCCTAGATACAAAGCAAGGCTTGTAGCCAAGGGGTTCACTCAAAGAGAAGGTATAGATTACACAGATATCTTCTCACCAGTGGTAAAGCACTGCTCCATAAGGGTAATTCTTTCTATAGTCACTCACTTTGACTTACATTTGGAACAAATGGACGTCAAAACTGCTTTTTTGCATGGAGAGCTTGAAGAAAGAATCCTAATGAAACAACCAGAGGGTTTTGAAGCTAAGGGTAAGGAAGATTGGGTTTGTCTCTTGAACAAGTCGTTGTATGGGTTGAAGCAATCACCTCGACAATGGTATAAGCGTTTTGACAACTTCATCATGAGCATACACTACAAGAGGAGCAACTATGATAGCTGCGTATACTACAAAAACCTTGGTGGATATGATTTCATTTACCTTCTACTCTATGTAGATGACATGCTAATTGCATGTAGAAGCATGATTGAAATTCAGAAGTTGAAGAAACTACTTCAATCTGAATTTGAAATGAAAGATCTTGGTTCTGCTAAGAAGATATTGGGCATGGAAATTACAAGGCAAAGAGCAGAAGGAAGAATGGTGGTTAGACAAACTGGATATCTGGAAAAGGTTCTGCACAGGTTTAATTTGTCTGAAGCAAAGGCTGTTAATGTGCCTATTGCTTCACATTTTAAGCTGTCAGGTGAAGATAGCCCAGAAACTGTGGAAGAGCAAAGAGAGATGAGCAACATTCCTTATGCAAGTGGAGTTGGAAGTCTCATGTATGCAATGGTCTGCACACGACCAGATCTTGCATACTGTGTGAGCTTGGTAAGCAGGTACATCAGCAATCCTGGACCTCAGCATTGGCTTGCAGTCAAGCATATTATCAGGTACTTAAAGGGAACAACCAGGACTGGTCTGACATACGGTAAAGGCCCTGATCATGAAGAGAGCCTGCAGGGATTTGTGGATTCAGACTTTGCTGGAGACAGGGATAAAAGAAGATCTTTGACAGGGTTTGTATTCACATTGTTTGGGAATACTGTATCATGGAAAGCATCTCTTCAGCACATTGTGGCTCTATCAACTACTGAGGCTGAATATATAGGTATCACTGAAGCTATAAAAGAGGCTTTATGGTTGAAAGGGCTGATTAGTGAACTTGGAATTAAACAGGAAAATGTCAATGTGTTTTGTGATAACCAGAGTGCGATTCATCTCTGTAAGAATCACACTTTTCACGATAGAACAAAGCACATAGACATTAGATTGTACTGGATAAGGGATGTTATATCAAATGGTGCTGTTCAGGTCAAGAAGGTTCATACATCAGATAACCCATCTGATTTTATGACCAAAGTGGTTTCTCTAGGAAAGTTCAAACACTGCCTTGAACTTCTCCGTATAGGTACAGGTTGATCTGAATGTTATTGGATGATGCTCTGCTCTGTTCTAGCTGTGTTGAGGGTTGCTGGTTCTCATATGCCAAGGTGGAGATTGTTATATTGTGGCATATTGGTAATTGTCTTTAAGTTGCAGGGGTATTTTCGGTATCTCAGCTTAGCTGCTAACTGTTTTACTTCTCAGTTTGTTTTGAAGGTTAAGTGGTTGCGATTAGTTTTTGGTTGAGGTCTCTTCGGTTCTCTCCCTCTCTCTTTGGTTGATTCTCTCCATATATATACAAGGTGGATTGATCAAGGGAGGGTAGAGGCTTTTAGATTGCTAGTTTTTCCTTCTGTTTTCTTTCTGGGTAGTTTTCTCTAATTGTAAGAATCAAGATTAGGGTTCACAAAACCAGAAAAGGGGAAAACTGGGATTGTATTGATTGGGCCTCAATTCTCTGTAACTTTGAACAAATTCTCAATAAAGCTGGACATAGCAATAGCTAGTCCCCCAGACGTAGGCCAATTTGGCTGAACTGGGTCATCATCTCGGTGTGTTCTTGCTTTCGTATTCTTCATTTTCAATTCTAAATTCAGTGGATCTTGGAGTATTTTACAACATATATATATATATATATATATATATATATATATATATATATATATATATATATATATATATATATATAGAACGTTGTGGTATCACAATAATATGATTGTGTATGATTGCTTTCAGGACATTAGATGGATTGACCAAATTTGTGCTTCAGGGGAAGAATATGTGAAACTGAAAATATGACCGAATTTCTTGGTGGATAATGGCTTATGGTAGAGGAAAACATGTGCTATTTATATCCCGATGGATTGGTATAATGAATTGGTATAATGAGGGACAATAATTATTTGTGTATTGATTTTTGAGAGTTACAATATTCTTCAACAGTTTTTTTTTTTGGGTCTTTAAGAATCATCATACCTATTGAACGTTACATTTTATGTAACCGTTTTTTTTAGTTTTCTGTTCAAAGTCCAAAAAAATAATATTTAGAGGTGACATTGAAGAAAATTATTGTCAAATGCACCATGGAATGACATGTGTTAACATATTAAATGAAAAGATTTTCATTTGTATGTTATATAGATATAGATAGATAGATATAGACTGGCAAATTTCCGGAACGGATTATGTTGCAAATTGTCACTTTTCCGGAACATAGAAAACTTGGGTTTTTCCTGAACTTTTAAGGAGAATGACAGGGTATGTGATTTTTGGAAAAGAGTAAAAGCATGGGGTAAAATGGGAAGTTCACTACGTAGTTCCAAATTTTGTATCACTTTTGTTGCTCTTGCAGTACTTACGGACATGTTTGAGTTGTTTTCATAACCTACTCATTGAAATAAGTTGAAAACGACTTACAACAAATTCCCCCAATAACTTACACAAGTACTAATATCATAAGATAAGCCCGTTTAAGTTGTAAATAAGCTCTTTCAAACACACTCCAAATTGAGAAAATGTCGAAAATTTATCACAATCGCATCAAATGTGCCCGAATAAATCCATTAAGTTACTAAAATAAATAAGTACTTTGTCTTAGAATTTGGGTTAGGCCTAACTCAATCCCACAAAACCGGCTTGTAGAGTGAGGGACTTTTAACACTCTGACGTCTCCATATAGAAGCTAGTTAAGAAGTGGGCTTGGCTCTTTGAATGATGCTCTTGCTGCATTGTCAAGCTTCCGATGGTCATGTGCTGTGTAAGAAAAGTGTGATGAAAGTTTTTGACAAGCATAACAATTTGTAGCTGAAGAACCATCTCTGCATTAATATTACTTAGCAACAATGACACAAAAGGAACCATGCAAAATTTTAATATAACATGAACGTCTAAATAGTAATTTGAGCAACATATGCAAGAGATTTACCTTTCATCCGTTTGTTGTTGTTGAAGTGTTTGTTGAAGCTTTTTCATTCTTCATGATCATATGGAACGCTTTAGACCGATCCTCCTCGACCATTTCTCGAAGAATTTCATCTTCAATCTTCTGAGCTTGCCATTTTGAAGGATCCTCCACAAACGCCTCACTGAAAATCATGCTTGATACCCACTCTTTCCAAGTAGTTCTTTTGTACTTATCTTCCTCCAAGGAACCTGTCACCAACAGCTGATAAACATAAACCATTTTCTGCTGACCAGGACGAAAGGCGCGAGCAATAGCTTGCTTTGTTTTCGAAGGATTCCACTCTGAGTCCAACATAATCACACGAGAAGCTGCTGTCAAACTAATTCCTTCAGCACAAGCTGTTATTGAAGCCAACAATATCTTTGATACTCCACCAGGCTCTTCAAACTTATCCATTATCCGCCCTCTTTCGAAAAGCTCGAGTTCCCCGGTTAGTACCAAAATTTCTTGACCCTTTCTCCATCCAAAGTACTTCTCGAAATATTCTTGAAATAATTTGACTGGTGCTATGTTATGGCAAAAGATAAGAACCTTCTCTTTCTTGACAACGCGATAAATAAGGCTCAAAACAAATTTTACTTTTGAACCTATTTTCAAATCAAACTTGCATTTATCTAGCTCAGATAATTCCTCCTTTGTGAAAACCTTTTTTGCACATACAGCTGTTGTGACCAACCATGGATGTATTGAAGCGAGAGTGATCATAAGCTCGTACTCGAGAGGGTATCCGGTGCACTTCTCCATTCCTTGGTGGAGTTTCTTGAGAATCTCATGCTGTAAATCAGTGGTATTCATTAACAATGTATAAATTTGCAAACCAGGTAAACCATCAGAACTTCCACCTTCATAAACATCAATAAAACCACTTGTTAAATTTCTCAACATGTTTAGCCCTTGCATCCTCTCATCACCAACATCTGAGTCAATTTTGCTAGCAATATTATCTAGGAAGAATTTTCTAGCACGCGACTCGGCTAAATATTGTTCTTTTTCCGCTCCTTTTATTTTCCTTTTCTTCTTGTATTTTGCGTCCAATGCTTTTAGTACTTCATGAACAAATATCGGTCTTGCCAAGCATAAAGTGTTGAAGTATTCACAGAAATTGTTTTGAAACAAAGTACCTGAGAGTAATACTCGCAATTCCGTCCGCACTTTCATCAAAACTTTTCTTAACCTTGATTTTGTGCTTCTCGGATTGTGCCCTTCATCGAGTACCATGATCCCAGGACTTTCCCTCAATACTTTAGCCATAAACTTTCGATGCGCGAACTTTGAATTCTCGCGCATCAACGTTAAAAATGAAGTATAGCCCATGATTAGAACGCTTGGTTGTGAATGCCATTTTTGTATCTTTTCCAAGCAATCCAAAACATGCTTGACATCGTCAGTCGGCTTGGGAACACCAGGAACTCCAGGAAAAACCGTCGATGTTTTCTGGTTGAATACTCTATAGGTTCGACGACCGTGAATCAAATACACCGGTATAGGAATCTCCCACTTGATAAATTCTTTATACCAAGTATAGAGTGTTGTTTTTGGAGCAAGGACTAAAGGTCGTTTCCCAGGGAATAACTTCAAGTAACTAACAAGAAAAGCAATCATGAGAAAAGTTTTTCCAGCTCCAGGAGTATGAGATATCACACATCCACCACTTTTTTTGGATTCTGCTTCCATAAGTCCTGGATTTGTTGACCCTGCTATATTTCGCCAAAGAAACTCAAAAGCTTTCTTTTGGTGGACATGCAACTTATCTCTTAGTTCAGGAACTAACGCCCAAACGTTGTCTTTTTCTTCAGAAATTAATTCCTCAGGAGAATCATTAGTTTGAAAAAAATTAAATTCATCATCTTCATCACCTTTGGTCTCTTTAACTTCTTCAGCACACTGCTTCTCCTCTTGGTGCCACTTTGAATTTTCAATCTGCCAATACCAACAAGATTATGAGATACTGACTAGGGGAGTATATACGTTTAGGCCTCACCCAAAAACGTATATATTCCCTCTAGAGTCTGGACCTATTTATAAGCAGAAAATGCAGTTTTAAGTTTATCGAATAACTGATGTATATGATCTATATAAGGGTTGGGTCGGCCCTGCCCCCATCTAGATGCAATGTAAATAAACCAGAATAAAAGAGAACTACATAAAAAAATGCTATTACACTGGCACAGATTTGTTAATAAGTTTTAAACATGACTTACAACAGGTGGTGAGATATCTTTGATGGCGGTTTTCACAACGCCACATCTAAGGCAGTAAATTCCGATTTCTTCATCCAATCTGAAATCATGCTGACAAACTTCATTCAATTTTTCATCAGTCTCAGCTGAAGCATTTGCATTTGAACCCTGAATAAACAATGCAGCTGAATCAGCCTTAGAAAAAGAAGAAAACAGAATTAACAAATAGGGAAAACAATGGCTAAAATGTTACACCTCAGCGTCATCGAGATAACTCGATGCCAACGACACATCGAATTCTCTCCATAACATATCGATTTCAGATGCTTCCTCTGCATCGTCGCCATTGGTTACATCTGTTTCTCCATTTTGTCCAGAGCTGCTTGTTGAGTCGTGTTGCTTCCACTGCTCAGTAAGAGGCTTCTCTTCTTTGGCTGGCCCTGTATTAATATTCTTCAAGTATGAACTTATCAGTTCCCTGTAGGCATATGCATTTAAGGTTCTATCTTTACGATTATAACTTCTTTCTCCACCGTGATTTCTACTTCTCAAATACGTTGAACGATTTTTTCTATCTTGAGACCCTTTACTAGACTTTATCCCTTCCCATTTATTTCCAAGATCCATACCATCCAGATCACCTAAACCGTTCCTCTGTGACTTCGCGCTGCCATAGCTATATTGACATCTCGAAGAAGATTCGCCATTCCTTTCAGCTTCAGCTAACTTTGCAGGCAGATTATAAGGATCAAAAGTTAACAAATTAATATTATTCTTCCTTGGTTTCGGGCTATTAAACAGATGATGATATTTGGAAGAAATCTCAGATGATTCATGTTCATAACTTCTAGTAGCCTTTTCATATAAATCACCATGATCAACTGCTATTGGTTCATTTTCTTCAACAGGAAGAGGAATAATAGCAAGTGGATTTTCATCAGCAACACTTGACTTCGTCTTTGTCTTCGTCTTCACCACTTTGTTTTTAGCCTTCCTAGTGTACACTAGTAACTCGGGGGACGTATTCGATTTCTTTGCCTTTTGACGATTTTCAACTTCCTCTTCTTGACAGCTTTGTTGCACACTAAACAGCTGTGATAATGGCAATGACATTTCATCATCTTTGTGTGTATCTATCCGAACCGGTGGCAAGTTTCTAAAGCAACCAACATCCAAATTGAAAACTCCACAACCAAGGTAACGTTCAGGTTGTACATGACGACGTTTGGAACGTCGTAAGCCCTCAACATTATAAGATGGCGATGCTTTATCTCCTTGGGATTCTTGTACCTTGTCAGCTTTCTTGGTGTCTCCCTTTGTATTAGTTATAGCAATTTGAGAAACAATTGGTACTAACATTTCATTGTCTAGTCTGAAACCAACAACATTTATAAGAGACTCGGTACCGCCTTCCAAAACATGATACACGAGCTTGTTTTCTAACGATCTTGCACGGAACGAAACCTTCTTTATAACAGATGTAACAACTAGCCATGAAATATCAGATAGAAATTTTCCCAAAAGCAATTTGGTGTGTTGTAATAAAGAACAGTCCTCGGATGATTCCCACCGGTAGTGCTTATTTTCACAAGGATTGTGGTCGAGTCTTTGGAGGATGGAGATTTGATCGATTCCAACAACTTTGATCTCCTTATTAAGAGTTCTTAGCTCTTGACCAAGTGAACCTTGAGTAACATAAAAGTTCACAAAAAACTGACATTTGCACTCAGATTCATGTGGCTTTCTCTGTATTGAACTTATTCTAGCATCAGCCCAAACCTGTAATTACAATGTAAAAAGACTAAGTTATACTTTAAATAACACAAAATCAGAGAGATTGCATTGGCCATTTGAGGCGGATTCAGATTTTCTGTAGTCGGTGACTGGTAAAGTCATGCAGTCAGCAAATCTGGACTATCCAATCTTAATCGGATAGTCTAAATTTTAGCTAGAGATGTTTTAAATATATTTTTGGCTTAATTGCAGTTTTGGTCCCCCTATTATGACCAATGTTCGATTTTGGTCCCTGAACTTTTAATTTGACGATTTTGGTCCCCCTATTTTTCCAATTTGAAAAATCAAAGTCCCCCACCCCAATTTTGACTCAGTTTGACTGACTGATCCTACGTGGCAGCCCACGTGGACTGCCACGTAGGCACACCCCCCCCCACCCCACCCCCCCACCCCCACCCCCCCACCCCACCCCCCACCCCCCCACCCCCCCCACCCCTTCTTCTTCCTCGCTCCCCTCCCCGTCGCTCTCGCTCCCCCTCCCCCCAACCCACCGTGACCCCTCCCCCACCCCCACTGTTCCTCTCCACCTCCCCCCATCGCATCTCCCCACCCCCCCCACCCCTTCTTCTTCCTCGCTCCCCTCCCCGTCGCTCTCGCTCCCCCTCCCCGTCGCTCTCCCCCGTTGCTCCACCCCCCCCCCTCTCTCTCGCTCACCGTGACCCCTCCCCCACCCCCCATCGATTTCCCTCTCTCTCTCGCTCACCGTCGCTCTCTCTCGCTCACCGTCGCTCTCTCTCTCTCCTTCGCATCTCACCGTTCTCTCTCTGCGTCTCTCTCTCTCTCTCTCTCTCTCTCTCTCTCTGCGAACTCTGGGGGTGGGGGAGGGGTCACGGTGGGGTGGGGGGAAGAGGGGGAACAGTGGAGGGTGGGGGTGGGGGGTGGGAGGGGGAACAGTGAAGGGTGGGGGTGGGATGGGGGTGGGGTGGGGTCGGTGGTGGGGGGGTGGGGTGGGGGGGTGGGGTGGGGGGGGGTGGGGGGTGGGGGGGTGGGGGGTGGGGGGGGTGGGGTGGGGGGGTGGGGTGGGGGGGGGTGGGGGGGTGTGCCTACGTGGCAGTCCACGTGGGCTGCCACGTAGGATCAGTCAGTCAAATTGGTCAAAATTGGGGTGGGGGACTTTGATTTTTCAAATTGGGAAAATAGGGGGACCAAAATCGTCAAATTAAAAGTTCAGGGACCAAAATCGAACATTGGTCATAATAGGGGGACCAAAACTGCAATTAAGCCTATATTTTTAGAGTTAAAAATCTAGACAGTCTGATCACCATCGAGTGGTCCAGATGTGCTGACTGCACGACTACACCAAGTTTGTGACTGCTCATACTATCTTAAGGTTTACTCCAACAAAAGATGACTTGAAAAATCAATTGCAAGTTTTGCAATTTTTGAAATTCAAGGACCTCATAAAAAACAAGATAACAAGTTTATAATTCAACTTAAAAGGAACACTTACAGGTTCGAGGCGAAAATCATCTGAATTATCAGCACTTTGAGGAGCTGATAACACACATACATCAATTCCAGGACGAAGAAAGCAAGAGCAATCCGATACAGTAGATTTCCTCGACCTTATTCGAATGTCGGACAAGGGGCCTTTGTCCATAGCCAAGTGGTGATCATCTACGAAATGCATGCTCATTGTTCCTGACTTGATTTCTATGAAATCCACAGGATGCCATGAGCCAAATATTACTGCTTCAAATGCTGTTTACAAATAAATTTTTGAGTAAGTCAATAGGTCAAAAGAATCTTTGTCTAAAGAATGTATATGTACAATTATAGAACTTGACTTTGTTAATCAAATCTGTCCTGTATATTAGTGATCAATTGATGAAAAGAAGAGGAAAGGCTTACGGTGAGAATTGAATGGATTGTTTAATTGTTGCAGACGCCTTTTCTTGTTCATAATTGGTTGCAATAGCTAGTTGACAACTGCAGCAGCACAAAAATTCTCCCACTTATAATCAAAGCTTCATTCACAAAAAAACATGCTAATTAATCATTGTAACACAATTACAATAGATATAAAAATCTTGTGAAAAAAACTCTAATGTGCTTCATTTCATATCTGTTATTTTTCTGACAGTAAGGAAAATTAACGATAATATGGTATATGCTTCACACATATGGAAAGGGGGTATAACTTTACATGGTCTATGAAACAAGTCAATGCTTTCTTTCGGGGTTTTTTTACTTAAAATGGAGAAAAGATAAAAAAAAAACTAAAAGTGTAAAATCTGTTAATCTTTTCACTAAAAAATAATCTGTTAATCTGTTTTATTTTCCTTTAAAAATCAAACATGCTAACAAGAAACAGAACATGGATCATCAAATGCAGAAACACAAGACTTTCATACAAACAACTGAAAAGTTCAGACAGCTTCAGTGAAAAATAAAGACTCAAAAGTGAAAGTGAAAAACATAAGAGTTTGATAGTTCAGCAGGTGGATCAACCAGATGATGATGATGATGATGATGATGATCAGAGTTTAGATTGATTTAGAAATGCTGTGCGTAGTAATCCGATAATACAGAAAAAGTGATGGAATACTACTTACCAAAGAGAGAGAAAGAAGAATCTGAAGAACAGGTTAAAGCGTCGTCATCAAGAGAAAGAGAGGAGCAAAGGAAAACAGATGAGGTAATAAATTTGTTGGAAATTAAGTAGTTGAAAGTCAGTGACTGAGTGACTGAATGAGTGAGGTGGGAGAGAGAGAGAGAAATATTGAAGTACTACTCCCTCGTCTCATTTTATTTGTTATACGCGAGTATTAAGAAAATGATTGGTTATGCTAATTTTTATGGTAAAAAAATGCTGTAGGACTAAAACACTCTTGCACTATTAACTCATTAGTAATCTCATTTTTTTCGATTAGAGCAAAACGCACGGTTATTGATATTCTAAAGTAAGGGTATTGTTGAAAAGTAATAATAAATGTTGTATTGAGATTCTAAAATAATAAATAATTTGATAAAAAAAAAATGACAAACAAGACAATTAAAATAAGAGGAAGTGAGTATCTTATTTGAAGGTTGTGTCACACCGAGTAAGAAAAAACAAATAATAATTCAGAATTCAATAATGTAATAGTACTTTCTATAATATATATATATATATATATATATATATATATATATATATATATTTTGCCACTTTATACTCTTTATTGATTACTTAAATAAGAAAACTATATTAATACTTGAAAAAATTATGATTCATTGATACAGTAAAACAGCAATCAAAATAGGACAATTTTTTTAGCTAAAAACCAATACCTATCTTTGGTCCATAATATAACAAACAAATTTTTACATTACATTGACTAATGAATGACATTATAATCAATTATTCTTATTTAATAGGCTAAAATTTTAACTTCTTTTCGAAATTATTTTTTCATTAAATAAATATTTATATTCATAATTAATGATATCATTTTTAATTATATCACTTAAATAGATATAAAGTTTTTTTTGTCAAGAAATAGAAATAAATATGAGAATTGTTCAAAATAGACTTTATAATTTATATTTTATATTTTTGACCACTAAAAATATATATTTTTATATTGTGGAGTAAAGTGGGTGTGAATAAAGTGTGAAATGAAAGCAAATAGACAAGACAGGGAAACGTAGAAAGAGGCCTTGAATTTCGCACATTTGCATGAGAGAGAGAGAGAGAGAGAATGCCAATGGTGGTCTGATTCTGATATTCGTGGTTTAATGGGACAGGACCAGGTTGCGAGGTACTTATCCCCACCACTCTACGGAGCTAAACAGTAAACATCATTTAACTTTAACGTGTTTTCAACAACACATAATAAAATATACTATGTCTTAATGATGTGTCGGAAAGACAATTGTTTACATTGTCTAACCAAAATTATACTTTATTTTGATTAAATTACTATTATTGTTTCTACCAAAAAAACTCTTATGGTATGGAAAAGGGATGCGATTCTTGATCTTTTAGTAAAAAGAGTTTAACCACTATTCATCACTTGCAGTACTATATAAGATAGTATCCCTTACTATTGTCGGTTGGCTTGACAATTTCAGCAACATCAAGACATCAGTTCTCAGGTTTGAACTCAGGTGTGAATAGTGTTAGTGTGTATACGTGGTATTTATTTGCCATATAAAATAGTTATGAGTTAACTCATTTCTTTTTAACGACATATCAATTTGTAATTGATTAATGACGTAGAATATTTATACCCCAACATTATATATAAAAAAAATTAAATCCTTAGTAAAAAATATGATTTGATTTGTCTGATCTCAAATTGATAGTTGAGATTGTTTAGTGTGTGTGGTGAAAATTATTAATTACATACTTTCATTACAACTTTTAATGTTTTGATCTTAAATCAATGGTAGAGACTGCTTAGAGCTGACTCAAAGATGTACGGAAGTCTATGAAGCCCGGATACTTCAAAAATGACAACGTATTCATGTTGGATACGTATTCGATACCAATACGCACCCGATATTTTTCGATACGTACCCAAAGAGTATCCAATAATTTTTTAATCATTTAAAAAAATATTTCACTCGATACTTTTCAGATACATCTTTGATACTTCTTACTAACTAAGAATACTTCTTAGATACATTTTCGATACTTCTTACCAACTAAGCACATGATTGTCACTCATATATGATACACTTTAATACCTCAATAACTAAAAGACAAAGTTATATGTTTTTTCGTAACACAATCATAAAGAAATAATACATTGTGATATGGGTGAGATAAATATACGTAACTATCTCTACTTGATACAATCACAAGTATTTATTTCTACAATATGATAATCATATCTGACTAATGATATGCTTATGTGTTATTAAGCAACTACTTATATGAATATCTTAGTCTATAAAAAGTCATCTATTTATTATATATATATATATAGTCATGTGTGTGAGCTTCTCGGTTGATAATATTTTAGTTAGTAATTATCGCTCCCCTCAATATTTAAGACAAGCTCTGTCACTGACTATTCGAATTATACGGTTTCGGGTGGTCTCTGTTATTTGTCCATCTCTACTTTTTATGATTAGTTACTCATACATAGGTGCGTTGGTTGTCCTGTGTGATTTTGTTTTTCATCTTTTTGGGCAGTTTTTTTTCATCTCTATAAAATGCAGAGCTTCTGTTTTTTATCTGTTTTTTTTTCTATTTGTTTCTATTCCTTTTTATTTTTTCTATTATGTTTTTATATATTTTAGTTTTAATTTAAATTTTTATTAAAGTATTTCAGTCGTGTCATATCTTGATTTTCAAAAAAATCCCGTATCGCCGTATCCGTATCGTGTTGTATCCCGTATCGTACCTCGTGTCCAGGTTTCATAGATGGGAGTCATTCAATCTCAAACCAATGGCTGGGATTATTTTTACTATGTGTAACGGTAACGCGCGCCGTGCTTTCATTATTTACTGAGGGTCCCTCTTTTTTGGTATGGACCATTGTTGGCTACCTACGAAGTATCCCAATGCTTTCAACGAAAAACTAACCTTCATTCGTGCTTAGAATTAAATTTCGAACTGACCAATACTGAGTTTGTCCACTCCGGAACTGAGGGTCCCTTGTCACGGTGGGAGTTAGGTGAAATCACTAACTAATACATGATCATCGATATACTAATAAATAAAAGTATTATCAGAAACAAATAAGTAATTAATATCCTTGTGGTATTGTTGACAAAAAAAATATCCTTGTGGTATTCTAAAGTAACAATTCATTTAGAGTGAATCTTCGATTTTGTTCGGTGAACTTATATAATATGGCTTAATTACAGTTTTGGTCCCCCTATTTTCACCAACTCACGATTTTAGTCTCCCAAGTTTTTTTTCGCGAATTTAGTCCCCCTATTTTCCCAATTTGTAAAATCATAGTCCCCTACTAATTTGGTCAAAATTAAAGCTGACTTTTGACTCACTTATCCTACGTGGCGTGACACGTAGGCATCCTAGTTGGTATTTAATTATTTTTTTAAATAAAGATTCTTTTATATTCCTTCATCTTCAACTCCCCCCCTCTCTAGTTCGCGAACCCCACCCCCCTTCATCTCCTTCAACTCAGCGCCGCTTCCATTCTTCTCCCCCCTCACGGCGCCAAGCGCTCTCCCTCGCCTTCCTTTCTCTCCTTCTCCTCACTGTCGCTTCCTATTTTCATCAAGGACCCACCTTTCTCTTCCTCACCGTCCTAATCTCTCTCTACCCACGGCACCTCCACCAAGAAGTGCAGCAGCCATGGAACAACACCAATCACCTCCACCAAGAATGGAAAACGGTATCCTTCAACCTTCATTCCCTCCTTTCCTTTCTTTTTTGTTCACATCGCAAATCCCCAAATCGGAACCCTAACCCCCAAATCGGAACTCTAGCTTTGTGACTGCGTCACCGTTCTTCCTTCTAGCTCTGGTTCCCCATCTCTGTGTTTCCTGCGTTACTGGAAGAACAGTTCTATTATAAAAATCACGGAGGGAGGGGTCGCAGAGGGAGGGGTGAGGTCGCAGAGGGGAGTGGTTCGCAGTTTTATTAAAAAGATTAAAAACAATTATTATAATTAAAATAAATTTTTTTAATATAAATTCCAAGTTGGCATGTCAGCTGTCATTCCACATAGGTTTATTGACCGACAACTCAGCAACAAGTTTGACCAATCTGAAGGGGACATTGATTTTAGAAATTGGAAAAATAAGGGGACCAAATTCGTCAAAAAAAAAGTTTGGGGACCAAATTCGTGAGTTGGTCATAATAGGGGGACCAAAACTGTAATTAAGCCTATATAATATCCTTAGTATGCTTTTGACGTACTTGCTTTGTAACCGAATATAAATAAAAATTAGTCGATGGGAAGTTGGTATATTTGATCCAAAACTTGGACTAAACACATCAAATTTTGTTGACTCATTTTTGCTTATTTTGTTATGAAAGGAGTATAACTATTTTTTTTTTGACGTATAGCTATGAATAGTATATATTGAAATAAGGTATGATTGGTAATTTGTGATCTGAATTGAAAATTAGGTATGAATAATATATTAAAGATTATATTTCACGTATAAGTATGATTTCAAAAATGCATATATTTTTTTCACAAAAAAAATGCATATTTTTATGAATAGTATTTTTTTAACAAAAAAGAAAGTACAATTTCTGAAAATTGGAAAAGAAGCTCGGTATTCTAAAGTAACACCAACGACCTAGTGGTTTAATCTACCCAAGGACAGAGAGGTTGACCTGGTGCTCCCGAGTTCGATTCTTGCAGTGGACAAATTGGTCAGTGTGAAATTTGATCATACTCACGAGTGAAGTTTAGTCTTTCATTGAAACATTAGGACACTCCGTAGATAGCCAGCAATGGTCGAACCAAAAAGATACTACGGTAAAAAAATATTGAAGAAAATATAGTTTTTTTTGTAGGTTGCAGATTTTTTTAAGAGAGAGAGAGAGAGAGGATGGGACATTTATTGTAGGGAAACTACAAAACTATACATTTAAATTCGAAATTACCTTATTACTCACTCATTAAGGTATATTATTAAGTATAAAAATTGGGTTTTTGGGCTAAATCTGGAAGGTGTAAGAGGTTAACTTACTTCTTTTAAAAACTAAGTGGGTGTAAGTAAGTAATACCATATATATATATATATATATATATATATATATATATATATACATATATACTTGTAAACAATAAATCAAACTAATAAAAAGCGAAAATTCCTATTGTGCTGTTGGGACGATTTTTAAGAGTAGAGGTTTAAAATTGGGTCTTTCGGCCCAATCATTTACTCAAATTGCAAATCCGAATCGGGTTGGAACATCCCATAAATTAATTAGACCATGTATTTGTGACCTAGCCCAAGCTAAAAACACTGCTTGCCTTAGCGAACTAACTAGGTTTGGCCAAAATTGGCCCAACTGTTTTTGGGTTGGCATTTAAAGAGCCCAACCCGGTCCATACTAAAATGTGAGACAGTCAGGCTGGCTTATCAAGGTAGATCGAAATTGACTGCTCTAATTGCTTGAGATCTATAGAACATAGGGACGTTGAATCTAGAACCCTAATCCTTAGAAAGTTAATCTGGTCTCAAAATTCATAACTGCTTAACTTACCAAAAAACCTAAAACCAAGTTGACAATTATATAATTTATGAGAAAGATCAATGCAATAAATATTTGCAAATAATAAATCGAACGAATAAACTGCAAAACTCATTACTCGATTTGGATGGATATGTGGTTCAAACCCTTCAATAGAAGCGAAAAGTTGATCGTATGATGCTGTGGGGACGAATTTCAAGAGTAACAACAGTTTTTGTTACCAAATGGTTCTTCGAGTTCTGGTAAAGAGGGTGGTGAGATCTTGAACCCTAGTATTTAAAAAAAAAGTGTTGTGCCTCAAAATTCATACATTCTAGGACATGGGTAACCAAAAATACCAAAGCCAACTTGAGAATTATAAAAATTAATGAAAGAGATGAATGCAATCAATATTTGCAAACAATAAATTAAACGGCAAAAATTTATTACCGGATTTGGAAAGATATGTGGTCTAAATTCTTCAATGGAAGCGAACGGTTGATTGTTTCACCGACAAAAGGCCATAGACACCGCTATGGTGGGATGCTTTCCAAGAGCTATAGTTGTTTTCTTTACCGATTGCTCCTTCGATTTCTAGTTATATAGAGAGGGGGTGGGACTGGAACCCTAATCTGAAAAAACGGGTGTGTGTAAAACATTATTTGAGCTGGCAAAACTGGCTACCCGTTCCGTATTGGGCCGACCCACATTAGGTTTTGACTAAAAAATCCGAGTTGAAATTCAGGTTCATACTTTATAGCCCAAGTCCAACCCTATGCGGGTTGTGGGCTTGTTGAGCCGGCCCGCATTATACAAATTAGTAATTAAAAAAGGTAATTTTTTAAACAAAATCTAGAAGAAAGCTTTTGAGTTACATTGCAAAATTGCTAGTGGTATTTATGAGCTTTATTGTATAGAACTCGTTAGCTTTATTGCATAGACTCAATGACTTGCAGTGTGAGTGACAGAGATCAAATCCAAAGTTTTTTTTGGGTATTACTCCCTTCGTCCCATGTTATATGACTTTCTAGAAAAAAATATTGTCTCATATTATATGACGTTTTACAATACCAATAAAACATTAAACTTTTTTTTACCCGTCCCGTATTGGGCCGACCCACATTGGGGTTTGACTAAAAAATCTGAGTTGAAAATCAGGTTCATACTTTATAGCCCAAGCCCAACCCTATGCGGGTTGTGGACTTCTTGAGTCGGCCCGCATTATACAAATTAGTAATTAAAAAAGGTAATTTTTTAAACAAAATCTAGAATAAAGCTTTTTAGTCTCTTCTTTCAATTCTATTAATTTATCTTCCCTATGTCATAATGAAGGGTAATTTTGTAAAGTAACTCATAATTTACCTTTCTCATACAAAATTACTATTTTTCTTAATTTGAGTGAAATGGCCAAAACGTCATATAATATAGGACGGATGGAGTATTAAAAAGAGGTGTAACACGAGGACTTCCCAGGAGGTCACCCATAAAATACTACTCTCGTCCAAACACACTTAACTACGGAGTTCAGATGGTATCCAGTGCATTAGTGCTAATATGATCGCACCTGATCAAATCCAGAGTTTTCATAACTCATAATCACGATTTTCTCAATTTGCAAACATAATTTGACTCTAATTTCTTTTTCTTTAACTTTGGTTAATGCTATGGATTAGCATGTTGAGATGCTTGGACACAAGCACACAACATAGTGAGCACCCACACATGTCAGAAACAAAATTATTCTTACAGATTGCAGAAGACAAATGATTCAGAATATATCCTATCAGATAGAAAGTATATTACAATTACAATACCGAGAGAAAAATATATAAAAAGGAACCAAATAGACGAGAAGCTCAATTCAAAATGATAGACATCAAACTCACTATGAATTAGATTCTAATTTTTTTTTTGCTTTAACTCACAATTAATGAAAAACAAAATAATGAACGAGTGCTCCTTTAGATGAAATGATAAACAAACACCACACGTAGACTACCACTGCTCACATTTGGGTTTGAACCCTGGAGCCGACGTTCACATGTCGCTGAAATAGCCTAGACAAAGAATAATGAGGGACATAATGAACAAGTACTCTGGTACTACTATTTGCGTCCCTGATAATTTAATTTCCAATTTCTATTTCCTTGCCCAGCTCACGCATGATTGATAATTACACCACAAGCTTTCACCCGTGGGAGATAATGAGAGACTAATTACACTTAATAACATAGTTTTCTGGTGGTACTACATTACCCTATGGCCTATTTCTTTTAACTTACGGGCTTGTGGGCTACTCAATGCCCAATCAAGGTAGCATGGCTTGGGCCAGGCTTTAATGAACCGGGATAATAAGCCTGGTTATAAAAACAGACTCATTTTTGCGGCTCAAACCCCATGTTTTATCAAGCTTTTCCGGGCCAAGTCGGTTAATTCGGTCCATATTACCAGCTCTAAACTCGTAAAGGTTTGGCCCAATTAACCAAAATGCTGAAAACCAACTTAACAATCATATTGGACCAAATTTTTTTAACAATCATATAAATATTGGATGAGATAAGGACATGTATTAAATATTGGTTTTTAATCAAAAACCCAAACCATTCCTTTTAAAACTGTAAATTTAAACAGCCATAGTTTAGATTTACTAAACTAGCCGTTGGGGGTCCTTAATGTCCATAAACAGTCCTTAACAAATAGCTAAAGGTTTGTTAAGTTAGTTAAGTTTTGTTATTAGCAAGCTGTTTGCTTCTAACAAACTTCAACTAATCTAACAAACCTAGCTAGCTGTTAGTTTCAATGTATATATATACATCACAGCTATGTACAAAAAATTACACAGCTTTTACAAGCAATAAAATTTACATGCATTTTTATACCCTAAGTCTTCTGTTCTTCTTCTCTTCTGCATACAGTACCTCTGCCGCCTTCTTAGAGTGTGTGTGTTTGAATCTTCAACAAGTGGTTGAAATCAACCTCACAAACAGAGAAAAGAAACAAGCAGAAAGTCAGTAACCAGTTTTCAGTGACTGAAAACTCAAAACTAAAACAAAGAGAGAGGGTTAAGAATTTACCATTGTTCTCAAGGAGAGAACCAAAACTGTTGGTGATCTTCAAGGCGCGAAGATCCAGAATATGCAAACATAAGAAAAACAGAAGTCAAAATAGTGTTTAGCATATCAGAAACATCAAACAGCATAAAGAAAAGATCAGTGTGTGATTTTTACCTGTTTGAAGACCTCAGAAGCAGATCTAAGCAGATCTGTACCAGTACAACAATAAAAACAACATATTAGGGTTTTGTGTAAAAAAACCTAGAAAGATAACAGAAACACAGATAAAGGAAGAAGATCTACCTTTGTTCGTGACCATTTTGGTGTGCGGTGTCAAGAAGAAGTGTAACGCCCAAATAATTTAATTATTTATTTAATTAAATTATTTAGGTATTTTATTAGTATAGTCATATTTAACAATTTATAAAATGATGTTTTATTTAAATTAGGGAGTGGTGCTTAGAAATTAGCCGAGTAGTAGGCGGGGGCCCGTGATCCATGAGCCCAAGGCCTAGGCGCATGAAGGAGAGTGTTGGCTAGGGTTTAGTCATTTCGCAGTTTTGGAGAAAAAGAAAGAAAGAATTGCGAAGAGAGGAGAGGAGAAAGGGGCGCGGCGAAACCAAGAGAAAGAGGAGAGGAGCTTTGTTGCTGTGGTTCCTTGGAGCTTACGTGCAAGGAGATCTCGTATTCGGCAAACCTAAGGTAATGGTGGGTTCTACTTTATAATAGGGTGTATGATGGGGGTTATATGGGAGATAGGACCTATGATGCCTCTTTGATCTTGTTGATGTTAATTTAGTGGTGTTTGAAAGTACTCATGTTGATTGATCATGGTGAGGATTTGGTGTTTGGTGTTTGGTGCGATTTGGTGTTGTGTTTTGGTTGCTGCAAATGGCGCCCTGCTCCTGGGCGCCGTGGCCGTGTTTGTGTTGCGTTTGGTCCCTGCTGGAGGCACCCTGTCGCTGGGCGCCAAGCCAGTGTTGCTTTTGTTGCTGATTTTGGCGCCCTGGGCGCCCAGTCATGATGTCCTGTTGTTGTTGTTGCTGGAAGTGGCGCCCTAGGCGCCCAGTGATGCTGTCTTGGATGCTGGAGTTGGCGCCCTAGGCGCCCAGTGTGGTCTGGTGCGGTTCTGTGTTGCTGTGAAGGGCGCCCTAGGCGCCCAGTGATGTCCCATGTCCTGCTGTTGCTGTTTGCCTGCCTGTGTTGCTGATGTCCTAGGCGCCCTGTTGCTGGGCGCCAAATCTGGTGTTGCCTCTGTTGTGCTAGGCGCCCTGCTCCTGGGCGCCAAGTCTGCTGTTGCCATTGTTGCGCCAGGCGCCATGTCCCTAGGCGCCATGTCTGATTTTGTTGCTGCTGTGCTAGGCGCCCTTCCCCTGGGCGCCATGTCTGGTTGTGCTGCTGTCTCACTTGGCACCCTGTTGCTGGGCGCCAGTTTCTGTTCTGTTGCTGATGCTCTTGGCGCCCTGTTGCTGGGCGCCAGTTTCTGTTGTTGTTGTTGCCTGCTAGGCGCCCTGCTGCTGGGCGCCAGTTTCTTGTTGTGCTGCTGTCTCACTTGGCGCCCTGTTGCTGGGCGCCAGTTTCTGTCTGGTTGTTGTTGCTGTTTTTCTGAAAATTGATGTTGTTGTCACAGTGAACACATGTTGCTGTTTTTCACAAATAATGTTGCGGTCACAGTGAACAAAATGTTGCTGTTTTTCACAAATAATGTTGCTGTCACAGTGAACAAATGTTGCTGTTTTTCTTTCTAAAAATGATGTTGCTGTTTTTCTGAAAATTCACTGTTGCTGTCACATTTTTATGTTGCTGTTTTGCTGGAAAATCACTGTTGCTGTCACCATTTTCGTGTTGCTGTTTTGCTGGAAAATCATCGTTGCTGTCACCATTTCCATGTTGCTGTTTTTACGAAAATTCACTGTTGCTGTCTCCATTTTAAGTTGCTGTCTTTTTTAAACGCTATTGTCGCTGTTTATTGTAAGTCGGTATTGTTCCTGGTGTCGTAAATTGTCGTTGTCCCTGGTGTTGTAAAATTGATGTTGTCATTGATGTGGGAAATTTATTGGTGTCTTTGGGGTCGGTGATTGTCGGTCAAGTTGTTAGACTGTCCTATAGGTGTAGGTGTTATTGGTGATGATTGGTGTTATTGGTGATGATTGGTGTTATTGGTGATGATGTAACAGGTTATGTGCCTATTTTATGGGCTACGGTGATAGGTGATGGGTCTATGACCACTTGTTGATATTGGTGATGTTGCGTCAATTAAATATCTATTGTTGTTGATTGTCTCGGTGCATTGTTCATGGTGTCGCATATATTGCATATGCATTATTTTGGTGATAAAAGCTACGGCCGTTGGAGCTATAGGTGATGATGGTGATGCTCATATAGGTGATGTTGCTCGTATTGGCAAATTTATTGGTGATGATTGGTACCACATAGTAGGGATGTCAATTTGGGCCCGGCCCAGTGGGCCGGCCCACTGGCCCGATTTTTTGGGCGGGCCTGGGCTCTAAAAATAGTAGCCCAAAATGAATGGTATGTTTTTTGGCCCGGCCCGATGATATAATTGGGCCGGGCCGGGCCGGCCCATGGGCTTCGGGCCGGCCCGTTTCTTTTTATTTTATAATAATATATAATGTAAATAATATAATGTATAATATTTTTTTGAAGATAATATATGTTTTAATATTGTTTTGAAGATAATATATAATGTTTTTTTGAAGATAATATATGTAAATAATATTTTTATAATAATATATAATGTAAATAATATTTTTTAATATTTTTTTGAAGATAATATATGTTATAATGTATAATGTTTTTTGAAGATAATATAATGTAAATAATATAATGTATAATATTTCATAAAAATATGTTTTAATATTGGGCCGGCCCATTGGGCTGGCCCGTGGGCCAGTGTTGGGCGGGCCTGGGCCTTGAATTTTGCAGCCCATTAGAATATTGGGCCGGCCCGACCCTGCCCATATACACTGTTTGGCCCTATGGGCCGGGCCGGGCCGGCCCGAGCCCGGCCCATTGACATCCCTACCACATAGGGCTGTTCATGGTTCAGTTCAGGGGGAGAACTGGACCGAACCGAACCGAACCAACTAAAACAGTTCGGCGAACTGAACCGAACTGCAATAAAAGTTCGCCGAACCGAACTGAACTATATTAACAGTTCGGTTCACAGTTTTTTAGTTTCGAACCGAACTGTTTAAAAACTAAACTTTTAATAGAAGGTGAGGGGAGCTAAATATTTAGTTTTTTAGTTTCGTTTCCGGCGTGACTGATGCTAGTGGAATTTGAAGGTAGAAATAATATTGGAAAGAATTTGGTGGGGCATGAGGAAAATAATAAATATGTTCAGCCAGTCAATGGATTCAATAAAACAAAAAAAGAACCCATTAATTAATTGATGACCACACGAAGACCAAGATTTTGAATCACAAGCTGAAAGGAAACGAAAGAAGCAATCTCATTTCTTTCTGGGATGCACAGTGACCGTGGTGGAGTTTCCGTTTTCTAAGGAGAAACAGTAATATTCGATGTGAACTTATGCAATGGAATGCACGTTGATCAGAAACCATGTGGGAAGCAATCTGAATCAGCTAAGAACAAAGAAACGAAAACGTTGGAAAGCTAAATACGCCATTACGTGAGGGGAGCACTCCTCTTGTCTTTTGCATGCGCTTCTTTTCCAGATCAGATCAGCTCACTCAGGAGGAGGAGATGAATGAATCAGTGTAATTCCTGTAGAAACAATTAATTTTTCTGAAGTCCTTAATAGTTCAGTTCGGTTACTGAACTGAACTTATCTAACAGTTCGGTTACTGAACTGAACTTAAAATAACAGTTCGGTTCTAAACTGTTTTTAATAGTTCAGTTAGTTTTGGTTCGGTTCGGTTCGGCAGTTCGGTTCAGTTTTTTGGTTCTCATGAACAACCCTAGTACCACATGCATATACCCGTTGGTGTGGGTTGCATCTCATTCATTTACTCATGATATTGGTGATGATTCTTGGTGATTGTAATTTGGTGTTGTTGTGAAGTGGTAGATGTAGCTGTCGTAACTCTAGCATATTGCCTATCATATATGCTATTATAATGTTAGATATCTCACCCATTCTGTTTGAATGTTACCCCTACGTTGGTAACGTGCAGGTGATTGCGAGTGAAGACAAGTCTACCTTCGCTAGTAGAGTCGGTGTCGTCGCTCTGATACGTAGCACTCGGGGGGATGAACGCTAGGCTTTATTAGTGTCTCTATTATTCTAATTTTTGAAGTTTTATGGTGATGTTAAGATTACTGTTGAATCCTATATTTTTATTCTGCTGCATGGTGATGGAGTTACTATTATATGTCGTACTATTAAAGGGTGAATTTTATTTATTGACGTGTGGTGTTTTAACGGTGTAAGTGTAGCATCCCTTGTGGGTGTATTGAAAAATGTTTTTTGAAAACTCTGATTTTTGTCAAAAAATTTCCGGGTAGAAAATGGGTGTTACAAGAAGCAACATCTCACCCAGAAACAGAAGATCAAGAACAAAGTTAGTTTCTGAAACTAGGGTTTCATGAAACAATGAAGAAAAATAAAGAAACCGAAGGAGAAAAGAAAGTATACCTGTCCTGTGCTTCAAACCGAAGCTTCATTGAGTGATTCTGGGTTGATTTCCTCAGAGAAATCAAAGAGAATCAAGAACCCTAGCTAGTTCTGAATGAGAAGACGAAGAGAAGCGTTCAGAGGAGCAAGAAAGAGAGAGAGGGAGAGAGAGAGAGAAAATCTTGAAAAAATGAATTAGGGTTTTTAAGATAGGCTTTTATAGTTGATCCAGTGAACCGGGTTGCAAGGACCCGCGCGCAGCAACAGTGCCAACCGGGTGCATGGGCATTTTTGGATCCAGCAACAGAAGCAAGTTTTTTGGGCCTTCCACAACTGGACTTTGCTGTTTGCACCCCCTGTAGTTGCTAATACAGCCTGCAAGCATCAAAATTCATATATGAGTTAAAATTCTACATTAAAGACATATTTAACTTATTTTATAGAAGTAATATTATATGCATCTTTTTTTTTTTTTTTTATAAAAAAATTTAAGATGTATAGATATTTTATCTATTATATACATTTTATATTTTTATTATCCAATTTGAAAGTTAGTTGAGGAATCACTTAATAGTTGCAAGTGATATTGCCTTTCTTCAAGCAATTTCATTGAAAGAAGAACTCTCAACTCTTAGTTATGGGTTCCTCAACTACTCCAAAGAGTGTTGAGTTTGACGATACTAGATTTTTTTGGTTTAGAGGTCGTTGACCCTACTTCGGTGTCCAGGGGAAAGGGCCTTGATTAATCCGGATTTCGGCCAGAAGGTAAGTAAAGTCTGACTCCAATTTGTTCCATCATGGGGATCGAACCTGGGTACTAGCCGATCCTGTCACTTAAGATGTAGTGTGTTAATCACTCGCACCCAAGCTTGGAGTTGCGATGCTAGATTTGATTCTATTGGACTACGAACACATTAAGAAAACGGTAAAAATAAGTATAGTTTGCTTGAAAATAACTTGTATATTGATTGATGCGTGTCTAAAATATTTACGAGCTTTGCGTTTATAAGTATAATAATAGTCTAGTCTATATTGGCCACTATCCTATGACGAACAACTAACTACACTAATGCCTAACAAACTCGAATAGAAATGCCCACTAACATGTCACGTTCCATGTTTTTCGCCACTAACTGCTTCCAACCTCTCTTAAGCGTCGAAATCCACTTCGCTTGCATCGTAGGAATGGTTCCCTCATGCTTTGCGCACAACTCAACGTGCATATTTTCTTCATGAGCCGTCGTCTCGGCTTCATTTTAATTTTCCCCCGTGTTCCTCATTTTATCCTTATCACAACCTTTGAATCAGCTAACCTTCCCTCAACTTGAATGTTGTTCGGCTCTCTTGCTCATTCGGCTTAGGAATGTCAACGGGGCGGGGCGGGCACGGGTATCTCACTACCCGGACCCGCCCCGTTTATTATAAATAGGCCCCGGACCCGTCCCGGACCCGTGACGGGTACCCGTTTAACGGGTTTTAAACGGATACTTTTTTAAACGGGTACCCGCGGGTACCCGCGGGTATTTGTAAATTAATAAATAAAAAACATTTAAAAATAAAATTTGAAATACCATAGAAAATTAGTTTTTTTAACACTATTTTTTTGATTTATTTATATAAAAAAATTACGCATTTTGATATGCATTTATCCTATCAACTATTTATTAATATATAATTGTTAATGAATTGAGATAAAAAAACTAAAATTATGAAAATAGAAACTTAAAAAATAACAACTAAACATTATCCAAAATATTAGGATAAAAGATACAACAAAATGTGAATAAACATCCACTTAAACAACAACAACAATAGATGATAAAAAAAAGAAAGAAACAACATAATTTTCAATGGGTACGGGTACCCGCGGGTCCGGGTACCCCGCTACCCGGACCCGCCCCGTTTATTGACGGGTAGCCAAAATACCCGTTTATTTGACCCGCGGGTCCCCGTTTAACTACCCGCCCCGGACCCGTGACGGGTTTTACCCACGGGTACCCGCGGGTCCGGGTTTTTTTGACACCCCTAATTCGGCTAGCCTCTCACTTTTGCTGGCTTTCCTCGGCTAGGACTTAATTATTTTAGAGTGTAAACAACTATATAGTAAAAAAAACATTTTTTATTGATGAACACCAGAGCCTATGTAATCTCATGGAGTTTTCGTAGCTCAAGAAATTTACCTACTATAAAAAAACTTATAAATAAATGATATACATACATGATACAAAACAATTTAACACAATAATAATTCAACATTTTCAATCCCCATAATAGAACAAAGTAGCAAACCACAATAATAAAATGTTAGTATTTCATTACTAGTTGGCTAATTAATGTTAGCTATATATACAGTGAGGCTAGTGCAAATGTTCTAGCCAGATTTTTTTTTCCGATAATTGAGAGGTTTTATTAATAAAACCTAGCCAAATATACAAGGCTAAGAATAGATGGCTGAAGCCAAGATACACCAGACACAAACGAGAACACCATTAAAAGCACACTCAATGGTCGAGGCCAAGATACACCAATACAAACACCCAACACACACTTGATAATCAAAGTCAAACACCAAACAGAGAGTAAAAGAAAAAACTCCTAGAAAGAAACACCGAGAAGCTACCCAAGTGTCTGAGCACTTGACAACATGGTCACACCTTACGCCTGGACGCTATCCCTTGACACGAATCCCAAACATCTCGCTAAGCCGCAAAACTCCAATCGGAACACCTTTGAAAGCTACACCAACATCAAAGCAACACCATAGACCATGATAGCAACCGAAAGAGGCACATAAAAAAAAGATCTTTTGCCCAAACGAAGCACCTTGAAAACATCTCGCTGGGATGAAGACCACACCTAGAATGAGCACCGGCATCCAAACACTTCTAACCAAACACCCATAAAGAAACACCTATAAGCGGCCAAAATAATGCCCTAAAACACCTTTGAAGGATACACCAACATCAGAGAGCAAACCCATAGAGGCTTCACCAAAACACCATAGTTAACAAAACACCTTGTAACATCCCGCTAAGTCGAAGACCACCCCAAACACGCCAAAGAGGAAGACTACGTAGCAAAGGAAGCGAGACAGGCACAGAGTGAACCAATAGAGACGACAATAACCATATCAGACAACACCTGGAATGAACACCCGCATCCAAGCACTTCTAACCAAACACCCCATAAAGAAACACCTTTAAACGCTCAAAATAAAGCACCGAAACACCTTTGAAAGCTACACCAAAACACCATAATTAACAAAACACCTGGAAATATCCCGCTATGCCGAAGACCACACCAGACACACCAAAGATGAAGACTTAGAAAGCTACACCAACATTAGAGCAGCACCATAGAGGCTTCACCAAGACACCATAGTTAACAAAACACCTTGAAGCATCCCGCTAAGCCGAAGACCACACCAAATACACCAAAGAGGACGACTGCATATCGGAGGAAGCGAGACAGGCACGAAGTGAACACAGCAGAGACGGTAACAACCATATCCGACAACACCTAGAATGAAATCTAGTATCCAAACACTTCAAACCAAACACCTATTCGTGAATGTCATGAAGCCACAATAGAACTCCACACAAACCAAACTCCAACATCCACGGCCATGGGTTTCAGTCGGTAAGCATACTAAAATAGTCTCCTCGTCAACAAGGCATGTGTTGATACTTGAAACACCAGCAGTTTGATACACCCCCAAAATGCCATAGCCCGTAAACACCTCCCAAGTCCCAACATCTACGCTCAGAAAGCATGAGAATCCCAAAATGATCCATAACAGTGGGGTGTAAGAAGAGAATTCTTCTTAAGAGTATTCCTACTCACCTTCCTCAGCACAAATTTTTCCCTTTTATTCTTAATTAGTCTCACAACACTCTAAATTTCACCATAGCCATTGGGCATCAGCAAACAACACCGCTCTCGTTTTTTTCACATCACTTGCACATTTCATGTATCACTTCTTCCCTCTGTTTCTTTCTCTCTCGTACTATTCAAGAGATAGGTGTTCACCCGATATTTTTCACTACTTGGTGCACACCATATGAGCTATGGATCATTTTCCATTCTACCATGAACATCCGTTGGACTCGGCATATTCATTTGGATGACCGTAGAGAATAACCAGTACGATCATAAGTTGAGCATAAATAAAACAGCAACAAAATTCAGAATGTTTTCAGTATACAGATTTTTTATACTTACTCTGTTTCTAGTTTTACACATAAATGACAGTAGTAACAACGTAATATACTAGTGTTAAGAGCAGTGCTCAAGATACTGTGTATTTAAACCCACAACCAACTGTACATGAAGTTATAGGCATTTTGAACCTAAAAAACAAAGTAAAGCGAAAAAATTAACGAATATTGTCAGCCAATTTCTCCATTCTAAAAACCCTATAGAGAATTAGCATATTCTAAAATAAAAAAAAGAACTTAAGACACATAAGTAATATTTGTTTTATGAACCTATAGAACTATAGGGACAACAAACCCAAAACACAAGTTACTCGAGTCAGTTGACCTTCAAACATCCTTGATAAGAGAAGACTTAGGCAGCAGCTTTCTCTGTTCATCTTTCTTACTTTTCTAGCATTCCTTTTGAATCATTGTTAAGATCATAATCCAAGTTAAGAAATGGAGTATCTTCAATTCCACCATTATAGTTCCCTGGCTCTTCTGCTTTTAAGAAATCTAGTAGTCCATAATCAACACCTGAAGCTGTGTGTTCCATATGGGGCAAACTTCCCAACAGTTTAGCATCTGGATTTTGCAGTTCATAAAAGAAACTTGAAGGTGCCTCAACCTGAGGATTATTATCTTCAGGAAAACCCATTTGTCCAAAATCCAAACCTTGCATTAACCCAGATTCATCAATTGGATTATTGTCTATATGCCCCAAAAGCTCATCCACTTGAAACAACTCATCAGTGGAAAAACTCTTCAAGTAATCACCATTGAAGTCAAAATTATCAATCCATGACAAATCCATCTGATCATTACACACATCCTCACCAACAAGACCAACATCATGTGTATGTGTATGTGTATATGTATGTGTTTCTTGTGATTTGACATCTTGGATTTCCCCACCACCAGGATCTCTAAGATCAGTAGGTTCATCCTTTGGTTCTTGCTTCACTTTACTAGTTGGAGAACCAGGTTCATAACCCTTATAACAAGCACCAACCTTACTATACTTCATGTTAACATGTAAAGGCTTTCCCTTAACATCCTCAACAGCACAAACCTCAGAATAACTGGACACAGTTGTTGTGTCAGAGGTTGCAGGAGTTACCACTGAAGAACAAGAGCTAGTTACACCAGTCAAAGAAGATTCCTTCAAAGACTCCTTAATGGAAATATAATCAGTTATATGAGGGAAGTTAAGGCGAGCAGAAGAACCATACATAGCCCTAGCAGCTTCATCATAAGCAAGAGCAGCTTCTTGAGCATTAGTAAAAGTACCTAACCAAAGTCTTTTTCCTCTATTTGGTTCCCTAATTTCACCAACCCATTTTCCCCATGTTCTTTGCCTAACACCTCTATAGTTACACTGTGAGTTTTGAGGTCCTCCTTTACCTTTCATACAACCTTTCTTTGAACCCTTTGCTGGAGCTTTACGAGTTGGTTTACCACCCTCTTTGATGGAAGAAAGATTCTCATTGTACTCCTTCCACTTTGCAAGAGTCTCAGCCACTGATTTTGACCCATTCGCTCTGCTCCTAGTCTTCCTCTTTCTAGAAGATTCCAAGGGAGCAATACAATCTTGATCATAAGCAGCACCCATTTCCACAAAATCAGACTTCACTAGTGAAATTTCTCGCAACTACCAATTAAATTAACAGTGTTTTCACACTCAGAAACTAATCCACAATCTGCTATAATAAAAAACAAGAACCAAATTAAGAACACTCTTCAGAAAACTCCAAAACAACAAAAGCTCAAGAAACATCCAATTTCACGATATACGCTTATTAATAATCTATATTATATATTAAACAAAAAACGGAATTTCCTTTGCCACCAAGTAATAGATAGAGAAGAACAAAAAAGGCAAATACTTGGTGAGCAAGTTTTTTAAATTTTAAAAAATCACTACAAAAAATACACTGCAGAGAAATAACCTAGAAGCAGAAACTAATTAAAAAAATAAAAAAAATCAAATCAGTAATCACAGACAGGAATTTGCAGAAAAGAAACGAAAAATCATGAATCATGAAATAAGAACAAAGAGGTAAAAATCAGAAAGAAATAAGTGGATGGAATGTAACTAACCTACTTGATCTTGATGATTTGGATATTGTGAAAGTAATTTTAGGGTTTTTGGTTTATCCCTTTTTTCTCGGCGATGTGTTTTTTGTTTGGTAAACAGAACAGGTTTTCTTCTTTTGTAATGTGATCAACGCGGCTATAGAGGAATTCAGAAAAACTCTGGTTTGGCACTCTGTGATAGATATTTATAACCTTCTCTAGATATTTCTGATATTTTTAAATTGCTCACTGTCATTGGGTGACGTGGCGTTTTCTTAGTCGCGTTATCAGGCTTCGGATTCCCGAACCTTGTGGCACGTGTACCTCGAACCTTCCCGAGCCACTCATCACTTTCCTTCTCCTCAAGTTGTGCTCTTTTTTGTTTTCACTTTTTCTCCAATTGGTCCAGCTGTTTAGCAAATATTATCAATTATGCCATTGTATCGCCGTAAATATCTAGTGACTAGTGATCTTTTTTATTTTATTTTTGATGGCTAGTGATCTTTTTGTTTTTTATGAAGGATTGGGTAAATATCTAGTTATTTTTTGACAGAAATTATTTAGTGATATTAATTAGTGAAGCATGATCTAACAAAAAAAAATTAGTGAAGCATGGAAGATCTCCGCGATATTTATACCCCCATTCTATTTGAAAAAACACCTCAAATTTTTTATGGTAAAAATGTCATTACACTCTATTTCTTTTTTTTTTCTTTTTATTCTTACACTCTTTTTCTTACTTTTCTCTTACTCTCTCTTTCTTCCTTTTTTCTCTTTCTTTTTACACCCTCTTTCCTCCATTTCACTTTTCTTTTACACTCTTTTTCTTTCTTTTTTCTTTTTACTTTACTTTTCCAATAAATAATTATTCTCTTTCTCTTATCACTTCACTTTAATTTTTTTTTGGTATACTTCACTTTAATTCTTTTAACTAAATTTCTAAATTTATACAAAAACTACTTTAATTAAAAATTTTGAAGACTTCTACTATAAACGTACTGTCTAAAAAACAAGAAGATTTAATGACTATTTAAATTAGTAATTAATATTTAAAACAAATATTTCTTATTGATAATCTAATATCTAACTTTTATTATCTACTATAATCTATTAATCAACTAAAATAATCAACTAAAACTATGAGATAACTGCACTGATAAATAAAAAAACACGGGATAACTGCAGTGATATATAAAACAACACGGGATTAATATTTACCATTGATATTTATAAATTTTTTTGACAATTTATAATTAAAAAAACACGGGATTAATATTTACCATTGATATTTATAATTTTTTTTGACAATTTATAATTAATATTTACCATTGATAATTATAATTTTGGAAAATTACTATAAACCTACTATCCAAAAAAACACGGGATAACTGCAATAATCTACTAATCAACTCAAATAATCTAATATAAAAATAAGGGATAACTGCAATAATCTACTATAATCTACTAATCAACTCAAATAATCAATTGAAACTATGAGATAACTGCAATTATATATAAAAACACACGGGATAACTACACCAATATATAAAAAAGCACAGGATTAATATTGGTCATTGATAATTAATTTTTTTGAAGATTACTATAAACCTACTATCTAAAATCAATAATATTTAATGACTATTTAAACTACTGATTAATATTTAAAATAAATCTTTCTTATTGATAATCTACTATCTCTCTTTCACTATCTACTATAATCTACTAATCAATTAAAATAATCAATTGAAATTACGACATAACTGCACTAATATATAAAAAAAACACGAGATTAATATTTGTCAGTGATAATTAAAAATTTTGAAGCCTACTACTGCAAACCTACTATCTAAAAAATAAGTAGACTTAATGATTATTTAAATTACTAATTAATATTTAAAACAATTATTTTTTATTGATAATATACTATCTAACAAATTTACTATCTACTATAATCTACTATAAACTAAAATAATCAATTAAAACTACCCGATAACTGCACTGATATATAAAAATCACGGGAATAACTACAGTGATATATAAAAAAACACGTGATTAATATTTACCATTGATAATTATAATTTATTAAAACTACTATCTAAAAAAACATGAAGGCGTAATGACTATTTAAGCTGATTAATATTTAAAACACACGCGACAAATATTTGTCACTAATACCTAAAAAAGAACAAATAATTGTTTCTCATATATAAAAAACACGGGATAAATATTTGTTATTGATAATCTACTATCTATCTTTTACTATCTACAACAATCTACTAATCAACTGAAATAATCAATTGAAACTATGAGATAACTGCACTGATACATAAAAAAACACTGGACAACTGCACTGATATATAAAAAAATACAGGGATAACTGCAATGATATATATATAAAAACACGGGATAGTTACACTGATATATAAAAAAAACATGGGATAACAACACTGATATATAAAAAACATTGCACTGATATATAAAAACACACGGGATAAATGCGCATATTGTTTTTAAATGATACTTTTACATTTTTAGTTTTAATATTTATCAATTTTTTATTTGAAGCTCCTTTTTTATCTACTTAATTTTTTTTATTTTCACGGGGTAATGTTCAGACTATTTAAATACTGTGTAAATTCATTCGTAAAAAGAACACGACGCACCTGTCCGTATGCAAGTCATCCTCTATATTTTACAATTGATTTTAGATTAATGAGATTTCAAATTAACGTTTCTATTTGAGGTAATCGTATCACGTAACGCGATCGGGCCGTGCGGATGCACGGGTATACTAGTTTCTTTTTAAACTAATGTATCCTCCACGGGCGACTGTAGAGACAAATCCTTCAATGTATTGGAGATCTATTTAAGTGGTTAACTTCTTTCAAAAAATATTTTTCCATATGTATTAGTTAGGAACCTGAACCCAAAACTAAATAGTTAAGGAACTAAAGTATCTATCAGTTATGCCACATCACTCGGCGAGGCACGACGGAATTTATATTTGACAGACGGTGGATTAAAGTAGAGCTGTCAATTCGGGCGGGCCGGGCCCATTCGGGCCAAAGACAATTTCGGGTTCGGGCCGGCTGGGCCAAATTTACTTCGGGCTCACAAATAACCAGCCCATGCGGGCTGTGGGCCATTCGGGCTGGCCCATGGGATCTTTAATTCATTTTTTTAACTATAAACTGATTTATATTTCCAACTGATTTATAACCATCAGTATAACTTTATAAGCATATGATATTTTTGAAATATAACGGCAGCTGCAAACGCGATGGAGAGAAGAAGAACTGAAGAACAGTGAAGCTGCAAACGCTGAAACGAGAAAGGAGAAGAGAGGAGCGGTGGCCACTGAAACTGAAACGCGATGGCCTCTGAGGAACGGTGGCCTCTGAAACTGAAACACGATGGTGGAGGAGGATGCGTGAATCGTGATTCGTTTCGTGATGCGTCTCTTTTCTTTCTGTTACTTTTTTTATTTTTTAGGTTTAGGAAAAGTTGGGCCAAATCAAACTGGGCTGGGCCAGAATTTTTTTTGTTCAAAACACTGGGTCAGATTTTAAAAAAATGTAATTACACTATTTTTTTAAATTGTCGGGCCAGCGGGCTAGCCCAGCCCATGACGGGCTGATAAATTTTCGGGCGGGTTCGGGCTGAGCTACAATTTTTTATCGGGCGGGTTGGGCTGGCCCAAATCACTTATTTTGTCGGGCGGGTTAGGCTGACCCGTCGGGTTGGGCTCATTTTGACGGCTCTAGGTTAAAGTCTTTACTACTTTTTCGGAGTGCGCAAAATGTAATTTTTTTGATAATAGTTCGAATGTTTTCCTTGAATTGGACTAAAAGGTCGTTCTCTCACTTTAAAACTTATCCATTAAACATATTATTACTAATATTATATTATATTATATTATATTATATTATAATTTTTTATGGGATATACTATATTATAACTATATTATATTATTATATGGATTGGAATGGAACAATTACAGGAAGCAGCTGCTTCCGAATGCAAACATCTGGAAAGGGGCCTTAGAAACTGGGCCCGTAGCCCGATCGCGCGAGATCTATTTTTTTTTATGTGAGAGATCTGTTTTTTTTTGACAATAAGCACTTAATGCATTTCATTAATAATCAAAGTGAAAATACATGTAGGAATCTCAAAGTAATCTTGAGGACTAGCTAACAATAAGGCCACCTCAGCTAAAGAGTGAGCAACCTTATTAGCATTCCTCCTAGCAAACTCAACATGAGAGTTATAATTAAAAAAAGAGAAAAGACTCTTACAAAAACCAAGTAAAGCACCAAATTAAGAAATTACAATCTTATTGGAATTGAAAGCATCGGCCACCCACTTGGCATCAAGTTCAAATATAACATCCTTATAACCTAGATATCAAACCCACTTAATAGCTTCCAATAAACCCATGGTCTCTCCAATATGCACATCAGTAATAGCTGAAAACCATTGAGTCCCAGCACCTTTTCTAATTAATATGGAATAATAGTACCAATATTGTTACCTTTTTACCGTCGGGGTTCGTCCAAGTGGTAATTGGATTTGGATCCTACCCCAAAGTTTTGGGTGTGGCAAAAACTCTGTTGGGAGGGCAGAGCCACACAGACTGGCAAAGCCGGGGTATACACGTGGCCAGCCAGGTTCCCCGGTGTAGATTAGTCATAGGCAAAGCCGATAGAAACTGCGCACCAATAATGTGATAAAAAAATATTGTTACTTTTTTTTGCTCGCATATAATCAATGTGCACATGAAAGATCAATTGTTTCCAATAGAAAAATAGAATTAAGATTGTACCAAAAAACAGATATTTCTCAAATTATTGTTTCCAATAGAAAAATACGATATTAGGATTGTAAGAAAAATAAAATTAAGATAAAAAAGTATTTTTAGCGTATTCATTAAGGAAAATTATGATTAAAATTTTATTAGGAAGTGTAGTTTTTGAACTTTTCTTTTGACCCAAGTAGTTTTTGAACTTAATATTGCATGCGTTGAATAATTTTTTTAACCAGAAATGTGTTTACAAACGATACGCCAATAGTTTTTTTATTAATTACATTACGCCAATAGTTTAAGCTATGTTTGGCGTGTTCCATCTGCTAGTGGATAATGGATGGAGCTAGCGTATTTGATTAGCAAATGACGAGCACATGTGTTTGGTAAGTAGTAGCGTTTAGTGTTTTTCAGTTGGCTTTTAGGCCCTGTTTGATAAAAAGTAGCGGATAGTGGATAAGCTAGCTTATAGCGGATGAGCGGATAGTGGATAAGCTAGCTTATAGCGGATGAGCTGATAGCGGGTAAATTATAAGCTACTAAAAATGCTATAAGCTACCATTGTCGAACACTTACTACTGACTCATCCGCTATAAGCTATCTGCTATATGCTAGCGGATTGGTATTGCCAAACAAAGGCTTAATGTTTGTTGAAACACTATTTCAAGTAGTGTTTGAGCGGATAGCGTATAGCGTACCCTTATTATTTTTGTTAAATTACTTCTATATTCTCATTAAACATTTTTTCATTATTAAAGAATTTAATCATTAATTAAATATTCTTTTATGTCATTTTATATCTATCGTTTATTTTGACAGTTAATTTTACCAAATACATAATTTACTATCAGCTAGCTTATCCGCTATCCGCTAGCTCATCAATTATTTGCTATCTTCTCACTATCTATTATTCACTTATTCGCTATCTGCTATTTTTTACCAAACAAATTTTAACATTTAAATGGCACGCACAAGCTCGAAATCGCATTTTATCATCTTTTACTAATACTCAACACAGTACGGAGCAACGTTAAAACTCTGCGCCAGCTCTCCTGCCCCTCGAGACACCTCCAATGAGCAAGAGATTGGTGGATACCCGGATTTACCCAAACCAGTATTTACGATTTGATAATATGATATGATAGTTTTTTTCGGATGATATGATACATAGAAATAATATTATTCACTTATTACTCCTTTTTTTTGACAAACTCACTATTATTACTCCTACATTCAACTTTCTATGTAAAAATCTTTAAAATCAAAACACCGTTTCATTGTTGTAAACAAAGGAACAAATACGAAAAATCGGTTTCAAAAGCGGCATATACCGATTACCGAATCAAGCTTTAAAAATTTAAAGCGATAAATATGAACATCATTGAAGGGATATGGCCAATGGCCATATTAGATTAGAAGGAAAAAATTGAAGTGGTAGTAGTACGTAGGATAGTGTAGTATAATACATAGTGTTCTACATACTTATGGTTCGAATAGATAACTGGCACGTAAGTAAGGCACGTGTAAGCTAAGAAATGGGTTCCCGAGACTTTTGTCAAAGGAATAGTGATGAGACCACAGTTCCTATGCAGAACAGACGCGTCAAATTGCATGCACGTGGGACACGTGCCTAGTCAGCTCTAGTTCCACTTTGATACAAGGGAATGGCACACGTTGTCTTGTCATGTCGACAGTATGCGGTTTTACGATATCCATCGACTAGTGGCTAGCTAACTGAACAGTACTAACCATTACCAAACCACTTGATGAGATCTATGGTTGTTCTAAGTTCTAACATATTCCGGTTCTGTCCCTTCACAGGGTGACGAGAGAGTAGTTAAAAAAGTGAAAGAAAGAACACAGGCTTGTAGCTGTATCTGTTGCGTTACCAGAAACCAGATTACCTAAGTACGTGCGTAGTTGCTGGCGCATATAAATTTTAAGTTTTTTTTTTTAAATCGTAACACTACAAGAAAAACCTGTTTTAGCTACCAATATTTGCGATGGGATTTAATCCGTTAGTAATTTGCCACGGATTTGCGACGGCCTGTATAAAAAGCAAAAGGCGCGAAATTTCCCGTTGGAGTTTGCCACAGATTTTGAAAACGGTCGCAATTTGCGACGGAGATCCCGTCACAAGCCTGTCGCAAATGATCTTCACTTAAACACCAAATACGCGTTCATTAGTTTCCTTCTTCTTTCTATTTCTTTCTCAGACTCCCTCTCCCTCTTGAACTTCCCTCACGCTACCCTCTCCCTCTCACCTTTCACTCTCAGCCTCCGCCTCCACCAGCCTCCACCCCTGTCGTTGCTCAGCCGGCCATTCGCTTCTCACCACCACCATTTCGTCTTCCCCTCTTCAACGAGCTTTCTTCTTCAGTTCTTCAGTTCGCGAGCTTTCGGCCTGTATAAAAAGCAAGCGCGCGCTCAATTGGTAGTGAGAGGTGTGTTTAACTTGCACTTATGCCTCAGGTGCAAGGTTCGATTCCCACGGAAGGCAAAAATTCTACAAGAGGGGTAGAGAAGACCGTGAGGTAATAGTGCCGGGGTGGCCAATGCGTTGGACCTGGGCTGTTACACATTGCGTGGATCACTGGCAAAATCTGGATGAACACGATCAAAATGCTTCCAAGCTTCACCATCAGATGGGTGACGTAATTCACCAGCATTATTTCTATTTTGATGGTGCCACGTCATTTTACCCACGGTCTCCATTGAAGTAAACATCCTCTGTAGCCTTTGTATAAGAGGCAGATAGAACATTGCTTTTCGTGGAACCAGTTTGCCTCTGCTCATCCCTTTCCTACTGACACGATAGCGTGGCTCTCCACACAACTTGCATTCCGACAACTCTCCATCATTTATGCCAAACTCATTGTTATAATAGAACATGCAACCAGACACACAACAATCAATTCTTTTAGATTTTAAGCCAAGCTTCGATACCAGTCTTTTAGCTTCATAATAACTTTGCGGCAAAAGCCCTCTAATGGGGGTTGCATCCAACATCATTTTGGTCATATATTCCATGCGCAACTCAGCAACATTAAATTGAGACTTAAGACCCAACAACCGAACACACATTGATAATTTTGAGTCTTTAGATCCTTCAAATAATGGTTTATTTGTCTCACTCAAATACATGTAAAACCTTTGAGCTTCCTCATTTGGAACTTCTTCAGCATCATATTCTGGTTCTTCAAAATCCAAATTTACTCCAAAAGCGTCGGATATCATTCCTTGATAAACATCTAAGGGTTGTATAATTTGGCCTTCAAATGTCGTAGTCGCTGGATAACTACTTGATGTGGGAGCTACTACTTCAATCGGAACATTAACCGCAGGAACTGCAGCAGCTACCCCTGGTCCTACTTCCCCGTGTCGGGTCCATATCCAATAATTTGGCCTAAACCCATTATTGTACAAATCAAGTCTAACTTCTTCTTCATTTTTTATAAATCGAAAGGAACATTTCAAGCACAGACATCTAATACCGCCTTGTCGCGCAAATTCTTCATGGGTCTTAGCACAAAAAATAAACTCTTCTACTCCTTCTACAAAACGTCGCTTTAAACCGGATCTTCCAGAAACAATCGATCATACATTCAACTACGATCCATAATTTCAAGATCGATCTATGTACTACACTATAACGTAAATGAAATAAACTATCAAATAAACTATCAATTACTTTATATTTTGATATATATTGATATATTAATTACTTTATTTTGATATATCAATAAACTATCAATTACCAGCAACACAGTGAATTTTTATATAATGTTATATATTAATAATTTAAACATTATAAATAATAATTGCAAATTTAATTTTAAATTTCAAATTTAATAAGACAATATCTGTTAATAAAATTTATAAGTGAACTTAATAAATAAGTTTTTTCAATATAAATTATTTTTTATTATTATTGCAAACAAAATTTGTAACAAAATTTTACTATAAATAGTGAAGTAATTAATATTTTATTGATTTTAATATTGTACCAAAAATGTGATTTGAAAAAACCAACTTCTAAGACACAGGAACATGTATTCAAATCATCGACAATAAGCGTTATTAAAAGTCACTAAGTACTAAAAAAAATCCAAATTTTACGTTGACCAAATGTTGGTAAAATTTTTTTAGACACTAAAAACAAAAAATCCATATATATTAATATATTAATTACTTTACTTTGATAACTAACCGTAGTAAAGAGAAGGCTCGGACTTGAAGCGTATCCCCAACTCGAACAAAGAGGAAAAATGAGGAACGCAAACTCAAACAATACCTAAACAAAAAACACCACAATTAGTAACAAACTCATATTATAAAATAATTCAAAAACTAAAACTATTAACTCATGTTACAAACATACCTTAGATCGAAGAAATTTGCCAAAGAGAGGAAGAGATTTAGTAGAGAGAGGAAGAGAGGAATTTCAAGAAGAGATTTAGTAGAGAGAATGAGAGTATTGGTAGAGGTGTGAAGAAGAAGTGGAGAATGGAGAATGGATTATATAGGAGAACCGAAGTCCAACGGTCAAAAGGAGAATCCACCGGAAAAGTCACTTATCGGCGGATTTAGGGGATTTCCGGCGGATTTTCAAAAATCAAATTCTCCGCTCTTTTCAAAAAATCCGCCGGAAATGACGTTTCCGGCAGATTTTAGTCGGTTCGTCATTTCCAGCGGATTTTTAGATATTTTCGGCGGTTTTTAGGTATTTCTGGCGGATTTTTTCATAGACCCAAATCCGCTGGAAATGCCTAAAATCCGCCGGAAATACCTAAAAATCCGTCGGAAATACCTAAAAATAAACGGCTCAAATTTGTGATCTAAAATTTTGATCAACGGCTCATGTTTCCTCAAGCCTATTATAAATTGGGCTTCAGCTTTCCCTTGTACTTCACAAAAATCCTAACCCCTTCTCTGCTTCTTCTCCACGAAATCGTATAAACACAAAAAAAATACCCCTAACACAATACTCAGAGGATTCTTCCCTCACTATCATTCATCATCAGGGCATCATCACCAACAAAGTTGATGGTGTATGTTTCGAGGGGCGAGACACAATGCAGTGTAGGCTTAAACACAACATAACATTTGCTGCCTTAAAAGATAAACTGCTGGGTAAGATGCAAGTGGAGGGCGACGAGCGAGAGATAACTCGAATAGTTTATCGGAAACCCGATTGGTCTGATGGACGTGTGCACTGGTCTACAATGGATGTCAAGAACGACGATGACGTCCAAGCAATGATGTCCATTTATGTCCTGTTTAAATGGAAGAGTTATCTACATTTGTACGTGGAAACCACACGGACCGTCGCTGAGATCCTTAGTCGTTTAACTCCACCAGCTCAGTAGTTTGTAATTTTATCGTTTTCGTGTATTTCAAGTTTTATGTATGGTGACGCTTTTTAATAATAAAATTGTTGTTTAATTTAAACGGTACTGTAAACCAAAAAATAATCAACCCAATATTTATTCATTACTAAATCAGTGACGTTCAACTACAACTGAGTAACAACAGAGCCGGATCTAGCATCACTCGCAGTATCACTGTCACTCCCACTACCATCAGAGGCAACCGCCGGCATAATCCTGGCGACCGTGAAGCTCCCGGTCTGATAGTATGTTAACGAGGCTTCCACACTCTCAATAGTCTCATATACTTGGCAGATGGCATGCATATCAGTAAGGATGTTGCCAAAGCGCCTGTTGTTGAGACCACTACAAGGGCCAACTTCCAAAACAAAATAAAAGTCACCAGGCAACTCTAGTCTCCAAATTTCATTTGGAATGGAAATCCTCCCAGCATTTCATTCAATGAGGGTAACGAATTGGATCATACCTGCAACCGAACGTATCAAACACATCATTTGGAGAAGAGATTTATATAGAAGAAACGAAGTCAAACGGTCAAAAGGCAGAATCCGCTGGAAATGTCATTTACCTGGGTTGTAATTTTTGGACCCATGTTTTCCATTCGTCTGGTGGTGCTCGCCACCCCTTGTATCTTACTTCTATTGGCATGTTTTTACAAGTTTCAGAGAAGATGAGAAAGTGGGGTGGAAGACAGTGAGGTGGAGGTGAGTCTTCTTTTTCTATGCAAGGGTTGAGAAAATAACCGATTCTTAAACGTGGGTCTTCACTAGATGTTGGTGAGACCATGTTTTCTACTTTGGTATATAACCTTTTTTTTTGCCCCACAATGGTTTTTTTGCCCCAATTCTCATTTGGAATGGAAATCCTCCCAGCATTTCGTTCAATGAGGGTAACGAATTGGATCATACCTGCAACCGAACATATCAAACACAGCATCTGGAGAAGGGATTTATATAGAAGAAACGAAGTCAAACGGTCAAAAGGCAGAATCCGCCGGAAATGGAATTTACCGGCGGATTTAGGGGGTTTCCGGCCGATCAGGGGGTTTCGGGCAGATTTAGGGGGTTTTCGGCGGATTTACCCCGCGTTTTTTTCAAAAAAATCCGCCAAAAAATACCTTACCGGCGGATTTTTTTTTTAAAAAAAAAAATTTCGTAGACTCAAATCCGCCGGAAATACCTAAAATTCTGCCGGAAATGTTTCGGAGGAAAAAATCCGCCGGTAATGTTTCGGCGGATAAAATCCGCCGGTAAGTCCTAAAATCCACCGAAAATTTTTCGGCGGATGTCAATCCGCCGGAAAGTCCTGGACCTGCTGTGCAACCGCAACCAGACTATGCTGCAGCAAGAAGCACGCCTCAGGCAGATAGAGAGGCGAAGGGCAGCCACGCCTGAGCAACCCGATCCTTGTTGGAGCACTTCGCTCCCAATGACAGTGAGCTCTAGGCGCCGCAGATCTCCACTCGGACGTCATCACAATCATCGCTCTCCACCTAGACGGAAGCGAGCTCGCCACTCTTCTCCTCGACGTGGCAGACACCAAGGATCAGGTTCACCTCCAAGCACCCCTCCAACCTCGCCTGATGGTACATACTGGCTTGAGGAATCTCCCCCCAGGACCTCATCGCTCGCAACCTCCAATTCTCGCGAGAGGTCGCGGAGCCGAGCCAAGACCCACTAGTGCAAATTTGACTTTAGAAAGCACCATTTAGCATCGGTTGTTTGAACAGCCGATGCTAAATGTAGACGCGGTGGCAATTTTGCAATTAAATGGAAGTTTTCAATTTTAGCGCCTACATTTAACATCGGTTGTTTAAACAACCGATGTTAAAAGTGCTTGCGTCAGACATTTAGCATCGGTTGTTTATACAACCGGTGTTAAAAGTGTTTGGCTAACACATTTAGCATCGGTTGTATAAACAACCAATGCTAAATGTCCCTTTTATTTCTAAAGTCACGCGTTCTCCTATACTAACTCTCTGAACTCTCACTCTCTGAACTCTCGCTCTCGTCACTCTCATTCTCTCACTCTCTAAACAAATCCATGTCGTCAACACTCGTCATCGCCACCGTCATCGCCGTCCTCGTCCTTGCCATCGCCATCGCCGTTCTCAGCTCTCGTCTCTCGTCTCTCGTCTCTGAACTCTCAACTCTCGTTCTCGATCTCAGCTCTCAACTCTTGTTCTCAGCTCTTCTTTCTCCATTTACGGTAAGCTCTCTTCTTTTGCCGTTATTAGTTCTCTTTTTCCTGAAACTGAAAATTCTGGATTTCGTTTGGTCTCTTGACGGGTTATCTCTAGATCTTGTTTGCTTCAACTTTCGTTTCGTTAGATCCAAGCGGAAATCGCGAAGAGTCAAGCATTCCCAATAGCATTGAGTCGCCTTCAACAGAGCAAAGGGTCTTTTCAGGAGTAGTGCATCTGCAACAGTGTGGAGCTTGTGGGTGGTGTCTGTTGCTGTTCTGGTGTCGTGGGTTTTGCCCCTATCTGGTGCTGGATTGTGTTTAGGTTACCACGTGGTTGCTGCGGCGTTGGCTATCTATTTGGTGTTTTGTTTAGGTTAAGACGTGGTTGAAGCAACGTGTGGCGTCTGTTTCTCCCCTTCTCCGTCTGGTGTTTTGCTTGCTGGGTGCTGGTTGATGCTTCAACATGTTTTGGTTCAAGGTGTTTTGGTAGTTTAGTTGTCCTGGTGTTGCCTTTAAGCTCAACTCCTTACAAATAGGGTTTCGTGTTCTTCCCTTTTACAGATTGTCTGATTTATTCTGCCCTTTTACAGATTGTAACTCTTGAGCCTTGTGAACACCAGGCCTCTAAAATTTTGGAAAGAAACCCTTGCTCTTCTATGCGGTGTAAGTCTCACTGGTCTTGTTGCAGGTCAAACTATGTTCCTGTCATTTTAATGATCCTGTCATTCTTAAGTTGATTAATAGGGAAGACATAGTTACACATTGAAGTTTTTACTAGCGTTCAGACTCACTTGCTCTCTTTTATTGTACCCTAGCTTTCTTTCGAAAGTTGTTATATATTGTTAATGCTTGGTCATGTTTTTAATTACTGCATCTTTAAAGCCGCATCAACTCCCCCTTTGATTCCACTTTTTTTAATTATATTGTCATTGAAGTTGTATGTTATACCCTAATTTTGTCCGCTCCCTTTGTACAACAGTCTTTTTTTATTTAGTTTCCATGTCAAAAATCCATGTCACATTACTACGAGAAAAGTTTTCGAGCCCATTCGATCCTGTCTCATTTTAATTTGGGCCAAGGCTTGGTATTTTGCTCAATTTGACCGAGATACATTTTGTCTAATGGCGTGTGCTTTCATAATTGGGCTTAACCCCACCCCTCCCCCCCCCCCATTTTGTTTTAATTGGGCCTATCTTTAAATATGTGTTGTAATTGACCAATTTCTTCTAATTGGGCCTCATTTTGACGCATTGATTGATTGGGCCCGGTTTCCGTTCATGGTTTCGGTCGGGTTTCTTTTTGTCCTTTTTTTAAAAATAAAATATAAAATCAGAATTACAAAAAATAATATTACAATGTCCAAAGGTCCAAAAATAATACAAAATAAAAACCCAAAAATACAAAAAAAAATATAAAATCCGAAAATACATAAAAAAAAATCAATAAAAATACAAAAAAGAGGGAATAAGGCAGCAGCTGCGCCTTCACCACCCTCCTTGAACACTAAGTTATCCATCTTCTCCAACCAAAGCCCAAAACCTGTAAAAAAGGAAACAAAATCAGGAATTCATGACCAAAAACCTAATTGGTGCCTATAAAAGGAGGCTGAGATTTCAGAGAAAACGAACCAAGTGATTAGGTTTCACACGGAAACCCTAGTTAACCAAACACCTGAAAATTCTGAAATGAAGTAGCAGTGAAACGAAAAGCAAAGCAGCAGGCAAGGGTATGGTTCAGCAGTAGCAGAACAGCAAAAGGAGGATTTTCAGAAGCTGGAGAGTCGGGTTAGTTTCCTCGTTGCTTATTTTTTTTATTAGATATTCACATACTGTATGAATGAGTTAATATGTGTTGATACACTTACGCTTTAACTTGTACATAGTTTATCGCACTTTGTTCATGCTTTTTAAATGTAAATACCGAAACATTAGGGTGTAGCTTACCAGAAAAGATTCAAGATCATTTTTATCCAACTCTTAAAGATCTTGTTTTTTTAACAAAGAACAGATACATCAAGACAGAATAACAAGATCAGGAATCAAAGGATTTTAGGACAGTCCTCAGAACATAGGAATCCAATAGAAATAGAAGTTGAATGTAGAAGATTAAGAAAGGTCAAAGTGGTCAAAATGGAAGTAAAGACAGAGACTTTGAATCTGACTTTCCTAACCACCGCTAACGGTGGCCGTCCCACCCTCAAAGTCGTGTCCGGTCACCATCGTCACCGTCACAACCACCACACCCTCTATCCTTCTCAGCCGCACCATCCCTCTTCTCCTCCACGCGCAAAACCCAAATCAAACGCTGTCGTCCTCCCCGTCACCACTGTAAACCGTCGTCGTTCGCCCTTAGCAAACCGTCACTGTCGTTCCTCCAACTCCGGCCAGCGCACCACCCTTCGCCGCCTTCTCTTTCTTTCTAACTCGTTTTCTCTCCCTCTCTCTCATTTTCTCTCTTCGAAAATCACTCCCTCTCTCTCCATAATTGTCGCGCAGCATTCCGTCACTGGCGAAGCCCCTCCACCGCCAGCGTCCAGTTCTCTCTTCTCTCCCTCCTATTTTCAGTCTCCCTCTCATTTTCCACGAAGCCTTCTCTCTCTCGTTCACTCTCTACGAACCCTCGCCCTCTCTCTCACCGGAAATTTCACGTTTTTTCTCTCTCTCCCCATTCTGGTCGTTGCGGCGCTGAAAGGGTAGAAAATGAGAATTTGGTTTAGCTTTTGTTTGTTGCCTTATATAGTCTAGGTTATTTCACTTTCTTTTAATTTTTAATTTTTAATTTTTAGTTCAGCTTACCAATCACACCCCTCATTTTCAGTCATACAATACCCCATGAAATCCCTGATTTTCGTAGACTTTAAGCCCATAACACGAAAATTGGGCTACTGCTAAGCACACCTCCAGTGTTAATAATACAACCCTCCTGTAATTTGCACCCCATTTTTAACTGCTGCACCCCCTTTTCGTTTTGTCATTTATTTCTCCCAAAAAATGATTTCTTTTTCCAAAAACCTATAAAAATCCAAATAAAATAAATAATCTCTAAAATAAATAGGGGACTAAGTCGGCCGTGCGGCCGAGTTAGTTATCGTTTTAGGATGAATGAACCGTACGACTCAAGAGTCCTAAAATCCCTATTCAAATAAAATCAAACCAACACACATCAAACCATTTTCCAAACTTCGATAACTCCATTTTTATAAAATAGGGGACTAAGTCGACTGTACAGACGAGTTAGTCATTGTGCCCATCTTTAATAATGTGTTGTAATGGGCCCGTTTCTTTTAATTGGGCCTCATTTTAACGCGTTGTTTGATTGGGCCCGGTTTTCGTTCTTGGTTCTGGCCCAACTTCACTTTGTTTTTATTCACTTAATTTTTTTTTAAAAAATAAATAAATCATAAATCACCAAAAAATATTAAAAGAAATCAGGATTAAAAATTAATATTACAATTGTCCAAAAAGTCCCAAAATACAAAAAATAATAAAAAAACACAAAAAAAACAAAAATTCACCAAAAGTTTTGAAAAACAAAAGGGGAGTAGCAGAAGAAGCCAGGATAACAATAGCAGTGGTTAACAACAATAGGCAATAATAGGGAGAAGTTCAGAAGCTGGAATACAGGTTAGTGTTTTCTTTTATTATGTAGAATCCGAAAATACAAAAAACTTGTAGGTCTCGTTTAATCTGTAATGCTTTAGTTTTTAGATGTTTATAATTCGTACATATAACAACATTTCAGTGTAATCTGTAATGTTGCTTTATATGCTTTGGTTTCTTAGATGTTAAAAATTTAGGAGCTAACTAGGTTTTTAATTTAATATTAGGTTTAGAAAAATTAATTTGTATCATGAATGGAATAACCAGGGTGACAAACGGCTTCTTTGTAGTTAGAAAAATTAGGTTTAGATTAAATTGGACCAAAAAAATTAAGTAATCAGTTTAAAATTAGGATTTAGGGTTTGTGAAAATTAGGTTCAATGATAAATACAAATTAGGTTTTTTTTCAGAATCAGTTTTTTTAAAAAAAACGAAATCAGAAATTGGTTTAGGGTAGTTTTCAGTTTAAAATTAGGATTTAGGGTTTAGGAAAAATTAGATAAAAAAAAGAAATAAGAAGGAACAGAATATAAAATAGGAAAAAAACGAACCGTACCAACTCCGACCACCGTGATAGTGGTCGTCTCCCCAAAACGCATCGCCATCGCCGCCGTGAACCACCCATGGATGGACACGCCGTCATCTTCCAGTCGTTCATGCTCCCATCTGAACCGTCCTGCGTAGCCATTACCGTCACCACTCCTCTCCCTTCGTTCTCACTGCCGTCATCGCCCGTTCTGCGTAGCTGTTACCGTCGCAAACCTCCCCGTCGTGTCGCAAAACACGTCATTGTTCCCTTCTGAACCATCGATGTCGTCGCTGACAGCACACCACCGTTAACCGCCAAGCCATCGCTGTCACCGTCGTAGCCCAGCCGCAAAAAAACCGTAGCCAAGCCGTCAACCCATATACGCCGTCAGAATCACCGAACCCCCTCACGCCTTTCTCCTCGTCATCGCCGTCCATGGATCCACCGTCACTGCTCCCCCTTTCCCTTTCTCTCTTTCCCTTTCGTTTTTCCTCTCATTCTCTCTCACTCCTAAAATTTCGCTTCTCTCTCTCTCTCTCTCTCTCCATTTTGGGTGTTGCGGTTGAGAGAATTGGGGAATGAAGAAATTAGGGTTGAGGGGGATTGGGCTGTGGACGGCGCCGCAAGAGAGGGTGAAGGGAAATTAGGTTTAGGTTTCTTTCATAATGCTTATATAGTGTGGAGACCTAGGGTTATTTTTGTCCTTTTCTTTTAACTCAGAATACTACTTACACCTCTCATTTTCCTGTATACGCCCCCCCTGAAAAGCCCATAAATTCGTGGGCTGGCAAAACTAACACTAGGCTACTTTACACACTCCCCTTTTAGTAATACACCCCCATTTTACTATTAGAATCTTGTTTTGTTTTCTACTCAATCCTTTTACAAAAAAAAACTTCACAAAATAAATAAATATTTGATTTCAAAAAACGAATACGGGACTGAGTCGACTGTACAGTCGGGCTAGTCAGCGTTCTAAGATGGATGAGCTGAACAGCTCAATAGTCCTAGGACCCCTAAAAGAAAAATAATAATTAATAAACCTTTTTCCAAAAAGAGGGGATTAAGTCAGACTGTACAGTCGGGTTAGTCAGCGTTTTAGGATGAATGAGCCGTACGGCTCAAGAGTCCTAAAATCCCTATTCCAATAAAATCCAACCAACACACATCGAACCATTTTCTAAACTCCAAAAACTACATTTTTATAAAATAGGGGACTAAGCCGACTGTACAGACAGGTTAGTCAGCGTTCTAGGATGAATGAGCTATACAGCTCAATAATCCTAAAACCCCTATATTTAAAAATACCAACCAACAAACTTTTTCTACCAAAGAACTACGTGTGATTTGATTCTCTACCATGAGATACGTAGGAGCAGAGGGTGGCCGACCTCTGTCCATGGCACTAATAAAAAGCCTTTTTTAGTCTTTTCCTAAATAATCCTTTTCTTCAATTCAAAAAATATCAAGTCTTTTCTTTCTTTTAGTTTCCTTTAATTCACAATAAAAGGATAAAATAAACATTTTCAAAATTAATATTCTTTCCTACAACTAGTTAGCAGGTAACCTTCATTAGGAAGGATGTCGTGGGGTGTTAATACCTTCCCCACGCATAACTGACTCCCGAACCCTTATCTGGTCTTTTCCAATATTTGCCCTTAAACTAAACTTTGGCGGCAGCTTCATTTTTGAACCTTCGAAGAATCCTCACTCGGATTTTTCGGTCGCTACAGCTGGCGACTTCACTGGGGACAATTTAGAGAGTCAAACCTAGTCTAGTTAGTTGTTAATTTAATGTCTATTTTTACCCTTCCTTTTTTGTCTTTTATTTTTATTGCTTATTCTTTTTTGATATGAAAACCCTAGGATAGAAGACCACTTTTTTGTATATATGTTTGTTTGTTTTGCAGCTTGGGGGGGTATTCTTGATATTTTGCTCCTTCACACACTCCACCATCACACTTTTGCACACACGTGAGAATAGTTCTGTACCCGGATTGGAGAATAACCTAAGTTAGAACGAGACTGCGTAGTGATGACCTACTGGATGTGCGTCCTGTTGGGTGGTCACGAAAGTCTCACCTAGAGTTTGGTCCCTCTTGAGAATGCTGGCACTCCTAATAGCTTGCCTATTATTGTGATCAGTGTTCTTAACTGGGGTTGTTGGCTCTAGGAACCTTATGTAGGACCCTTTAGAGCTACCTTTTGAAAGGTTCACTCAGCAGACAAGCCCTAGACCTATTCTCTAAGGAACCCTCGTAGGACACAAAGGAGCCTCATATCCCTGCATTCAAACAAACGCTGATACATTTTTCCGGTCTTCTTAAAAGAAAAAATTTCAAAAAAATGATATGTTATTTTGACAGATTATTTTTTTAGCATACCTCATGCATTTTTACCTTTTCCCTTTTGCATGGCATAAAAAAAATTAATTATTGCACATTAACATTTCATTTTTCATACATTTCTATGACCGCCAGGGAATTGTAAGACTTTCTTTCGGACAAGATGGATCAAACATTTGCATTAATAAATCGTAAGTTTGTTTCAGTTCTGCGTCGAACAGAAACTTACAATTTCCCTGGCGTAACACGAAATCATACATTTGCATTTCATGCACATTCATTCAGGTACTTACGTAAAAAAACAAAAAAAAATTGAAAAATAAACAGAGAGTAAAAGGGCACGCTAGTTCATCAACATCGCTACCGGACTCGTTCTCAAGCAAGAAAAATGGCCGAAGAGGATAATCAGGCTCTGAGAGAAGACATTGCAAAACTGAAAGATCAAATGACCGAGATGATGGCGATGAAAGATCAAACTGCTGAATTCGTGAAACTCCTCGAGAGAAGAAATGCAGATGAAAGTGCTTCGGCAGGGAATACTGAGAACAATGCTACAAGTCTTCCTCCACCTCCCGGCTCCGAAACTCCAAATACCACTGGAATAAATATCCAGAACTACCAATGGTCCCCTTACGGTCTCCCAGCTGGTTATGCACCTCCTACCATGGAAGCCAATCCACAGGAAGGACCTTTGGGAGTAGCTGGACCTTCAGCTCAAAATGCAAGCGCAAAGATACCACCAGTTCAATTCCCAAATTCTACCACTGCACCACAGGTCATTCCACAGGGCTACACCGTGCGACCAATGACAAGCTGTCAAGCTCATATGCTCAACCTTGGGGACCCTTCTCATTCGCATATCCCAAATGCGAACCCAGCTATGGTTCCGATGATTCATCCGTACTACAGTATGGGCGGGTTTCCTCATGACCACCTTACAGAGAATCCTCAGTCAAGAGATAAGCTGCAAATGCTAGAGGAACGTTTAAAGGTTGTGGAAGGATTCAATGTTGGGGCAAGGGATGCATATGATCTGTGTCTCGTCCCTAATGTGATTATCCCACCCAAGTTCAAAGTGCCTGACTTTGACAAATACAGAGGGGTAACTTGTCCCGCTAGCCATCTGACTATGTATTGTAGAAAAATGGCCGCATTTGCACACGACGACAAACTGCTCGTCCATTACTTTTAGGACAGCTTGACCGGGGCTTCCTCAAGCTGGTACATGCAGTTGGAACGCACCCACATTCGACGTTGGAAAGATCTGACTGATGCTTTCTTAAAGCGGTACAAATACAACATCGATATAGGTCCCGATAGAGCACAGTTGCAGAATATGGTGAAGAGAAACAACGAATCATTCAAGGAGTATGCCCAGCGTTGGAGAGGATCGGCAGCGCAGGTAGCACCGCCTCTACTAGAGAAAGAGATGGTATCTATGTTCATAGATACGTTGCAATCACCCTTCTATGACAGATTAATTGGGAGCGTATCCTCTAACTTCTCAGACATGATCACCATAGGGGAAAGGTTGGAAAACGGAATGAGAAATGGGAAAATTTCTTACGGTTCAGCCGAAACCAATAACCCAAAGAAGCCCTTCGCAGGATTTGTTAGAAATAATGAAGGGGAAACCAATTCCATAACAGGATCAGTGAAAGCCTCTTACACTTCCAAAAACCATCCCCAAGCTCTGCACTTCTCTACCCAAACCACTAAAAGCCATAAACCACCAAACTACCCAGAAAGGAAATATGTACAGTTTGATCCAATTCCCGCATCCTACTCAGATCTGTTCGACCACCTCACTAGTCACAACTTAATCTCCCCCCGCCCGATGAGGCCCATTGAACCTCCTTTTCCGAGAGGCTTGACCCAAACGCCACATGCGAATTTCGCGCAAGCGCAAATGGGCATTCAGTAGAAAACTGCAAAGCACTGAAACATGTGATTCAGGATCTGATCGAATCCAAATGGTTGAGCTTCAATGAGGATGCTCCGAATGGAGGCGCTAACCCTTTTCCAGGGGCATGAGAAGTCATCCGTCAATGCTTTCAAAGTCGATCAAAGGGTTAAAGACATCATCATCAACCTTGTGCGCCTTTGTCCTGCAACTGAAGCACTTATGAATTGGGAGATTGTTGATTTTCTTGTGATTTTCAGTTCAAAGTAATTTTATGTAATGCAAAACCTATGGCTCTGCCCAAAGCTTTAGGACATTTCAATAAGGGCACGCATGTTTCTTTCCGGTATCAATATTAATAAAATAGCATTTTGAATTCTCCAACAAATTCCTTCTTTACTCATTTACTCGGGTTACTTTTTTCTTTTATCCTTCTTCAATTTCTGCTAATGCAGATCTAAATAACTTGTCCTTGAAAATAACAACGTCGGTAACTCATATCATAACTTTGATCGCCCCATTAAACAAACTAAGGAAGATGTTGAAGATAACTGAGAAACTCTTCCAGAGGTAATGAGAATAATGGAACAAAAGGATAAAGTGATCCAGCCTCGCGTGGAATCAAGCGAAATGATTAATTTGGGCACATGAGAAGATAAAAGGTGATAAAATTAACATCACACCAAAAGGATAGCGAATCAAGAAAATTCGCTTACATCACCTTGTCTGACATAAGATGCCCACTGGTGTAACAAATCTGTGATTGTCAAGAAATTTGGTCTACCGTTACGGCCTTCCAAAAAAGATCGTCATAGATAGTGGTGAAAGGGCTATGTAAGGACTCCAAGTCAAGCATCATAATCCCTTCCCATACCGCCCAAAAAACAAAATGGGGCAGTTGCGACAACAAATAAAGAATATCAGGGATGATAGTGACATTTTACCTTACATGAAGATTAGACCTCTTTCATACTTCAACAGGGGCAACCCCGTACGATGGGAGTAGTACTTCCATTAAACCTCACCAAACAAAAGAACGGTTGTCTTATGTCATATCGGAAAAGAACAAAGAAAGCTTAACAGAAGAAGGTCCATCCTCAACAATTTTAAGGAGACTTGGTGCCCAAGAAAGTCATACCCAAAAGGATTCCCGCAGGAGATGGACCTCGAACTATAAAGGACCTTACGTAGTAAAGAAATCATTCTCTGGATGAGCCTTAATTCTCACAAAAATGGATGGGGAAGACCTCCCACTCCCGGTGAACTCTGCCTAAAAAAGGAGTATAGAAAAATGAGAAAGATGAGCCAAGCAAAAATAAGCTCGCTAGGTTGAAAACCCGGAAAGGCGGCCTAGGAAAAAGTTAGAGCGACCCGGTGGATTGAAAATCCAAAAGGGACAATCCAGGGAAAAATTAGGGTCAGGAAGTTGGACTAAACAAACATTAAGGCAATCAACACTTCCAAAAGTCGGATGATGAGTGATCAAGGTCGTGAACATGGGTGGCCGTCACCGTTACTTCAAGGACACTAACTACCGAAAACTCTGCTTAGTATTTCAGCTTTCCTATTCTTTCAATGAAATACCTGACATAATCTTAAGTCGGTGTGCCTTCTGCACATTTGGCCTCCAATGTCAATACCAAACACTTTCCTTTTTTTTTACTTCCATCTATTTTTGAAATGATGTTTTGTGATAATTGATACTGAATTGTGAAACATGTGACATAATCAAAAGCATTACAATCATTACGAAATTTCCGAGAATCACAGAAGAGATATAGTCTTTCATTAAAATACCTATAAGGAAGAAAGGAACCGCAGGAATAGAGCAATAAATGCTTGATCATCTCAAATGATAAGTCCCAGTCATGCGCAATTGACCTAGCAGTATGAATGCACTTGATAGCCTCGTAACCCCATGCCGGAAGTCCTGCGAGTTGAAGGACCGGCCAAAAAGAAAAGCCAAAAAAAAATACCAAAAAAAAAAGAGCAAAAAAGAAAAGCCAAAAGAGAAAAAAATCATCCACATTGCATTCATTACCCCCACCAAAGCATAAATCATTCCATCATGCAACCATGCATTTCATCGTAGCACCTGCATCTAAGCAGTTCAATTGCATTCTTATCTTATCTGCATCCGCATACAACCGTTTGTCAACTTTCTCATCCCATCCCATCAGGTTCAACACCCATGGTATACCCACTTCATTCATCATCCCACCAGATGCCAAGCATTGCACGTTCGTCACATGTAGATGTGCCAAATGCCGGTCCCATCGTTTGCCAACAAAGTTTTTTTTACATCACTAATCATATCATTATACCATGCATTCACGTGTTTTCCTTTATCCACCATGGCATTCGCATCAAAACATTACATTTGCGGCACATTCGCACTTTGCATTTCATACACTCATTATATACTAAGAAAAAAAGAAAGGCAAAAAAGCAAAAAGAGGAAAAATTGCTCATTCCATTACATTCATCATTAATCAGCACAATCACATTCATATCTTATTTGCATTCATATACGTTGTTTGTCAACCTCCATGTTCCACCAACTTCAACTCACATCATCTGCCACGTTTCATTCATCCCATCGGACACCTACCATTTCACATACCTATATTGCACGCATGCATCATTCATCGCATTTTTAGACATGCCAAATATAGATAGCTTTTCCCTTCTCAGATAAATGCATTCATTGGGTATGATCTAGGCAAGTATGCCATGTGTCAATCCCAATAGTTTGTTCCCTCAAAGTCAGTGATCCAAGCACTGGTCTCATATCACAATTCAGAGTCCCAGACCCTCAGTGGCCCTTTAGAGCCCAAGCGCTCCTTTAGAGCATCAATGGTCCTTCATTCCAGATCGAACGTCGCGTTATCGAGCAACCGACGGATCATCCGACCCCAGGTCCTTCAGTTCAGTTTGAACTAATATGTCAAAGCAACAACTTCGAACTCTACCTTCAGATCACTATGTCGACACTGAGCGCGACGGATCATCCGACCCCAGGTCCTTCAGACTAGCTGTGTCTGCCTAAAAAACACAATGCACGTCCTTCGAGGTGAGAAAATCAGGTCAACGACCTAATCTTGCCCCCATGGCCGCTCGAAAAAGGCCACCCACCAAGCAGACAGTTTTACTAGTACCATTGCTAGTTCGCGCTCCATCAGACCCATTGGTCCATCAGGCTTAGGCATGCCCCTCAGACCCCATCGGTCCTTCAGTTTAATTTAAATCAATGCGCCAAGCATCGACTGCGAATTAGACCTTCAGATCATTATGCCAACACTTAAAGGCACCGATCCTTCAGACTAACCAGTCCTTCAGAGCCCCAGTGCTCCTTTAGATCCCAGTGGTCCTTATTTATTGCTTTCTCGTTAACACGCCAAGTGTTAACCACTGTCTGTAAAGTCTCAAAACCCCCAACTATCCTACTAGTCGAACAAAATTAGCGTCTGTTGTATCTTTATTTCTATTCCTTCATATTTTCTACGGAATATAAATAAAGAGGGGCAGCTGTTATACCCGAATTTTGTCCGCTCCCTTTGTACAACATTCTTTTTTTATGTAGTTTACGTGTCATAAATTCAGGTCACATTACTACGAGAAAAGTTTTCGAGCTCATTCGATGCTGTCTCATTTTAATTTGGGCCAAGGCTTGGTATTTTGCTCAATTTGACCGAGATACCTTTTGTCTAATGGCGTGTGCTTTCATAATTGGGCTTACCCTCCCCCCCCCCCCCCACATTTTGTTTTAATTGGGCCTATCTTTAAATATGTGTTGTAATTGGCCCATTTCTTCTAATTGGGCCTCATTTTGACGCATTGATTGATTGGGCCCGGTTTTCGTTCATGGTTTCGGCCGGGTTTCTTTTTGTCCTTTTTTTAAAATAAAATATAAAATCAGAATTACAAAAAATAATATTACAATGTACAAAGGTCCAAAAATAATACAAAATAAAAACCCAAAAAAACAAAAAAATATAAAATCCAAAAATACATAAAAAAAATCAATAAAAATACAAAAAAGAGGGAATAAGGCAGCAGTTGCGCCTTCACCACCCTCCTTGAACACTAAGTTATCCATCTTCTCCAACCCAAGCCCAAAACCTGTAAAAAAGGAAACAAAACCAGGAATTCATGACAAAAAAACCTAATTGGTGCCTATAAAAGGAGGTTGAGATTTCAGAGAAAACGAACCAAGTGATTAGGTTTCACACGGAAACCCTAGTTAACCAAACACCTGAAAATTCTGAAATGAAGTAGCAGTGAAACGAAAAGCAAAGCAGTAGGCAAGGGTATGGTTCAGCAGTAGCAGAACACTTAGGCTTTAACTTGTACATAGTTTATCGCACTTTGTTCATGCTTTTTAAATGTAAATACCGAAACATTAGGGTGTAGCTTACCAGAAAAGATTCAAGATCATTTTTATCCAACTCTTAAAGATCTCGTTTTTTTTTAACAAAGAACAGATGCATCAAGACAGAATAACAAGATCAGGAATCAAAGGATTTTAGGTCAGTCCTCAAAACATAGGAATCCATTAGAAATAGAAGTTGAATGTAGAAGATTAAGAAAGGTCAAAGTGGTCAAAATGGAAGTAAAAACAGAGACTTTGAATCTGACTTTTCTAACCACCGCTAACGGTGGCCGTCCCACCATCAAAGTCGTGGCCGGTCACCATCGTCACCGTCACAACCACCACACCCTCTATCCCTCTCAGTCGCACCATCCCTCTTCTCCTCCACGCGCAAAACCCAAATCAAACGCTGTCGTCCTCCCCGTCACCACCGTAAGCCATCGCCGTTCGCCCTTAGCAAATCGTCCCCGTCGTTCCTCCAACTCCGGCCAGCACACAACCCTTCGCCTCCTTCTCTTTCTTTCTAACACGTTTTCTCTCCCTCTCTCTCATTTTCTCTCTTCGAAAATCACTCCCTCTCTCTCCATAATTGTCGCGCAGCATCCCGTCTCTGGCGAAGCCCCTCCACTGCCGGCATCCAGTTCTCTCTTCTCTCCCTCCTATTTTCGTTCTCCCTCTCATTTTCCACGAAGCCTTCTCTCTCGTTCACTCTCCACGAACCCTCGCCCTCTCTCTCACCGGAAATTTCGCATTCTCTCTCTCTCTCTCTCTCTCTCCCCATTCTGGTCGTTGCGGCACTGAAAGGGTAGAAAATGAGAATTAGGTTTAGCTTTTGTTTGTTGCCTTATATAGTCTAGGTTATTTCACTTTCTTTTAATTTTTAATTTTTAGTTCAGCTTACCAATCACACCCCTGATTTTCAGTCATACAATACCCCATGAAATCCCTGATTTTCGTTGACTTTAAGCCCATAACACGAAAATTGGGCTGCTGCTAAGCACACCTCCATTTTTAATAATACAACCCTCTTGTAATTTGCACCCCATTTTTAACTGCTGCACCCCCCTTTTCGTTTTGTCATTTATGTCTCCCAAAAAATGATTTCTTTTTCCAAAAACCTATAAAAATCCAAATAAATAAATAATCTCTAAACATAAATAGGGGACTAAGTCGGCCGTGCGGCCGGGTTAATCATCATTTTAGGATGAATGAACCGTACGGCTCAAGAGTCCTAAAATCCCTATTCAAATAAAATCAAACCAACACACATCAAACCATTTTCCAAACTTCGATAACTCCATTTTTATAAAATAGGGGACTAAGTCGACTGTACAAACTGGTTAGTCACCGTTCTAGGATGAATGAGCTGTATAGCTCAATAATCCTAAAAACACTCTATTAAAAAATACCAACCAACAAACTTTTTCCACTCAAGAACTACGTGTGATTTGATTCTCTACCAGGAGATACGTAGGAGCAGAGGGCGGCCGACCTCTGTCAATTGCACTAATAAAAAACCTTTTTTAGTCTTTTCCTAAATAATCATTTTCTTCAATTCAAAGAATATCAAGTCTTTTCTTTCTCTTAGTTTCCTTTAATTCACAATAAAAAGGGTAAAAATTAATATTCTTTCCTACAACTAGTTAGCAGGTAACCTTCATTAGGAAGGATGTCGTGGGGTGCTAATACCTTCCCCACGTATAACCGACTCTCGAACCCTTATCTGGTCTCAAGGACCCTTATCCATTCCAAATGGGATTTTCCAATGTTTGCCCTTAAACTAAACTTTGGTGGCGGTTTCATTTTTTGAACCTTCGAAGAATCTTTTCTCGGATTTTTCGGTTGCTACCCGGTAAAATATAATATCATGCTGCAATATGTGGATACTTCATCTTTTATTTTGATCTTTGATTCAATAAAGTTCTGATACTATAATTTCTCCTGTGGAAATTAGAAACTCCATATTCAACATATATTTAGATGATCGGGTTATTATATAACATAACACATAGTTTTTGTTATCACATATTAACAGTTTGCTCAGAGAGATGAATGGACTATGCTTTGTGACACCCTTGCTTCAAAACTCATGGGAGCTGGCAATACATTAGCTGCAACACTTTGTTATTTTGTGCTGGAAATGTTGATAAGACAGTTGAAATTTGGTCAATGACCCTGTCAAAGGAGCATGAGGGGAAATCTTATGTCGACGACCTTCTTAGGTAAGATTGATATTCTTATGATAACTTGTGACAATGTATAATATAAAACTAGCACTCATCAATACTGCAGCTTGACAATTGACAAAATTATATATTGCTAGGATTTGATGGAAAAGACTATTGTTCTTGCCTTGGCAACTCGGCAAAAGCGGTTTAGTGCTTCTCTGTGCAAGCTTGTTGAGAAATATGCTGAAATTTTAGCAAGTCAAGGGCTGCTGACCACAACAATGGAGTATCTAAAGCTTTTGGGTTCCGAAGAACTTTCACCCAAACTTGTAATTTTAAAAGACCGAATTTCACTGTCTACAGAACCTGGTAAACTTTTCCTTAATTTCTATATATTATGCTGGAAAATAAAGAGGAAAATGATGAAAATGAGATGCTGTTTTTTTAGCAAGTGCCACCTGTGGGTGCTGAATTCTTCATTAACAGGCATTTTCTATATATTTTTTTAGTGGAATAGTATTATTGTAATAATAGCGTAGTGAGCAAACTTACAGTATAGCACAGTTCTATGTTGTGGTTAAAAAGTTAGCGCATAGTTGTATGTTGCTATTATAGTGCGTGTGACTTATACACCCAACCTGTAAAAGGGCACAGTTCTGTAACTCTTAACAATAAAGATATTTATTCTGCCCATTTTTTATATATATTTTTTTTGTGACAGTTTGTGCTTTAGTTTTTCAGCTTCTAGGTTCATGGAAAGTCCAAGTTCTAATATAGTTTCATTGTTGATGCAGGTGCTTGTTTACCATGAATATGAAGCTAGAGTTCTTTCCTAAGCATCATTATCATCATTCAAAGATGGTAGTAAATATCTTGCTTTTGATGGTTATTTCATTTCTCTTTACTTTTTGTACTTAACTGCTTCCCACCTAATACTGCAAGAGGAACTTAAAAACTCTGTTCCAGCACAATGGGATCCAGCTTCATTGTCAAGGTATAATCATGAAACTTGCATGTTTTTGGATTAATAACTATAATGTTGCTGATTAGTTTTGTTAGACAGGTTCATTAAGACGTATGGTACACACATAATAGTAGGTATGGCTGTTGGAGGTCAAGATGTAATCTGTGTCAAACAAAAACATTCCTTTAAGATTCCTCCAGCTGATCTCAGAAAACATTTAGAGGATTTAGGAGATCTTTTATTTTCAGATTTAAGAAGCCCTTCTCTACTACAGAGGAGCAAAACAAAAGGCAAACAGAAAGTATGTAAATAACCCTTTAGTTTTTACTTTTTATAATTCTTTTTACAGATTATGTTACTTATCATTTGATGCAATCTATAATCTGTATTAATGTAGGTTCCTTAGGTCTTTAATCGTGTGATGCAATCTAGCACAATGCAGTTCACAAAAAAATGGAAATATTTGCTATTTGAAATTTAAATGAATGAAGTTTCTTGGCTGTTAAGTGACTTTTTTGCCTTGGAACAGGGGCCTCACTATTATATCCTCAAAAAGAGGAGGAGATGTGTATAAGCAGAGTCACTCACTTCATTCTGAAGCAATACTCTTCAAGTTTGTTCCTATTTCCTCACTTCTAACGGGAATTCCTGGAAGTGGCTATCTTAGTCATGCAATCAATTTGTACCGTTGGGATGCTTAGTGTATAACATGTCAATAAGTGATTTTGACTCTGGCTTTTTCTCGTACTTTGATGAACAATAATGGAAATGGTACTATTACTAGTGTTAGCTTTTAGTGTTAATTGACTGTTTTTAGCTTTAATTTGTGTAATGATGTTGTGTATTTTGGTCAAGAAATAGAAAATTTGATATTTGTTCAAGTTAAGATTATAATGTTGATTTTTGATGTAATCTCTGTATGAATAATTTGTTGTTAAGATTATAATGTTGAATTTTAGTTAAGTTTTGCTTGAAGTTTAAAAACTTAACATTTGAGGAAAAGCTGATGTTTTGTTTGTTATCTTTGCTTCCTTTGTTGTTAGTTGTTACAGAATTGAGCTCTTGTTTGTATAGAATTTGGCAGGTCTGTTACAAAGTGGAAAGAATTATAGTTAAAGATGATTGAGCTTTAAAATATTGGATTAAAAATGAACAAAATATAAAAAGCAACTAGACATTTAGCATCGGTTGTTTCAAACAAGCGATGCTAAATGTCTTTTTTTGTATCGAAAATGACTTTTAGCATCTGTTATTTGGAACAACCGATGCTAAATGTATCAATAAATGACATTTAGCATCGGTTGTTTCAAATAACCGATGCTAAAAATAATTTCTAGGACATTTAGCATCGATTGTTTCAAATAACCGATGCTAAATGTCATTTTTAGGCATTAAAAACAGTGATGAAATGGACATTTAGCATCGGCTATTTAAACACCTGATGCTAAATGTGACATTTAGCATCGGTTATTTAGCATCGGTTATTTAACCGATGCTAAATGTCTCACTTTTAGCATCGCGACATTTAGCATCGGCAAATAATCGATCCTAAATGTCCAAAATAACCGATGCTAAATGTCTTTTTTGCACTAGTGACCCATAAGAGGCATCGCCATATATCTACCTCGAGGAGATCTCCAGCCCGACGTGACCGTCGAGACATAGATCTCGGGGACAGGTTACCTCACAACTCACGATGGACCTCCAATGAAGGACCCTTCATTAGGAAGGTTGACGACTGCCCAATTCCGAGGACCTTAGAGAAGCTCCCAGCCCTCAAAACGTATGACGGCACTGGGGACCCTGACAGGCATCTGGCCTACTTTTTGGTTATGATGCGCTACCGGGGGGCAAAGGAACCGGTCCACTGCAAGATCTTTCCCCTCACTCTCACGGATTCAGCACTAGCTTGGTTCTCGGAGTTGAAACCAAACTTAGTCTCATCCTGGGGGCAACTAGCTAAGATGTTCATGACCCGTTTTGCAGCTTCCCGCTTGAAGCCAAAATCTGAAGAGGTACTTAGGGCGATCAGGCAAGGAGGGAAAGAAACACTTAGAGAATATCTATAAAGGTTCAACAAGGAGGCTACCAACGTCAGGAACCTTGAAGACAAGAGGAGGCTCTTTTGGATGAAGGATGGCCTCAAGAAAGGAAGCCTATTTCAAAGGAACATGGGGATTAACAAACCCCGAAGCTTGGATGAGTTCCTTCAGAAGGCACAAAAGTACATGGACTATGAAGAAGACAACATGGCATACCAAGAGGAAGCCAAGGTTGGCAACAAGGAGGACGGCCACTGAAGAACCATGGCAAAAGCGAGCCCAAGATGAGAGAACTCCTCGTGAGTCCCGACCCCGACAAGGTCGTTTCTCAGAGTACACCTTGCTGAACACATCCCAGGCTGAAATCCTTTCTGAATGCGCCGACGCGGAGTTTCGGGACATCAAATAGCCCGAACCTCTCGTGCAAATTAAGGAAATGCCGAACCTCTAAGAAGTACTGTCGTTATCACAAAAGTTATGGGCACAGTACCAACAAATGCAACACCCTCAGGGATGACATTGAAGAGCTGATCGGCGAAGGGAAGTTCACTGAGTACGTGAATGAAGAAGAGGATGAGACCCGTGACTCTGAATAGGGAGCAAGGCATCAGAACCTGAACCTAGAGCTAGGCCTAGTTACGATTTTTGTTGTTTGGGAACAAATGAGAGAATGTAAAAGCTCGATATGAATGATTAACAAAAGTTCATTTTGCAATCACAGTCTTTTCTCTAGCTCACTAGCATTAACACTTGTTCCAAAGAAAATTCCTTAAGAATAAGAAAGAAAAAGGGTCCAACTCCATAGTTTGGGGCAGAGCGAGACAAGTTTGAGACCCGACATACCCTATAGGGAGGGACTGCCTGGCTCGCAGGGGAAACCTCAACATTAGCTCTAAGCCAAGACCATCTTCCCAAGGCGGTGTTTTTAAATACACATCTTGGAATCCTAGTAATGAAGTCAAGAGTCCCATGGCACGCTGAAACAAATAAAGAGTGTCGGTAAAAAGTGATCGAAGAAAGACACCATGATCATTTGCATTTTTCATATATATTGAAGCAGGAATCTCATGACTCTTCCCACTAAGTGACCTTGGTGGTCACAACCCCTTGGGCGAGTTCTATCTGGGCCTAGTCCTGGTAAATTGTGCCAAGGGTATACTTCAAGCTGACCTTGGTGGTCACAACTCCTTGGGCGAGTTCTATCGAGGCCGGGTCCTGGTAAACTGTGCCAAGGGTATACTTCAAGCTGACCTTGGAGGTCACAACCCCTTGGGCGAGTTCTATTTGGGCCGAGTCCTGGTAAACTGTGCCAAGGGCAGACTTCAAGCTGACCTTGGCGGTCACAACCCCTTGGGCGAATATACCTGATCACGAGGTGACATGATATTATACACTCAGATGCACAAGGCACAACTTACGCCAGATGCCACTCAAGGTACAGCGGTCAAGCCCAAGTTCCGGTCCGCACAAACAAAGATAGAACAACTTGCCTTGGCGCCAAGCGAGTCCTAAAATTTCAACAAAGAACAAGGTGATCAGCAAAAGATAAAACATGAGGAAAAAATGGAAGATCACGACTTACATCCCGGCACCCACCTGATGGTCATGGAACCCACCAAGCTCACGACACCTAGGAGGGCGCCAAGGTCACGACTTGCAAGGTGCCGTCTAATCTGCAGACCATAACTTCGTCCATGTTTATCCGATGGAGGCGTGTGAGCATGCGTTGGAAAGCTAAGAAGCAGAGCTACAATTTTTCTGTTAAGCTCAAAACCCAATTCGGACGACTCCGGCACCCAGGAAGGGCACCAAGCTGACGGCACCATGGCAAGGTGCCTGGCACACGGCACCATGGAAGGTGCTCTAGTCTACAGACCATAACTTTGTCCATGCTTATCCGATGGAGGTGTGTGAGCATGCGTTGGAAAGCTAAGAAGCAGAGCTACAATTTTTCTGTTAAGCGTAAAATCCAATTCGGACGTCTCCGGCACCCTGGCAGAGAACCAAGCTGACGGCACCATGGCAAGGTGCCTGGCACATGGCACCATGGAAGGTGCTCTAGTCTGCAGACCATAACTTCATCCATGCTTATCCGATGGAGGCGTGTGAGCATGCGTTGAAAAAATAAGAAGCAGAGCTACAATTCTTCTTTTAAGCTCAAAATCTAATTGGGACGTCTCCGGCACCCAGGCAGGGCACCAAGCTGATGGCACCATGACAAGGTGCCTGCACACGGCACCCAGGCAGGCTGTCTAGTCTGCAGACCATAACTTCGTCCATGTTTATCCAATGGAGGCGTGTGAGCATGCGTTGGAAAGATAAGAAGCAGAGCTACAATTCTTCTATTAAGCTCAAAATCCAATTCGGACGTCTCCGGTACCCAGGCAGGGCACCAAGCCGACGGCACATTAGCAAGGTGCCTGGCACACGGCGCCTATGAGGGCGCCAACCACGCAAACATCACAAACCGGCACCCAGGCGGCTACGAGGGCACCAATTACCCAAAATGCAAGCCGGCACCCAGGCGCCTACGAGGGCGCGCGCCAACCACGCAAACATCACAAACCGGCACCCATGCGCCTACGAGGGCGCGCGCCAACCACGCAAGCATCACAAACCGGCACCCGGGCGCCTACGAGGGCGCCAACTACCCAAAACGCAAGCCGGCACACCGACGCCTATGAGGGCGCCAACCACACAAACAAATACCCGGCACCCAGACGCCTATGACCCGGCACCCAGGCGCCTACGAGGGCGCCAACTACAACAAACAACAACACGACACCTAATGAAGGAAGATGATGAAATACTTACCGAGAAAGAAAAGACTTGCTCTAAGTAGATGATGAAGGGGGTGGATCCTCGCTCCTTTCTCCTCTTCAAGTGTGTGGTTCAAAGAAACCTTATCCCCAGAACCATATCCTTACTCCTCCACAAATTTCCAAGTGTGGCCCAAATGATGGAGACTCACCTATTTATAGTGGGTGAAATGAATATTAAATTCATTATTTTTACTCTCTAGGGTGAAAATCTAAAAACACAGTCGTCACAATGAGAATCTCTCACACGACCCGACAAGACAGACGAAGTAACGCCTAGGGCAGATTGACAAAAATTCTTCAAGCCAAGACCATCCTTCGGAATAATCTCGGCTTGGGGGTCAGCTGATTTGGACCGGGCCAAGAGGCCCATCCAGCAATTGGACATGGATTGGACCAATAACTTTGATCTATATCCACAATACATAAGCCCATTCATGATTTTCATACTTGGATGGCTCAGATCTGCTCTACCGATCCAACGGCTCACCACAGACACAGTTCCCTATAAGTACTGGCACACATTGCCATAAAGAGGTACATTCTCATTCCTAGCTAAATCACTCATTTATTCTCAATACTGACTTGAGCGTCAGAGTGGCTTTGCAGGTACCCCTCCCGGGCTCGCACTAACCTCCGGCCAGGCAGCAGGTGACCTACCAACTGCAGTCCATCCAGCACTGCAAGATACATAACAGAAGAGAAATAAAATGGATTCAAAAAGGGCACACAATTTGGTTTATGTGCATACTAATCTTCGTCTTTTTGTCTAGGAAAGTTGAAGGATATGGTAAAGGAGAGACAAAGATGTGGGACATTAGTGGAGATGCACATGATCCACTGATCCACTTGATGGTGTTGGAATTGAATTAGCAGACATATCTCTTGATGAACCAGTTGGAAGCTATGTTATTTTTTGATGATGGAAATGGAGGAGAGTAGAATGACACAGTTAGTGTTAAGTAGTGAATAGTAGGCAATTCTAGAGAGCCTAAACTTCTTTTGTATATAACTTATGATGTTGTTTTTTGCTATATTCTAACTTAGGTAGTAAACTGTATATCTTTTGTGACATGTTCGTAGGAGGAATAATATATTTTAAAATGGGTGGGGAAAAGACATTTAACTATGCTTACTTTTTTTTTTTTGGGTTTCCATGTCGCTGGTGCACAGTTTCCACCGGCTTTGCCTATGACTAATCTACGCCGGGGAACCTGGCTGGCCACGAGTACTCAGCTTTTCCGGCATGTGTGGTTCTCTCCTCCCAATAGAGTTTTTGTCACGTCCAAGATTCGAACCCGAGACCTTGGGGTGGGATCCGAGTCTATTTACCACTCGGACCAACCCTTGTTGGTACTATGCTTACTTATTTTGATTACAAGTATCTTTATGTTTTATATTTTTAAATTTTAATTTAATTTTTTATTGAAGTATCCCTGCCGTATCGTATCTTGATTTTCAAAATTTTCGTGTATCCACGTATCGTATCCCGTATCCGGACTTCATAGCACACTTAACCAAAAAACTGAAGAAAAAGAAACGAGTTTTACTTGCTTCGCATTGGATAAATTTCCAAAGATATAATGAGCCGAATCAACTCGAACAAAATTTGAAACTCAATTTGATACTTAGGGTATGTTTGGGAGTGAGTTTTGGGAAGGGGGGGGGGAGAGGGGAATGCTTAGAAAAGATTAGTCTATATTTTAATATGTATTTGAGATTTTAAAAAATTAAAAAAATAATATGATAAATAATAATATAACAATTTTAGTCACGCTTCATTTATGCTTATTGACATTTTATAGCTCAAGTTCAACTCAACTCGACCGTTTCCAACTCTAGTAGCAATTAAGCGAAATATAATCAAAACTTGAACTTTTTTATGGATTATTTAAATTAAACAAAAGGATAAATACAATATTAGTGAAAATATTATAAAAAAATGTTTAAAATTTAAACAAAATAATTTTTTATATACTTTCAGGTACAACACAACAATAATTAAAATAATTCTCCATCATAGAAATGGATTAAAAAAATAAATGACACATAATATTTTATTTTGAACATTATATTTTTCGACAGCACATAATATTTCATCATATACCATGTACCATGTAGAATCAAATTTATCTGGTTTTTTTCTTAAAGTAAGATTCACCTGTTTAATTTTATGAATTAGGCTATGAGCTACTTTGGCCATGGGCATTGTTCATAAATATTTGAAGCTTGTTATAATATTTGGTCCAAAACAGAAAGGCTTGCGACTTTCATAAACACCCCCCCTTCCGGTATACCCTCAAATTACCAAAACTTCCAATTTTACCTTTTAATTATAACACATACCCCCCTCATTTTTGTTCATTACAGATTTATGTTTTTTGACACGAATCTGGAATGTAATTTTGACATACCGGATTTATGTGAAAAAACATAAATCTGGAATTAAAAATTAAGTCTTGGAAGTGTTTTAAAAAAAAAATTGACTTTTCCCTACAGACAGAAACCGTCACTAAAAGTGGTGTAACGCAATTAAAAGACTTCCGAATTTATGTTTTGAGATAAACCCGGAAAAACATAAATTCGGAATTAAAAAGATACATTCCGAATTTGTGTTAAAACATTCGGAATGAAAAATTAATTTTGGGAAGTGTTTTAAAAAACATTGACTTTTACTCACGGACAAAAACCGTCACAACAAACTGTTTGACAGAATTCTCACATTTAGTGACAGTTTCTGTCTGTGGGTAAAAGTCAATTTTTTTAAAAAACTTCCCAAAATTAATTTTTCATTCCGGATTTATGTTTTTGACATAAATCATAAATCCGTAATATACTTTTTTAATTCTGCATTTATGTAAAAAACATAAATCCGAAAAGTATATTTTTGACTTCCGAATTTATGTTTTTGTACATGATTCCGGGAATAGTGTAAATTTTGAAGGGCATTTTGGGATTAAATAAAAATTGGGGGGTATGGGGTCAAATGAGGAGGGTATGAAAATCGCAACCTAAACAGAAGCCCAAGCAACAGTTGAAGCATAAAGGGTATTGATTTTTCCTACACCCACACTTGACCCACATACCCCCACATTTTTTCGGAATGTAAAAATTAATTTTGGGGAGGTCTTTTAATAGCACTTATTTGAGTAAGCGCTATTAAAGATCATAACAAACACTTTTGGGGCCATCTGAAAAGTTTTTAATAGGGCTTACTCAAACAACGCTATCAAAAATATAACCAAAATTAAAATTTAATTTCGGATTTATGCAAAAAAGATAAATCCCGAATATATTTTTAAAAACAATTATGGAATTATGTAAAAAAGATAAATCCGGATGTGATTTTTTAATAACATTTCAGAATTATGTAAAAAAGATAAACCCGGAAGTCATTTTTAAAAAATATTCCGTAATTACCTTTATAGATAATTTCAGAAGGTGGTTAGGAACAACCGTGAGTTGGTAAGTGAGTCAAGTGTGGGGTAAAAAAATTAATACCCAAGCATAAATTAGGAACAACGGTAACGTTAAAATTGGGCTAGTTTTGACCAACAAAAAAATTGGGCTAGTCCATTTGAAAAAGGTGGGGTATTTAGTAAGAAGAATATTTCCAGCACCCTTTTTTTGCTAACAACACTCCAAACAGTACTGTCCTTTTCGCACAAGACTCCTAAGACAATCTATCAAAGAGACAAACTAAGTCAAAAATATTAGCCAGATCAAAAAGAGACAGAGACGGAATTGTCTTAGAGGGGATATTATAGCCTCAATTATCTAGAGTGATTTCTTTTTTTTGATCAAAATTTCTTCTTTTGAGTCTTAGACACAACCAGTTCAAAATTACTAGTTTGTGCAACTATTCATTGGGTATTAGTAGTCATAGGATCAACATCATCATCTAACATGTCACCCCAAAGCTTTCCTAATATTCTCATGTTAGATTCTACCACTGGGTTAGACGTAGCATCAAACCCGGAGTGGAAGATGAATCAATAGAGTCGCTTTTGAAATGACTAGCAATATGCATAAGCATATCATTGATTACGTTTGCATTAGAGTGAATGATTGGAGTTTCAATATTGCAACCACTAATAGTATCTGAGGTAGTAGCATAATCGACGGAGGTAGTGACATTATCCTACTTCTGAATGGAGTTTAGAGATGTCTTTGGCATCTGCGTAACTGCAGGTGACACTTGCTTACATTCCTCCCGCCTCTCCTCACTTGAAACTCTACCTTCCCCTAAAACTAGAAATGGCAAAAGTAGATGGCCAACTAACTCTTTGTCGTGAGTTTGTCAAAAAATGACGTGGAGGGTCGCCAATGAATGGTGGGTTTAGAAGGTGAGCTCACCATCCCTCAAGCGGGTTAACCCGTCTATAAAATAAGTGATTATAAAAAAAATCTTGGGCGAAAAAGTGGCAGATTGGTTCACCACAGCCTGCCAAAAATACATAAGAAATAGGGGGAATGGCTTAAAAGCCCTCCCCACTTGTGTGGCCCGACGGGTTAGACAGGCCGGGTTATACGAGGAGGCGGGCTAACAAGCACCAATCCACCCATATACCCCGCCCCGATATTTGAAACCCATCACCCTTTTTATTTTTTATTTTTTTACCTCAATTTCGCAACAAACTTAATTTCCACAAGCTAAAAAACTAAGGATAAAAGGGAGGAGGTGAGATGTTTCGAGTTTCACAAAAGGGAGAGTGGGGGGTTTCCGGGAGAGGGCCTTTGTTAAAAGGAGGTTGTCGTGGGTGGGGATTGTTGGTGCTAGGCTGATAGCACTTTCACGTGAAAGAACTATACTCGTTTCTAATACAAGGGTAATATGTATCATATCCACATAAGCTTGGTGAAATTTATGTCGTTCAACAGTGTTTTACAATCTCAAGTTGTGAAAAATAGAGTGCTTTGTTGTTGTTCATACAAAGTGATAAAAATAAAATTTAAGTAACGTTTAAAGAAGTGATAAAAGCATTGAGATTATATTTCACTAACTTTATTTGATAGTATCCTATTGATTCAACATATATACTTCAGTTTTACTTATTGATTCATCATCATCAGTTCATTCAAGTTTTGCTAACTCTTTAGACAAAATGAAATCATCACTTATTCTGCCTAAACAATAATTCCTCAACCATTCAAGTAAAAGAATAGCACTAAGTTCAACTGATTAAATAACTATAGAATTGGATTCCATTCCTATACATCTAGCTCTTCTGAGTGATTTATTCTGAAACATGACTCAAAGTTCATTTTTTAATCAAACATTAAATCTAACATATCAAGTTCCAGGTGATCAAGCTACAACTAGCATTAAGAACAATAATAAACCACTGAATCAAAGAAAAAAATGGTATGTCGAGGCAGCATTGGACACTAAGATCCCAACGAGGTTGGCACCTTAATGACCACCAATCATCTACAACACGACAAATAATTTTTTGAAGGAAACCAAAAAAAATGATAACGATCAAAGGGGACATAGACTAATACCCTAGGAAAAAAGAAAGCATATAAATTTTTAAACCTATGCCCGGTCTATTACGGAAAAATCCTCCCTAATTAACTATAAATTGTGTCCCATGAATGAAACCCATGAGAGTATATTCCATGTGAGGCAAGTTTGTCGGCACAGTCATTGCCTTCACGGTAAGTATGGGAGACCTTGAAGGGTTAAAACTAATCAGTTTCTCAGCAAAACAATTGTCTTGGCACAGAAAAAAATTATTTCCTATTCCACCATTGTTTTTTTATTATTTAATACATTTCCAAGCCGACCCCAATTTGACTCGAGTAAGACCTTTCAACATTGATCCAGTGCCTTGTCCGGTTCAATGACCAGTCTAACTAATGTTAACGACCCTCCCCTAAGTGAAGAGAAAAACACCCAAAGGTCGAGCTACACCATTTTTTGTAATAAAAAATCTGCTTTTGCAAAAACAGAAAATGTTAAATTTAACAGAAACGTTGATCTAACTTAATTTCTGCATTTATCTCAATTCTTGGATTTGTTCACAAAGTAAAGAGTTGGAGGCCAGAATAATTTGGTCTTTGGGGAATTGGTCCTTTGATTTCTTTTTAGATAGACTTTCACGTAACATGTAATTAACGGCTCCACTATTGTCGTTGTATCCATATTGACTTTCAATACTTGAAAGTAATCTTCACTCTACACTCTACAGTTTGAAGAATATGTTTACCCAAAATTGGTAGGAATAGGATGGTAATTTGGTAAGACCATCTCCCACAAATCTATACTTAATATATATTAAATACTTAGAGATTGGGAAAGAGAAGAACAGAGATACTCAAAATTCAAAACTTATATTCTGCTTATAGCATCAAATGACAAAGAGAAACAAAATATCTAATATCAATTTAATCAACTGGGCTAATGACAGTATAAGATGGCATTTGTGTTGAAATCACATAACCATCTTTTCTAAACCCAATTTATCTCTTATGTGAAAAGGAAAAAAAAAATGAACTTGAAAAAAGAAGTAGAAAACCCCCCAATGCAGGGAAACAAACAATGAACTTTTCAAAACTATATAAAATTACAAATAACTGGGGGTGACAAATTCAATATAATTTTGATTATCCTAACACAAAGGAAGGTCCTCCGGAGGGGATTGTATAGATTCCAATAGCCCTACTCCATCCTCTACCAAGAGAATAGTTGCCAATCCCCATGCTATGTGAACATCCAAATGACAATGCATAATCCATACACCTACACATATTAAATCATCATCCATTTATATAAATATATAAGATCAAACATCAAATAATTCATTGAGTTAATGTAATTTACACGGTCATCCAATCATATCTCACAATATACAATATAGATGTTTGTTGACGTATTTTAAGAAATGATATCACTAAGGTCCATGAGGTGTCAGCTCAGTGATAAGAGCTTGACCTTATAACCTCAAATGACAAAATTCGAATTCCCGTCGGAGATCATTGTAAAATAGCTATTAGTGCCACTTTAATTAATGATAATTTTCTTTCTCCAAATTTTCGAAAAAAATGGCACATCGAAATCTGATTGGATGATAGATACGTAAGTAGGAATTGGACAAATTTTTACCTGGATTGTCAGCAACAAATCTGATAACTGCCCATCCATTAGAAGGAACTGCCACAGTATTCCTCATAGGTGGATCAACAAGGTTGAATTTAGAACTATCTTTCTTAGGGTCAAAATTTCCAAATCCCTCAGCAACAATATAAAAATCGTACCCATGAAGATGAACAGGGTGATTCTCAGGCGTAACAATACTTGTATCCTGCAACACAATCTGCACCCTTGATCCATATCTCAACTTAGTCACTTTAGTCCCCCGAATCGGTTGCCACAACGACCGACTCACATTACCAGTATAATCAAACTGCACCGGTGGCTTCGTCGGAAAATCAGTAGTAAACACACCTTGAATACCAAGGTGATGAGCTTGCAAGATTGAAAAATTACTAGGAAGTACAAAAGACACATTATTCATACTAGAAGTGAACCTAGTCCCATTAGGTCCTTGACATTGATTTGAATTAAAATTAGGTGGACAATTGTCCAACCCTAATCCAATAGTAAAGAAAAGATCCTCATCAATTTCTTTAGGAACTTCAACATCTCTAAGGCTTCTAAAGCTTTTACTAAAGGAAGTGACAGTGTTAGTGTCATTATAAGGAGGTAAAGAAGGCATAAGTGGTTTAATTGAAAGACCTTTAGAAGGACAAGGAGCTGATTTATATTGAAGAATAGCTGTTGTTGTTGTGTTATCAAAAGGAGCATTTTGTGCTGATTGGTAAGCACGTGCGGCTATGTAGTAATGTGAAGGTGGTTGGTCAGCTTTGATTAGAACATCAGTTGTTTGACCAGGTCCTAACATGATGACATTTGTGGTGAATGGTTTAAGGTATGAAGCATCAGCACCTACTACTGTGAGTTTGTGGTTTGCAACTGTGAAGAAAAGAGGTTGGTTTAGTGCTGCATTGATTACTCTTAGGAGGTTTGTTTCTCCTGAATCTATTGGAACAATTGTTGTGCCTGCATTGTGGCAATTTGATTGTGTCAAATAATATATGAAAAATATATGAAAGAAAAACAATGGTACTAGTACGTAGTATAGTATGTTCATGAAATCATTTGACAAGGATATAATAAGCTATATAGTCTTATTAATTTTTTTATTTATGGTTTCCATGTAATCTCTTTCCTCCCACCATATAGAAAAGCAGAAAACTTTTACCAAAAAAAAAAAAGAAAAGTACCAATAAAAAATATAATAATTGTTAAACCAGCTGCCAAAAGCCCAAAAGTATCAATTTTCCTTTCTTTAATAAATATATCATCTTGACTTATTGTTCAATAATAATCAAAATATATTCGATTGTTATAGTTGCGAAAAAAGTTTACTAATTCTTTAAGTTAGTTAATTAATTGCAGACCAAAAAAAGTTAATTAAGTAATTAATAATTTCTGTGACAAGTTCACTAGCTGGAAATTACTACTAACAAAGAAATCAAACCTTGGCTTGAGCACTTGTAAAGATCACCAGGTTGACCATTGATAGTGAATGCATCAGATATATTTGGCGCTGCTCCTGTTTGTATGGCCTGTCTCACAACATCAATAGGGTTTGCATCCCACCATTCCCCTATATATAACATAATCATTTTCACGGTTCCATCATCAACATATATTAACAACCTTTGTCCATAAAACACCACAAATCCATTTTCATCAATGCATGTCATCATTATTAATTACTATGTTTTTGTCAGATTAGACGAAATGACAAAAAAAAACATATCGTCGAAATTGCCAATATAGTGGAGAAAATAATTTATTACTATAATTGAAACAAAATGTGAATTACAATCATTACCTAGAAGAATGGGTGTTTCGCGCTTTGGTTTAGTGAAAGGATAGGTTTCTCCTTGCCTTGGATGAATGATTAGAGCTCCATAAACTGTGGCTCTTAGCCATGAACTATGAGCATGCCACCAAAGTGTACCTTCTTGTCCCTGAATGGTAAACCTATAGGTGTAACTTTCTCCAGGACGAATGGGACATTGAGTCACAAATTCTGGTCCATCAGCCCATCCTGTTCTGATTTGCCTAATCCCATGCCTATAACATACAAGAAGCAACAAAAATATTAATCCATCAAATATTTTATTCTTATCCTCTCTTTCATGTAGCTAACTAGCATGCAAAAATAATTAATTTACCAATGAATGGTGACATTGTAACGAGCTTTGTTGATGACTTTGACGACCAAAGTATCTCCATTATTAACTTCCAATGTGGGTCCCGGGAATTGTCCATTTACTGTAATGCTACTATGTGTGTTGCACAATCTCTTCACTGGAGTTGCTTGAACCTGTCCCCATAATAAAGATTACAATTTTAATATCATTAAAAACAAAAAAGAATAAATTAAATATCAACAAAAAGGGTTGAGAGAGAGAGAGAGAGAGAGAGCATACAACAAACTCATGCTCGTGAACTTTGGCAATATCAGCTGAAGACAATACTAAATCCAAGAGAACAAAAATAATGGCTAAGAAAATGGTGTACTTGAGAGCTTCCATTGTTTAGAGTTAGCAATGTTTCAATGATATATATGTTTGAGGTTGCAAATTGCAATGGAAGTAAGAGTTTGGAGAGAGTGGTTTTATAGTGGGAGATTAGAGTCGTTGAGGTTGGCAGATTAGGTTTTATTACGGTAAAGTCTTAAGAAACTTTTGTTCAATTCTATAGAAGTTGTTGCACCCAATAGATAATTATTTTCTTCAATTGCTTCACATGCAAGTCTTCATTTTAGAGAGGTTGGATTTTCATAAAGCATAATAATTATTTTGGCACTTTGTCTAGAGAATAAAGACCGGTTTATTAATTTGCTCATTTGTTAATAGGCAATCACGCCGTGCTATATATCTCATCTCCCTTTTCATGACTACCACATTTTTTTAACCTAATGTATCATTGATAACGACCGTCGAGATTAATCTTTCAAGGTACCAGCGAGATACATTTAAAGGATTGGTCTCTCCAACCAATGTTTTTCCATACGCATCTGTAACGAATCAAACCCAGAACCAAATGATTGAGAGACTCAAGTATCTACCACTTGAGACACATCATGTCGGTGACTATCACATTTTATTTGTTAAGTCCTTTGTTGGCTATCCATACTCACGGAATATCTGAACACTCTCAATAAAAAAAAATCTTTGATTGTGCTTAAAAAAATCTTACATTAGCCAATACCGAATTTGTCACTCCTTTGTGTGGTGTAGACCGTATCTTAAAGACAATTAAATATATTTTACTAAAGTATGACATTTAATAGATTAACTATTTGCAGTAAAAAATAAACTAGCTATTTTAAAAAATTTACTTTTATTTAATAGATTAACAAAAGTATGGCATTTAATAGACAATTAAATATATTGCTTTTTACTTTTATTTAACTAAAGTCTCGTTTGGTTTGAAGTTGCCTTTTCTCCTTTATTTTGTAGTACTTTACCATATGGCGTCGAATGGTTCACCTATAGAATAAGTCAATCCAGCTATTCTTGTGATTTGGGATTGAATATAATTTAATTACTACTAACCTTAGAAGTTTCGAAGGTAAAAAGACTGCAAATTAATTTTGTGTTAGTCTAATTTGACTTTTTCTTTGTTTTGGGGTTAAATATGTTTGTGGTCCTATGAAATTTGTGTTTTTGTTTTTAGTCCCTCAAAATATTTTAACTTTTGGTCCCAACATTTTATTTGTTTTCATCAGTTTTTGTCCCTCATGACTTTAATAACGCTTCATGACTTTTAATAGCGTTTTTTTGACTTTTTATAAGCGCTATTAAAAGTCTTCGTTAGGGACTAAAACTGATGAAAAAATAAAACTTGGAGACTAAAAGTAGTTGACAATTTTTAAGACTAAAACAAAAAAATCCAAATTTTATAGGAACCAAAAACATATTTACCCATTGTTTCGGTGGTTGGAGAAAAATAAAGTGCCCAAAAAGAAAGGCAATTGTTCGACGTCAAAAACATGTGCTTAAATATGCCCTTCATCACAAAATCAATATGATGTAGCATAACTGGTAGACACTTAGGCTCTTTAATCATTATAGTTTTGTTTGGCAAAGTCAAACCACTAGCATATAGCGGAAAAACTCATAAAATATAGAAGTGTTTGGTAACTACTTACTTTTCAATGGCGGAGCTAGCTAATTTTTTATGCGGATGCCAAATAATAGAGTAATTTTTTTATAGCTAAAACGAACTTCATCAAAAAAAATAAAAAATGCTACTCCCTCCATAACAAAATGTAAGCAAAAAGTTTGTATTTAGTTTAAATTTAGACGAAATGCATAGACTTTTTGCTTAAAATGTTTCAGAGTGAGTACGAGTTTAGATATATATAATAGTTAATGGAAATTTTATTGAAGGAAAAACAAATAAGAATAACCTTAAAACATAACCAAATTATTATATTAAAACACAACCAAGTTATTACAAAATTAAATGTATGAGATGAAAGACTCTTTTAATGAATTATTGTGATAGAAAGGATATGGAAGATTAGCTACATACTAGAAATAATAAGACAATATCTAATTCTGGGGTCGCAGTGACTTTTTATTCGACCTAATTTTAATTAATTAATTATTTTACTTTTGGGGTAGCAATGACTACCCCATTACAAGCCAAAGAGCCCCCTATTGCTTCTAGCATTTTTTCCATATGCCAGTTAGGTTTTATTTGGTAAAAAATAGTGGATAGCTGATAATTTAGAAGATGACGAATAAGGTAGCTAGCTTATAGCGAATAAACTAGTGAATTGAGTTTAAAGTGATTGATAAAATTAGCAGTTGAACTAGTTTATAAATATAAAGTGACATAAATGGATATTTGTAAATATAATAATGCTTAAAAATGAAAGAGAATATTCATTTAATGGAGAATAAACGAGGAATTCAATTAAAGTTAAATGAACACGCACACACACAATCTCATTTTCAAGTATTAATGAAAAATGTCTTTTTGGGGTGTATAGACAGAGTGACAAGTGTCACCTGAAACTCACTCACACAACTGCACGGTCTTAGATTCGAACTCGAGTGATGATATCCAACCTAAATTTTTTGGCATTTGCTAGTTAAACTAGGCTTTACAGATGTATCATTTTATATTTATATACTCCATCCTCTAATTTTACAAATCCTTAAATTCACACGACTAGCTTTGCTAGTTTATCTATATCTGCTGCTCTTTACTAAACATGACCTGCAACGTTTTTCCATACAAAAAGTAGTGTTTGAGCTTATGACCTATAATGTTTCATTTTTTTCTCTTGTTTTTACCTATTATTTTAATTAAATTCCTAATTTATATTCTTTTTAATGAACAATTTCTCTCATTTTTTAGCATTAATTAAAATATTCATTTATGTCATTTTATATATATAATCTAGCTCATCCCATTTAATTATCGAAAATTTTAAATCACACTTCTAATTTATTTTGTTATCCACTATAAATTCAGTCGCTGGCTACTACATTTTTACCGAACGAGCCTAAATGATTAACTATTCGGCAAAGATTAACTATTCGGCAATTCCTAGGATGTTTAGTCAATGGTTTTGTTTATTTCAAGTATCTATTGATAGGGAGGTAACTAACATATTAAAATGTAAAAAAGTTTGCTACCATTGGTTGCGTAACAAATAAATTAGTGTTGAATTGAAATGATTCGATTGGTTCCAACAAGAATTTAGTTAGAGATACCTATGAAAATTGTAACCTAAGAGGATTAAATTAGGTGGCCTGTCTCTCAAAATTTCAAACATGGATGATCAACAGGGAATTGCAACACACAAACATGTCATAATAAAAGTAATTTCACCGTTTGACAAACATTAGCGGATGCCCATATTAAACTAAAATGTTACAGTTGATGATCTTATGTTTGTTTGATATATTCCCTGAAAATTCTACTTAATTATTTCTTCTTAGTTCTTAACTTCTGTGCTGTATAAATAAACAATTTTAAAATTCCTTTTATTTCAATTATTACGTAAATCCTAAAGTTCAGTTAATATTACACCAGGTCTACGTGACATAACTTAGTTAGATTTAACTGTTCAACCTTCTTGTGAAGCAGCTTTGGGCCTTGATATTTAATTAATTCTTTAATTATCCCAAAACAATAATAATATTGTTGAAGTTTAGGGATGAATTGATACAAAATAACATTCATAATGTGTTTATTTACATAAGGCATAAACCTTAAGGTCTCTATATTTTTCTTCCAATAGGTAGAAGATGGAGAAGATACACCAAGACGCCATGAACAAACTATAACAACACTAACAAGGATACACCACCATGAGACGCAAAACTACTAAAACACAACCAAACAGCTAAAACAAAACGTTACACCCTAACAAGCAAAGCTATCAAACACAAAAAGGTCTCTATATTTTTCCCTTCCCAACCAATTCAATTATTCAATCATGTAAGAGTACTAGCTAGCTAATTAAGTGTCGAGGGTTCCATCCTCGCCTTGGGTATGAAGCAGCAACAGGGGGTGTGGTTGAGCGGTTGGGGTGTGATTGAGCGGTTGGTGCTCATCCTCCCTTAACCAAGTGTCGAGGGTTCAATCCTCGTATTGGGTATGAAGCAGCTTTAAATCCCTGGGCCAGCTGTCCCACCCTTCGAGGTGTCTCCAATGCAGCGAATGGATTAGTCACTGCGTTCGGCGGTGGATACCTGGTCTCGACCAAAATTAAAAAAAAAAAATCATGTAAGAGTACTAGCTAGCTACTTTCACATTACTTTTTTTTTAAATTCAAAAATATGTGGTGAAGATCTTCTATACATTGACTTCGGAAAGGACATGAAAACTAAAGCTTTGACAAGTCGTTTTAATTGTAATATGAAATTACTATTTATAAATCTTAAATCACAAGGAAGCTATGGATTGATATTTCCCTCTACTATCTTAATAGTAATGTCTTTTTCCAAAATGCCTTGTGAGATAGTGCTAAGTGTTACTATATTGATGGCTACATCTAAGTTGATATCAACATCTAGCAAAGCCCCCAAAAGACTGTGATCATGTATTGTCACAAAACCGTTAGATCCTGAGAACGAAAGCGTGTGACAAAGATTAACACACGAGCTAGGGAAACCAAATGGCTAGGATTCGATAGGTGAACAAGAAAAAAATAAATAGAGAAAGAGACACATGAAAATTGAAGTTGGTAGAGTTTGTTAATGACTTTCTCAAATTCTTGAGAACTAGAAATAGGAAATACTTCAAAAGTTGTTATAACGTAGAAAAATAAAATGAGAAAAGCTGAAAATTGACACAAGAGCAGAAACCAATTGCCTTGTCAAATTTTGCTTGCTGGTGCTCGGTCTATCTCTCTTGAAAACTTTTCATATTTCTGGTAAAATAATTATTTCACATCTTTTGTTAATTTTTGTTTGAGCTTTTGGTTTTTTGGGTTTTCAATTTTCATGGTTAGTTAAAAGTGGGTGGGAACTTGGTCAATTTTAAATCCACCCGCGTCAATGTTTTTCCAACCCGAAATAATTAGGGTGATTAAATAAAATTAAACAACTAATCCATCTCAAAAACAATGAAGTAGAAATTAAACAACTAATTAATCCATCTCAAAAATTCTATAGCCTTGTTGGATGAGTTCATTCAATGAAGTAGAAATCATTGTTACCATTTCATTTTATGGTATCAGATTAGAGCTTTTGCAACAAACAATATTCTATGAACTTCTTTTCCTTTGTTCGTTCATTTCTTCTTCTACCTTGGAGATTTATCAATGGCGGATTCCACATTAATATTGTCACGAAATTATATATATATTTTTTCACCAAATCAGTTATTGATACACAAACTTTGCATATTTAAATAGTTGAATGTTTTTACGAACACCAAAGCATCAAAATACACACAACTTAACATCGTACTTTACATATTTTGTTTTGAAATGATTTTTTTCTCCAAATCGATCACTGAGGAACAAACTCTACGTATTCGAACAGTTAAAAAAAATTCGATATTGAGGAATGGACTTTGAGTATTTGAACGGTTAATTTTTTTTCCCGAACTCTAAGGTATCTCAAAACACGCTGCTTAGCATCACACTTTACTAGCAGTATACCCGTGCATACGCACGGGTGTTGTCGTGTTATTTTTATTAATAGACTTAGACATAATTTAATTAGTCTGAACATTACCCCGTGAAAATCAAGACAAATTAAGGGTAGATAAACAAAAGGTTTCAAATTATAGTTGAGTTAGTCCGAACACTATCCCGTGAACATTTACCAGCAATATGTAATATTTCCCGTAGATAACAGAAAACAAAATTGCATTAAAGTTTCAAAATTTCCAAATTGTAATATTTCCCGTAGAGACTAAATAAAACTTATTGATAGAGAAAAATTGAATATTAAAAAAATGGAGGAGACATGTAAATGAAATTAAAGTAAATATATTGTGAAAAATAGAAAAATGAGATAGAGTTAGAGGAAGAGAGAGTTAGAGGAAGAGAGAGAGAGTGAAAAAATGTGTGAGAAAGAGTGAAAAAGTTTGAAAAAGTATATGAGAGAGAGTGAAAAAGTTTGAAAAAGTATGTGAGAGAGTGAAAAAGTTTGAAAAAGTGAAAGAGTTTGAAAAGGTGAAAAAAGTGAAATTACATAAATATCCTAAAATTGTTTAGTTGAGAAAATGGTAAGATTGATATTTTCGTAGTAGGTTAATGGTATAGATAGATAGTAGATAAAACTAGCAGTATACCCGTGCATACGCACAGATGTTGTCGTGTTATTTTTATTAATAGACTTAGACATAATTTAATTAGTCCGAACATTAGCGCGTGAAAATCAAGACTAGTTTAAAGTAGATAAACAAAAAGTTTCAAATTGTAATTGAGTTAGTCCGAACTGTTAGACAACAAAATTATTCTCTAGAATATTCTCCATAATACTCTCCATAATATTCTCCATAATATTCTCCATAATATTCTCATTAATTAGTATAGCATTAATAGGCATTAATAGACATTGTTGCACATTATTGTATAGTTGACCATATGATGTATATATTGCACATATCAATGAGAATAAGGCACGCATCATTTCTTACATGTTAGACAACAAAATTATTCTCTAGAATATTCTCCATAATACTCTCCATAATATTCTCCATAATATTCTCATTAATTAGTATAGCATTAATAGGCATTAATAGACATTATTGCACATTATTGTATACTTGACCATATGATGTATATATTGCTGAGAATAAGACACGCATCATTTCTTACATGGTATCAGAGCTCAGTATCTGATCCTAGAAAACCCTAACACGAACATTAGCCCGTAAATATTTACCAACAATATGTAATATTTCCGTAGAGATTAGAAAACAAAATTGTATTAAAGTTTCAAATTTTCCAATTTGTAATATTTTCCGTAGAGACTAAATAAAACTTATTGATAGAGAAAAATAAAATATTAAAAATGAAGGGGACATGTAGATGAAATTAAAGTAGATATATTGTGAAAACTAGAAAAATGAGAAAGAATTAAAGGAAAAAAGAGGAGGAGAAACAGAAAAAATGTGTGAGAAAGATTGAAAAGGTTTGAAAAAAATGAGAGAGAGTGATAAGTAATATTTCCTGTAGAGAATAGAAAACAAAATTGTAGTAAAGTTTCAAATTTTACAAATTCTAATATTTCCCGTAAAGACTAAATAAAACTTATTGACAGAGAAAAAATAGAATATTAAAAAATAAATGAGACATGTAGATGAAATTAAAGTAGATATATTGTGAAAAATAGAAAAATGAGATAGAGTTAGAGGAAGAAAGAGGAGGAGAGAGTGAAAATATGTGTGAGAAAGAGTGACAAAGTTTGAAAAATTATATGAGAGAGTGCGAAAAAGGTTGAAAAAAGTGTGTGACAGAGGGTGAAAAAGTTTGAAAAAAATGAAATTACACAAATCTACTATCTATCTATACCATTAACCTACTACCAAAATATCAATCTTACCCATTTCTCAACTAAACAATTTTAGGATATTTATGTAAGATTGATATTTTGGTAGTAGCTTAATGGTATAGATAGATAGTAGATTTATGTATTTTGTGTCATGAAATTATATTTTTTCCCCACCAAACCGGTTTTTGAGGCACAAATTTTGCATATTTAAATAGTTGGATTTTTTGCAAACACTAAAGCATAAAAAACATACTATTGCGATCACTAAAGCATCTAAAAACACACTACTTAGTACCGTGCTTTACATGAATATGTTATGAAAATTTTTTCTTCACCAAACGGGCTATTGTGGAACAAACTATACCTATTTGATCAGTTAATTTTTTTTCTCAAATGCTTAAGTACCCCAAAACACACTGTTTTGCATTGCACTTTACGTATTTTATTACAAAACTACTATTTTCTTTCAACAAACCTGTTATTGAGGAACAAACTTTGCGTATATGAACAACTAAATTTCTTTTCAGACTCTAAAGTAGCTCAAAACACACTGGCTAACATCACACTTTACATAATTTATCACGAAATTAATTTTTATTTGTCACCAATCGAACTATCCAAGAATAAACTTCACGTATTTATAGATCCTATTTTTTTTCATAAATTTTAATATACACTTAAATATGAAAAAAAAAGAGATAAAGAAAAAAAATGAGGAGGGGCGGGGGGGAGGTAGGGGGGAGGGGGTGGGGGAGAGGGAGAGGGGGGGGGGGGGGGGGATATGAAAATTAAAAAAATAGAGGGTGGTGCCAAATTGGAGCCGAAAATTCCTCGAGTTTAAAGATGTGGCATTTATAGAGCACTTCGTGGAAAAATATATTAATTGGGATATAGTTTTAAGAACAATTTCATTGGACCACCTGATCAAATTTCCTTGCACTCCATATCCCTACATATCTAACACAACAAACGCGAATATAGTAGTAGCAAGCATAATGAGTCTTTTTTCCCTCCCACATCATCACAAACGCGAATATAGTGATTCAACTAGCAATTTCTCTATTTACAATCAATCTTATGCGTAATTTTTACAAATCAGATCACAGTTACATTTCAAAAACAACATTCAACAAGTTCTTTTGCCCATTTAATGATTTTTTTCCCGAATCCTCCACATATGGCCATAGATGATTGTGTTGACCTAAACCCAAAACCCTAATTCATTGAATCACACCTATATAAAGGAACATATTTGGGTTGTTTTAGTCACAACAATCATCTGCCCCAATCAACCATTAAAGTGACCTTCATATTTTTACTAGACAACTTATGTTAATTTTCCCCAAGATAATTTACGTTATTTAAGCACCGATCCGATATTATGTATGGTCTTCCTAAACATTAATAACTTATACAACTCCTCATTTTTTATTACAAAACACAAACAACTAACCATTCTTTGATTTTAAAATCACTATTTTATAACATATTTTATCAATTTACATATTGTTGATATTCTTTTTTTCCATCCCTCCATTATATTTATTTTCTCCAGAAATTTAATTTAATTTTATACTTTATACCAAAATTACTTTTTTTTTGGTAAACTCGGGTATCCACAGCACGGACAATAGTGATTAATCCCTCACTCATTGGAGGTGTCTCGATGGACAGAAGAGCTCGCCGAGAGTATTAAATTTACACAAATTAATAATATTTTAATATAATTTGTACGTAGATAGCTGGAGCCTGGAAATACCACATAGATAACGGATAGAGTTGTTTTTATCATTTTATGTCGTGCAAAACCACAACAATAATCTTCAAACTGCACCTTAATTCTCTCATTTGGCAGTTGCCAGTTGGCACGTATATTGTGCAACACACAACTGTGAAAACACAGCCAACAGTTTTTGGCTTCCACATCAAACCAGGAACCTAACTTGAAACTTGAAATTCGTGTCACATAAGAAAAACCGGTTTCTCAAGTTATTATGTGGCACCCATGCGAGTGAGTCAGTAAAGTAACCAAAGCCACAACTTAACCTATTCCGAGTTGACTCAACAAAAATCCCGAGTCACAAACCCATTCACCAACTCGTTCTTCGTCTCCGTATTCTTCAACCTTCTCTCACGATGAACCACCGCAACAAACCAATTTCTGATCACACCAAAACCTCTTAATTCAATCGTAGGAGAAAAACAATGATGAATCAAGACCACGTTCTTCGCGCTTCCCAAGACGACGAGATGGAGTCGCTGGTTCTCGACGACGATTCCTCCGGCAACTCTCAACAACCGCAAAGCCCTAAATCCCCTTTCAATTCATTCCTCGACCCTCCTTCTTACGCCGAGGCAATCTTCACTTCCTTCGATTCCAACGGTCACGATCAAACCCTCGAACCTTCGCCCCGATCTGGATCCGATTACCTTCACATCTCGGTTTCCGATCCAAAGGAAGAACAAGAGCTCACGAACTCTCTCGTTCCTGGAGGTAACAGTTACCATACTTACCTCATCACGACGAGGACCAATAAGCCGGAATTCGGCGGACCTGGTGGTGAATTCAGTGTCAGGAGGAGATTCCGGGAAGTGGTTACTCTTTCGGAGAGGTTATCGGAGGCATATCGTGGTTACGTGATTCCGGTGAGGCCGGAGAAGAGTTCTGTGGAGAGGAAGGTCATGCAGAAAGAGGAGTTTGTGGAGCAGAGGAGGGTGGCGTTGGAGAAGTATTTGAGGAAATTAGGGTTACACCCTGTGATTGGGAAGAGTGAGGAATTGAAGTTGTTTTTGGAGGTTCAAGGGAAGTTGCCGTTGGCTAGGACCACTGATGTGGCGTCGAGGATGCTAGACGGGGCGGTGAGGCTTCCCCAACAACTGTTTGGTGCTGAGCCTGTGACTGTGGACTTGAATGATGTGGCTCAACCTGCTAGAAGTGGGAGAGACTTGTTAAGGATTTTTAAGGAGTTGAGACAGTCTGTTACAAATGATTGGGGTGCTGCTAAGCCATTGGTTGTTGAAGAAGATAAGGAGTTTATGGAGAAGAAGGATAAGTTGATGGAGTTTGAACAACTACTTAGCAATGTTTCTCAGCAGGTAATAATATGGTATAACAGTTTTCTCATACTGATTTTCAAACAAAAAAAAATGTATAACACCTATTATTTTATCTGATTTTCCTTAACAAAAAGGAAAATGATGTTAGTATAGGGTTGAATTGAATGCATGGTGAATATTGTGTGTTTGGAAGAGCTTCTTTGGGTTTATTCTAAACACTTGGGTTGTGCAAGTATTTTGGGAGAGCTTATGAAAATAGTAATATGTTATATTACATATGTTTTAGGTTTTTTCAATAAGCTCTCAAGGGTAGTTTACGAAAACAACTTACAACTTACATGAAAATATTTTAATCTCATTTCCTTTTTAATTATAGAAATAGATTATAGTTAAGCGTTTATATAGTAAACACTTGTTCCATAAGTGCTTTATTAATCCGTTTAGTCAAACCCCTTATTCTAGGCAGACCTTATGGCATGTTAGTGCATGTTTGGAAATTCACTGAATAGATCTGAAACATGATGTATTGGTTCAAAAGTAAGTTTGAGGCCTCTCCAATGGATTTCCAAACACTACTAATAGTTGGCAGCAACTCCGATTGTCACACCAAGCCTCTCTTTTGTGTAGCAAAGATGATGTAATAGTTGGTTGAATTGAAAGACATTCCTATTCTAGGGTCACTGTAGTTCACAGGGTTTTGTTTAAACTATTCTCCTTTTTGGAATTTCATTACTGTTTTTGTCAAGTGGAACTGAATGAATTGTTTCCGAATGGTGTTATTTTTCTTTCCCTCTTTGATTGTTAGGGTTGCTTTTGTTTGTTTATCCTCATTGATTTGGTGCAGGCTGAATCCCTTGTCAAGTTTCAGCAAGACATGGGTGAAACAATGGGTGAATTGGGATTGGCTTTTGTGAAGCTTACTAAATTTGAGACAGATGAAGCTGTCTTTGATTCTCAGAGAGTACGAGCTGGTGACATGAGAAATGTGGCAACTGCAGCTGTTAAATCAAGCAGGTTGTATAGAGAGCTGAATACTCAAACGATAAAACATTTGGTAAGGGCAAGTTCTAGTTACTTATGATAGGGACTTTTTAGCACGCGTATAACTATATGGTGGAAACTGTGTTAGCTTAGCCTCCTAGTATAATCCCTAACTCTTTTCTGTTGTTGATAAGTAACATTTTATGTATGTTGCAGGATAAACTACATGAATACCTTGGAACAATGCTAGCCATCAACAATGCATTTTCTGACAGATCAAGTGCATTGTTGACGGTTCAAACACTCTCATCAGAACTAGCTTCTTTAAATTCACGAATTGAGAAGCTCGAAGCAGCTTCTTCCAAAATATTTGGTGGAGACAAGTCTAGGATGCGGAAAATTGAAGAGTTGAAAGAAGCTGTTAGAGGAACTGAGAATGCTAAAATTTGTGCAGATAGAGAGTATGAACGAATCAAGGTAACGTACAGCTTCTATATTTTTGGATTCTCCTCTACCTTAGCGCTTGTAACTTGGACTCAACTGTATTCTTGCAATTTTGAGCTTCCCCTACCTCACTTACATATCAACATATTTTCACTTTTAGAACTAACTTCTCAGTTTTTTCTTTGGCACCTCATACGATTCTTCCTCCATATTTGCCATATCTAGATGCATTGGATTCTTTCATCGAAATCATAATATAATAGGAAATTTGGTCATATACCCAAACTAGTTTTCCAAATCTATTGTCATCTCAATTACTCAATATGTAAAATCCAATGTTTTAAAAACTGTATTGATCATTGAATTTTATTGCCATATTTTGATGCATTTGTAAATGTTCCATTGAAGGCTGCCTTGGATGCTTCAATTAAAATCATCTATTAATAGCAGATTTTGTCACAGATCCAAACTTGATTTCTAAATCTGTTGTCATCTCATTATTATGTAAAATCCAATGTTTCGAAAACCTGAATGTTCATTGAATTAGTGAACTCATTAGTCCTTTACTGGTCCATCCCAGGCTGATGGTGTGAGTGCGACCCTGCAAGTATACAACATAAGATGGTAAGTAGTTAGAACATTCAAGCATTCGACAAATATAATAGCTGAGGATAACCACCACGTGTCTTAGTGCTTCAAACTCCCACACTATATAGTCAGTGATAGGCTAACTTAGAGGGGGCTATACCAGAAAGTTCAACATAAGAGAGTGAGGAGCATCCAAGGATATAACATATACAAAAGCTAGCAGGGACAAGCCCTCTGACCATTTCATACCTTGGTTGAGTAAAAAAAGTAGGAATTTAAGAAAGCAATTCCAACTAATGCCACTGGTTTTCTGGTTAAACAATTTTATAGACTTGCGAGTTCAAGGACAATTAAATGAGTCTACAACATAATGATTATTTTCAACTAGACATGCCTAAAGTAAAGGATAAGGCTCCTTGGTGCACAAAACATTAACCTCACAGTTGTAGCACTTAACTCCTCCATAGATGCATCCAACTTCCCGACATGAGCCCATCTACAGAGGAGGTGAATGATGCCGCCGTGTTGAGTTTCAATCAAATATCTCTTGGCATAAATGAGTTCACAAACTAGAAAACACGAACAAACCTATCATTGCAAGTTTGCAAAGACCCAATAGGCCAACAGGGTGAATGAATCAACCCTACACTAATGGGCTGACACGTAGCCCCATCATGCTGAATTGAACTCTGACAATGGAACCTAATCCCTCCATCCATCACTCTTTAGTAAATTTATGGCTTATGATTTGTCAATTTGTCCATCAACTTTGAAGTTATTATGCTGTTTTTATGTGCTGAGTTTTGAATCTATCATGATTTGTGAATCTACTATATATTTTGAATCGCGATGCTATGTCGGGTCTGGTCGATTTATTTAGACTTGCATAAAATTGTGAGTTTGTGGACAATTAAATGAATCTAAAACATAATGGTTATTTTCTCCCAGATATGCCTAAATGGCAAGGCTCTGTAGCGCACAAAGCATTAATCTCTCGCAGTTGTAGCACTCAATTCCGTTATTACACAAATCATGAATCTCACAGTTGCAGAAAACATGAACAAACAATATTTTTAAGTTTGTAAAGAACCCAATAGGCCAACATGGTGAATGAAATAAAGTCTAACGATTTGAAACCAAGCTCCAATGGAGGAAACCTAGGTCCACCATCCTTCACTCTAGTAATTTTGGACCTTATGGTTTGTCAATTCGTCCATCAATTTCGAACTTGTTATGCTCTTTCGCTTAGAGTTTGTACTTATCTTATAGGCTTAATTACACTTTTGATCCCCCTATAATCACTGATCCACGATTTTGGTCCCCCGACTTTTTTCTACGATTTTAATCCCCCTATTTTGCTAATTTGTGAAATGTTAGTCCCTCTCAAAATTGGTCAAACTTATTGCTGACATAGTCCTCAATTAGTTGACGTGGCAGTCCACATTGGAATGCCATTTGACCTTTCTATTTTAAAATTATTTTAATTTGTTAAATAAAAAAAACTGAAAAGAAATGTCAGCATCACACTTCTTCTACGGGTAGATCTGGTCAACATTATGCTTTTTCTTCTTTGCAGCTTCATCTTCTTTGCAGCTTCACCACACTTCTTCTTTGCAGCTTCATCAAGCTTTTAAAAAATAGTTATCCTCCCCCCATCTCTCTCGTTCTCTCCATTTCCCTCTCACTCTAATTACCCTCTATTCCTCTCTCTCTCTCTCTCTCTCTCTCTCTCTCTCTCTCTCTCTCTCTCTCTCTCTCTCTCTCTCCCTAAAATCGCTCTCTCCCTCACATCGCACTCTCCCAACTGTTGAATTTCAAAACTGAAAGTTTCACAATCTGAATCCATCGATCTAAGTTCAAATTATCATATCATGATGTGTGATAAAATCTAAAATGAAAGACAAACAAGAAAAGTGGAAAAATCAAACAGAGCAATAACAAAGAAAAAGACGATGGAGACGATGGATACTTGACGACAACGAAAAAGACGATGGAGACGGAGTTTTGGAGACGGGCTTTGTTCTTGGAGGGGGAGGCGAGCTCCAGGAAGGTAAACTTCGAAGGACCGGTGGCGGTAGAGAGATGAAGGTGTTGTCGGTGGTGGGGGGAGTAATGTTTCTGCATTCGTGGGATGAAGAGCAAGTTGATAATTATTTTTAAAAAATAATAATATTTTATTTATTTAATAGATTAACATAATATTTTAAAACAAAAAGGCCACGTGGCATTCCAAGGTGGCTTGCCACATCAGTTAATACAACACCACATCAGATTCAATGACCTTGATTTTTGAAATTGGGAAAATAGGGGGACTAAATTCGTGGAAAAAAAGTTGGGGGACTAAAAACGTGAATTGATCATAATAGGGGGACCAAAACTGTAATTAAGCCTATGCCTATCTTATATTTGTTAGCCTATCTTATATTTGTTAGTTCCTCCACAAATTTTGAATTGTGAAGCTATGTCGAGTTGGGTGGGGTTGGCTGTTATTCAACCCATGCCATTTTAAAATTTAAATTAATTTTTCTATTGAAAAAACAAAAAATGATTAAATTTTATGGAACCAGTACTCTGAAGTCTTTCTTGGAATACTATGCCCGTGATTAATATCAAGTTTGAATTTGGAAACTTTGCAGGAAAATAATAGGAGTGAGCTTGAGAGAATTGACAGAGAGAGGCATGATGACTTCCAAAGCATGCTGCGTGGTTTTGTTGTCAATCAAGTAATCCTCATTTATCTTCTCTTTTCTGTAGGCTGTTATATTAGATTTTGCTTGACTATTTGTGGTTCAAAACAGTAATTATTCTACATCATGGATTTTACAGGCAGGCTATGCAGAGAAGATGGCTGCTGTGTGGGAGAAGCTTGCAGAAGAAACAGCTACGTACTCCAGAGAGAGACAGCAGCTAAAATGTACTTGGCTGTAAATTTTTGTAATGTTTATGCTACTTCCTAGATTTTTAATTAATGTTAAGATTATTTAGTACATAATTACTTTGAACATTCGGCAAACTTAGTTTTAACTGACTAGAGATTTCAATGTATATGAAGCATACATTGTCTGACATTCCAGATTTCAATGTGGAAATGTTGACTAATTTTGGTCCTCGTAATCTTGGTAGGTAGTTTCTATCAATGTATCTTGGTCCTCTTCATTTTTTCCCTTATTCACTTTTCCCCCAACTTATTTTAAACTTTCGATGCGAAGAGGATGGCAAGATTTATTGCATGGCTTAATGTGAAAAATTTAAGAGGATGTGAAGAATTTATTGCATGGTTTACATAATGTGAAGAGAATTTAACACCAAATGGAGAGTTAGAAAACAGATTAAAAAAAGTTGGGTACGAGAGAGTAAGGTGGATGAGAACCATTTTCCATTATGAAATGAAGTGTTAAAGAAGAAACACTTGCGGAACTACAACACATCACTATGTACATATACAAGCACTCCAAACTGGCAAAAATCAATATATGAATGAAAGAATAATAAACTAGTGTCCTACCGATTATGCAAACTAAAAATCTAACGAGAAACAAAAATGCAAAAATTGTCGTCACTCAATTTATTCGCTCGTGGAAGGGATGGCTCCCTCATCACTAGAAACTGCTGATATCTGTGCTCTAATCTCTTCTAGTTGCTGGAGTACTTGCTGAACTTCTGGCCGTGCTGATGGAGAAGGATCAACACAGTGCAAAGCGAGCTTCAACGTGTTCAGCAACTCGTCGCCATTCGTTGACGCATCCCTCATCAACTCGATATCGAAAACCTCATTCGTCCACTCCTCTTTAACAATAGAGGCAACCCACTGAGGTAAATCCACGCCATTCATAGCCTCACCAGGTGGCTTCCCTGTTAGGAGTTCTAACAAGATTACACCAAGACTGTATACATCGGTTTTTGTGTTTGCTTTCTTAAGCTTTGATAGCTCAGGTGCTCGGTATCCCAATGCTCCAGCAGTAGCAATCACGTTTGAATTAGCAGCAGTTGTCATCAACCTTGAAAGACCAAAATCTGCTATTTTGGCACTTGTATTCTCATCAAGTAACACATTGCTGGATGTAAGGTTCCCATGTATAATGTTCTCATGTGAATGAAGGTAAAACAAGCCACGAGCCATGCCCTGTGCTATATTCATCCTTGTTGGCCAATCAATTGTCGTTTCAGGTCCTCGAGCTGCATAAACATGAAACACCTACAGTTAATAAATAAACCAACATTGTAACACCAGATTCTAAATCACGGTCGCAATTGCATCGCGATCCTTGATTTTGCAGAAAATAATGATTCGGTTTCAATATGGGTCGCGGAGACATGTTGAAGCCCAGATGGCAATCACAAAACATAAACATAAAGGAAAACAAAGATTATGGTAAAGCTTTTATATTAGACTAACCATGTAGGAAAGAAGCAAGACTTCCTTTAGGCATGTAGTCAAAAACCAGAAGCTTTTCTCCTTTAGGTCCCAAGTAATAAGCTCTCAGTGCCAAAAGATTTGGGTGTCTAATTCTCCCCAGAACACTGACTTCAGATTCAAATTCTCTCTGACCTTTAGTGATCTTTTCCCTCAATCGTTTCACTGCAGCTTGACTACCATCCTCTAATGTTGCCTTGTATACAGTTCCATATGTACTCTTTCCCATTATCTCAGCTGTTGCACACAACAGATCATCAGCTGTAAATGCCAATGGTCCATCAAAATGGACCAGTTTACCTCCAGCCTCACCACCCGCTTCAGCTTCTCCCGCGACAGGAGGTGCTCCTTTTTCTGCTCTGGCAGCAGCAGCAACAGCTCTCCCTGTGGCCTGGCCACCCTCTACATTGGATGTTGATCTTTTTCTGAACAGGCAGAAGAGGAGAATGCAGCAAACTGTTATCAGGATCACTAAGAGTACTCCTGCTACTATGAGAATTATGTCTTTGGTACCTAGCTTCTTGTGATGGTGGTGTTTTAATGTTTCAGAAGGGACTCCTTGTCCTTCAGAAGGAGCTGGTGAGGGACATGGTGTTGAAGGGCTGTAACCACATAGTTGAATATTTCCCACAAATGAGCTTGAGTTAAATTTCTGGGCTAGTAAGGTTGGAACAGGACCAGAGAGATTATTATGAGAAACATTGAAGAAATTAAGACTATGTAGATTTTCAAAGGACACTGGAATTTCTCCACCGAGATTATTCAGTGACAAATCAAGCTGTGTAAGCTTTGAAATGTTTCCAATACTTTGAGGAATGTGACCATTAAACTGGTTATGACTAAGAGAAATCTCTGTGAGTTCCCTTAAGCTACCCAAAGAAGCAGGAATACTTCCAGTCAAGAAATTATGATCCAAGATAAGATTTTGAAGCCTAAAGAAGCCATTTTTCAAGCTACCATCCCATGAGTTAGGAATAGAACCCGAAAGATTATTATGTTGAAGAGATATAAAGGTGAGAGAAGTTAAGCTTGTTAGGCTAGCGGGTATAGAACCAGACAAAGAATTGAAGCTCAAGTTAAGCCAATAAAGCTTAGTGGAATTTCCAAGTGTATCAGGGATTGTGCCTACAAGCAAATTATTACTAAGGTCTAAAGACTGAAGCAAAGGACAAGAACCTAATGAAAGAGGAATAGATCCTGTTAATCTGTTATTAAAGAGCTGAACCCCTCTTAGATTAAAAAGAAATCCCAATGATAAAGGGATTGAACCACCAATTTGATTATTATGAAGACTAAGCTTTCTAAGCCCTTGAAGTTGACCAATCCTCTCAGTGATTCTTCCCTTTAACCCTTTCCATGGAAGATCAATTACAATAACATGTCCTTGAGCACATTTAATGCCAACCCAAGCTCCAGAACAAGCTCCATAGCCACTATCATTCCAGCTTTTCAAGAAGCCTTTTGGATCAATCAACTCTTGTTTGAATGCTTCAAGTGCTAAAAAGTTTGATTGTGTTACAACCACTCCATCCCAATGCTCTTCACATAACACTGGCTTCACTGGAATCAGAAGTAGAAACCACAAACAGAAAAGGAAGTTGAGAAAATGAAGTGGGGTGTTGTAGTAATTGTGGCAAGCTTCTGCATTTCTCATCCCATGTTGCAAAATCTGAAAAAATTAGAAAGTTAGAGTCTTGATTTTCATTACAATAGTAAGATGAATAGAAAAGAAGGAAAATGAATGAAACAGGAAGGGAACTAAAAGAATACCTTGACGTGCTTCTTCTTCTCTGTAGTAGTGTCCATAAAGACACTGTTATTGTATTGTTGTAGGGGAAGAGGGGGGGTGTGATAGTAAAATGGAGCATGGAAATGAAACACGAGAAGATGAGTTTGAAAGAGGATTTTGTAATGGAGAAGAGAAGAAAGAGAGAGAGAGAGAGAGTAAACTAACTGAGAAGAAGCACGTGATGGGTCATAAGATTGTGTGAGTGGGGGAGCGCGCGTTAAGGAATCTTGTGTTGGGAAGAGAGAGAGAGAGAGAGAGCAGAGTCTGGAGACAATTGTCAGGTGAGAGAGAGAGGTACAGTGTACTACAAACCTCTTCTTGCTTCTTATTTTTCTTACAAAAACACAAACGGCTAGTTTTTCTCACAACTATGGAGTTACGGTAAAATGTTACTGGTAGTAAAAAAATTTACACCTTCGCAACTAGTAAACCATCGCAGTATTTTTTTCCTTGTGTTCAGTGCTGATGGGTTTAGAAGGTATCCCTTTCTTTAATGGGTCCTTTTTTTTATACCTCCACCACATCACAATATATCCCCATCAAATATGAAAATCCCAAAATACCCTCTATAATTTTGACTCAATTGGATTTACCTTATAAATAGGTAAATCCGATTTGAGAATAATCAAATGCGGATTTACCTAGATCCGATGAAATTTAAAAAAATCGCATCGGATTTACTGATAGAAGGGTAAATCCGCTTTTGAATTTAACAAAGCGAATGTACCCCCACAACAGGTAGATCCGCTTTGTCTCTTTATCAAGTCGGATCTACCTGTTGTGGGGGTACATCCGCTTTGCTAAGGTCAAAAGCGGATTTACCCTTTACCAGGGTACATTCGACTTGCAAAAAAAATTTAAAACATTTAATTTGTTTTTTTGACACATTTAATTTGTTGGATATATAATACACACACACATATATATATATATATATATGGATAAATAATTACAAAAATGTGGGTACAATAATAAATACAAGAAATGTCAATCTAAATCGTCGGAATCTTGGGCTAAGTCTACAATGGTGGGCGCATCAGTGGGAGGGAGACGAGACATCTTCAAAGCGGTAGACTGTCAAAGGGCAAAACGGCCGATATAAGGATCCAACCATGAAGTAGATTCCTCTGATCGATGATGAGACCACATCAAAGCAACTGGAGGCAACAGACAGACATGCGAGATCGAAATATGCATCCAATGGATATCCCGACGTTCAGAATAGATATGATTTTATACTTAGAAGAAGAATAACTACCTCTCAAAGGAAGATAAGTAAAATTTATATCCAAAGACAATTGAACTAGGAAGAATAACTACCTCTCAATGTTGCGTACTTAATTAATTAGATATCTGCCGAACTTTGATTAAGAAAAATAGTTTGAAAAATATACCATCTCCGTCCAGAATGTCTCTGTAGTGTCTACCACGAAATGAACAACCTGCGACTCTGTATGCAGGTCAATATCTGTTTCAAAATAGAACAACAGTTATATAGAAATTAATTTTTAAAAAAAAAAAACAAATCGGATTTACGTGCCTCAAACGTAAATCCGCCTTGTATTTTTCAAAATCGGATATACCCCATCCAGGTAAATCCGATTCATTAAAAGATATAAGCGGATTTACGTAAATCCGATTGCGCATCGGATTTAGCTAAATCCGATTAATTAAAATTTCGCTTTTTATACTGAATTAAATGGTCAAATCGGATTTATCTGTCAGTTTGATACATTCGATTTGACTTACACGTGTGTATTTATTACGTATTTAAAGCTAATCAGATTTACCTTTCATTTAGATAAATCCGATTACCAGACAGTGGTTCCCACCAGAAAATCTTTCAAAAGTCAACTTTTACTATTTATGTCAGGGGTATTTTCGGGATTAGGGTATTGTGCGGGGGTTGAAGGGACTTGATGGAGGTAAAAAAAAAACCTTCTTTAATTGTACGTCCGCACTCCAAAGTTCTAACGGCTATTATTTTTCTCTACAGTGTGGGTCCAACCCATTCCTGCATCATTCATTTCCGGACCACAAAATTACAAAATGCAACTGGGCATAGATGTACTATATTTTTGTATTTAAAAAGAGAGAGCACATTAACATGAAAATATAGGTGGTACATGAAATTTAAATGGGGCTTTGATATTTTTTATTTTTTTATTAATTACTAAGTAAAATAAAAAAGAGATCACAGTAGCTTTCAAAAATCAAAAGAAAAGCTAAAATATGAATATGAAATGATTTTATAAAGAACAATGAGGGAAGTCACAATTGATATGATAGAGTTGGTCGTACAACATAGAAAGAGTTATCGTGATCATGATGTTCATGTTCATGTTCTTGTTCATGTTCATGTTATACGGGTTCGTTCCTGGTTGGCTATTGGTCCACAACACGTTTGCATAAAGCACATTACGACGGGCTCTGTTCTTTAACACCTCTTTCTTGTCGCTTTCTATAAATGGAGAACAATGTTGTTTATCTTTCAACCCGTGTATGTATGGCGTTTCGGTGGAGCACTGGAGCGGTGTAGAATTTAGTATTATATATATTTTTTGGCTTAAAAGTACGTTTGGTCTATCTAAATATCCAAAAAATCCAATTTGGTTTCTGCAAATTTTTTTATTTTTAAAAAAAGCCCTTACAAATACCAAACGCTTCTAGTTTGGTATCTGCTGTTAGTTTTTGACTAACACCGTTAGTAGGTGTTGACGTGGCCGCCAACATCATCACCTCCTTCATTCCGCTTTCTCTGAAACTCAAACTGAAACTTAAAACTCAGAAACACCATTAATTTAGAACTCAAACCCAGAAACTTAAAACCCACATGGATTCATCATCTCCTTCAACCCAATGCAAACCCAGTCTTCAATTCTGGAAACGACAGACACCACCTCTTCTTGAATCGCTCTTGACTCACAGATCATTATCATCATCATCATCATCATCATCATCATCATAGATCTGAAAAATCATCATCATCATCATCATCATCATCATCATAGATCTGAAAAATCGCCAATCGATTTGTCTTCTTGTTTCTATTTTTTTGTTCAACAAAAGCGTTTCTTGTTCGTTAACCTAAATTTGTCCAATTTCATCATTTTTCTGGTACATCGTTTGTCCAATGCACAGATGAAGTGTTTAGCATGATGAAGTGATTGATGATGAAGACCATTTTCCAGAATTCCATTTTAAGTTTCGTGGGAATCAAAGAATCTAACAAATCAATGGTGTTCTTATTCACGAATCTGAAAATTTCTGGAATTTCATTAACTCAAAAGAACTTGTCTGTTATTATTGTCTGAGAATTTCTGGAAGTAACCTTCGAAGAGAGAAGAGAGACGAAGACGTTGTGTGAGCGAGAGGAAGATGATTAAGGTTTTGGGAGAAGAGAGAAGAGAGAAGAACAAAATTTCTGAGAAAGAGGAATGAAAGAGATGATGATTTGGCATCTATGTTGGCAGCCACGTCAGCATCCACTAACGGTGTTAGCCAAAAACTAACGGCAGGGACCAAACTAGAAGCGTTTGGTATTTGCAAGGGCTTTTTTAAAAATTTTTAAATTGCAGGGACGAAACTGGATTTTTTGGATATTTGCAAGGACTAAACGTACCTTTAAGCCTAACTTTTTTTGTACATCTCTTCCTCACCGGTGAACCGATAAAATTGATCGTAGGATATATTACAAAATTTCATCAATGGTTGAGATTTAATATTGGTTGCTTCAATCTTAACCACTCATAGTATTTTACACAATATTCTACGGTCAATTTTAGTGGTAAACCAGTTAAAATGTGTAAATTGATAATACAAGTTAGTAGGTGTCATATCCCAATTTTGTCCGCTTCCTTTTTACTACTCAGATAATTTATTCGTCTAAATTACCGCAAGAGTTTTTGCGCTCGTTTGGACGCTATTTCGTTTTATTGGGTCTGTACTTAGTAATTCACTTTATTGGGCCTATGTTAGATTTTCTCGTTTGGGCTTTGGCCCAGCTTGTCCTTTTTCTAGATTTGTCTTTTTAAAATAACCATTTCTCTAACTTAAAAAATCAGTTTTTATTTACATTATCACTAAAACAAAAATAAAATTACATAAAAATCAAAAAATAGAGAAGAATAAAAAATCACAAAAAAGGGGGTGTCAGTAGCATCAAGCTTCATCCCAGCAAGCCTTCAGCCCAACAAGTCTACTTGCCCAGCAAGTTTACTTGCCTAGCAAGTCTGCTTGCCTAGCAAGTCTCCACACCTTACCCTTCACCTATTAAAGGAGGCTCTGTCTGTAACATCCCTAATTTCGGTTAATTTCGTTTTATGAAATTAACTAGCGAATTTTTATTCGATGAAATAATAAATCGAGTCATAGTCATATGCGAGGAATGACATCGTACTTAATTATGTGATTGTGTATGATTGTTTGGGTAGAAATAGAGTTTAAATGAGAATTAGAGCACGAGGGGTAAATTGGTCTTTTACCACCACTTAAACCATCAGCTAAGTTAGTCACCTAAAACACCCAGCTGAGTCAATGTTTGCAAAACACAAAACACAACACCATGACTCCACTTTCAGAATTATTAAAAAACATAGGTTAAGTGAGTATTAGTTAGCCAAGGGTATTTTAGTCATTTCCTACTCATTAACACCCTCAGCTCACTAACACTCAGCTGACCAAGTCTCAAACCCATTCCATCACTTTCAGCAAAAACAGAATTCCAGAATAGAGAGAGAGAGAAACTCAAAGGGAGAGGGGAAGAGGAGGGGAAAGAGCTCCATCACCTCTCATTGCATGTAAGTAAAATTACCACCATTCTTCTCCATTTTCAATTCTCCTCACATTGATACTAATTTCAGAAGCTATTCCTTCCCCTTCCATTATCCTCCATTTTCGAATTTTGAAGCTCAAATGACCAAAAATGGAATTTGTTGCCTTGCATGTTGTTTTAGGAACTTGAGGGTAGATCCTAGCTTAATTTCAGAAGGTACATTGTGGATTGAAGTAGTTTGGAAGAAGGTTCAGTAGCAAGGAACCATGGAATTCGAAGTTGGAAAGAATTTCACAAGTGTGGGAGCGTAGGAAGCCGTTACGGGGATTGTTCGAGTGTTACCTTGTCGGTACCGTCGCGTGAAGTCTCGATAAATTGTGAATTTGTCACTTCGGGTGAGTTCTACTCACGTTTAGGATTTTATTTCGTTTTGAAAATGAATGTAATGTCGACTGGTTGTGTGGCTGTTTCGTTAGTTTCAAAAGTTTTGAGTCGAAAACCGTATTTTGCGAAAATATGCATTTTGGGTCTCGCGGAACAAATGTCACTCGAGTTTGTGAATTGATATTGATATTGCATTGTCTGATATTGTGTGTTGAATGACTGTATTTACGTTGGATTTTGATCGGAATACGGATTGGACTCTAACAGAATTGCGAAAACGAGAAAAACGGAACAAATAGGTGTGCTGATAGAAGCGCACGGGTCGTGCGCCTACGGCACACGGACCGTGCGCCAGCTTCTGAAATGGTTTTTCAAATAATGTTCAGTGCGCACGGGTCGTGCGCCTAGGGCCCACGGACCGTGCGTGAGCTTCTGTTACCGCACACCGAATTCTCGTTTCGTCACTCTTTTCGATTCCAAACCTCTTCTAATCTTTTTTCTAACCCTTTGTGATGATTTTTCACTTATAAAACATTGTTTTTGACATGTTCAAGATGGTTTTGGAAATTACCTTCAATCCTATAAATGTTTCAAGAATCGAAAAGTAGTACACGTGAGCGGACATGGGTTATGTTTACTATCATGGAACTAAATGTTCAATCAATTGTTTAAGGTCATGGAACTAAATGTTCTTTCAAGGTTAAGATATATAAATTATATCAAAGGATGGGTGACGACCCAGTAGATTAGTATACTAGGGGAAGGGAAGTCATGAGCCCCAGAACCTAGGCCTCAGAAGGTTTGAAGCTAGCGTAAGCTAGTGGAGAGGTTCAATGGTAAATGCGTGGTCATTACCGAAGATGTACTATGGCATGACAGGAAAAGCTATATGCACGTAGGACCTATATGGACTACGACTAAATGAAAAGGAATAAATGGACCGAGAGTCATTGTGAGGGGTTACGGTAGGACTCACTGAGATAATGTTTATCTCACCCTTTATATATTGTTGTTTTTCAGATACTCAGGGAAAGAACAGGGCAAGGAAGCATGGTTGATGAGACCTTAAGGAGGGCATGGAGTTTTAGACTTATGTTCATGATGTTTTTCCCTTAGTGATTGTACTTCGATTTGATGACTTGAATTTGTTTTAAGTTATGTAATCGTTTCCGCTTTTCTTGTGATGGTATTGAACACTAGGTCATGAGGATATTGAAAGACATGGAACCGATATGGTTTTCAAATAAGTTATGAATGTTAAGACTGTTTGATGTTAATCATCAAAAAAATTTAGTTGTGTTCAATATCTAAACAGGAAATATTACTCTGATGTATGCCATCTCGTGCATCTTAGCATTTCTACTTGATAACAATCACTAAGGCTGCCCGGTGTAGGCAGAAGAGCTATGCTGAGAAGAGAAGAAGACCACTAGAATTTGAGTCTGGTGACCATGTGTTTTTGAGAGTTTCGCAATCTATTGGTACCGGTAGAGAATTGCGGGAGAAGAAGCTCAGTCATCGGTATATTGGACCCTTCCAAATTATCGAGCGTATTGGAGTAATAGCTTACCGTATTGCTTTGCCTCCAGCTTTGTCCAATCTTCATGATGTATTCCATGTGTCTCAGTTAAGGAAATACATTTCCGATCCGGGTCAACCGTTGAGTTTCGAGACGATTGACCTTAGGCCGGATTTGTCTTTTCAACCTCATCCTAGTTACATCATGGAACGTGGCGAGAAGACGCTTCGGACGAGGACAATTCCCATTGTCAAAGTAGTTTGGGATGGATTTTCGATCGAGGAAGCTACATGGGAATTGGAGGAGGACATGCGGGCTAGATATCCGTATCTATTTTCATGAGGTATGTTTTGTTCAATTTTGAGGACAAATTTTTAAAAGTTGGGGGGATTGTAACATCCCCAATTTCGGTTGATTTCGTTTTATGAAATTAACTAGCGAATGGTTGTTCGATGAAATAATAAATCGAGTCATGGTCATATGCGAGGAATGACATCGTACTTAATTATGTGATTGTGTATGATTGTTTGGGTAGATATAGAGTTTAAATGAGAATTAGAGCACGAGGGGTAAATTGGTCTTTTACCACCACTTAAACCATCAGCTCAGTCAGTCACCTAAAACACCCAGCTGAGTCAATGTTTGCAAAACACAAAACACAACACCATGACTCCACTTTCAGAATTATTAAAAAACGTAGGTTAAGTGAGTATTAGTTAGCCAAGGGTATTTTAGTCATTTCCTACTCATTATCAGCTGACCAAGTCTCAAACCCATTCCATCACTTTCAGCAAAAACAGAATTCCAGAATAGAGAGAGAGAGAGAGAGAGAGAGAGAGAGAGAGAGAGGGAGAGAGAGAGAGAGAGAGAGAGAAACTCGAAGGGAGAGAGGAAGAAGAGGGGAAAGAGCTCCATCATCTCTCATTGCATGTAAGTAAAACTACCACCATTCTTCTCCATTTTCAATTCTCCTCGCATTGATACTAATTTCAGAAGCTATTCCTTCCCCTTCCATCATCCTCCATTTTCGAATTTTGAAGCTCAAATGACCAAAAATGGAATTTATTGCCTTGCATGTTGTTTTAGGAACTTGAGGGTAGATCCTAGCCTAATTTCAGAAGGTACATTGTCGATTGAAGTAGTTTGGAAGAAGGTTCAGTAGCAAGGAACCTTGGAATTCAAAGTTGGAAAGAATTTCACAAGTGTGGGAGCGTAGGAAGCCGTTACGGGGATTGTTCGAGGGTTACCTTGTCGGTACCATCGCGTGAAGTCTCGATAAATTGTGAATTTGTCACTTCGGGTGAGTTCTACTCACGTTTAGGATTTTATTTCGTTTTGGAAATGAATGTAATGTCGACTGGTTGTGTGGCTGTTTCGTTAGTTTCGAAAGTTGAGTCGAAAACCGTATTTTGCGAAAATATGTATTTTGGGTCTTGAAACGAATGTCACTCGAGTTTGTTACATCATCAGAAAATATTACTGTTCAAATACTAAAAGTTTGTTACTCGATAACTTATTTAAAAATCACTTTATTTTTTTACTTCTTCTCTTTATATTCTTTAGGACCATATTTTTCTGGATTTTAAAAAAATAATTTAAAGATGCTTCGGGAAAAAAGAATTTAAAGACCATATTCCTTCAACTTTGTATAGTTGCTTCCATTTTATTGGTGATTCTCATCCAACCCTACATGATAACCACGTTTTTCACTTTCTAATTGTGTTGTCTTGTTTTCTTTCTAATTATGAGTTAAATTTATATATTTACATTTGATGAATATGAATTATGTTATTAAATTTTTTTAGACTTTTTCTTCTTATTGCCTATAAATGTTTAATTTCAATGTGTTTGTTAATTAAAAATGATATTTTTAATTATGATTTACATTGTCACATACTTCTACAATATATAATTAATTTTATCTTCACTCATACAGTGTTATAATATTTATGTGTTAAATGAAGCTTTTATCCCCCTCCCACCCCTTTTTTTCTTTTTTTATTTCATATTTTCATTTTCACCCCCCTTTTTTTTCTTAATATTTTCATTTTAAGAGTACATTAAAATTTAGGTGAAGTTTGTGCTAAGTAGTGAAGTTGAAAATACATAAATTATATATTGTGACATTCAAATATGCAAAGTTTGTGTTTCGGTAATCGATTTGGTTAGGTGAAAAAAATACAATTTCGTGACAAAATATGTAAAGTGTGTTGCTAAATAGTGTGTTTTGTGATACTTTAGTGTTGGAAAAAAAATTAACCGTTTAAATGCTCCACGCTCAGTCCTCAATATCAAAAAAAAAATTAACTGTTTGAATGCGCAAAAATTGTTTTGGTGAAAAAAAATAATCAAAACAAAATATCTAAAGTCTGATGCTAAGTAGTGTGTTTTTTATACTTTAGTGTTCACAAAAACAATTAACCGTTCAAATGCTCAATATCAAAAAAAAATTAATTGTTTGAATGCGCAAAATTTGTTTTGGTGAAAACAAAGTCAAAACAAAATATGTAAAGTTCAGTGCTAAGTAGTGTATTTTTTTATACTTTAGTGTTCGTAAAAAAATTCATCTATTCTAATATGTTATGTAGTGTGTTGTTCTGTGAGATTTTATGTAATGTGATAATGTGTTAAACTAAAGTTATTTGATTATCATTTGTTGTCTATATTTTAATGGATCAATTTATTTTATGTGCTGATTTTTTTAAAAAAAATTAACTGTTTGAATTACTTATGTTTGAATTATAAATTACTATGCTAACTTATTTCCATGGACTATTACTTTTGTTTGAATTATAAATTCCCGTTAATTTGTGAGCTGATTTTAATTTATCTATCAAATTTTAATATCACAACAATTAAGTACTCGCTAAAGCTTTGACCCCGTGCATCGCATGGTCCCGACACTAGTTTATTGGTATATTTCGCTAGTGTAAGAGATTTTTTTACACTTTCAATCAATCATGAATTGACATAATATTCAAAATGTTGGCTCTTATCCCAACTATCTCGATTTGCTATGGTTTGTGCAAAAAATTTTACATTGACCACATGAAACCTATTAAGATTGAATTTAATTAGTATGCACTGCTGGAGTAAATTTTTTTAACCATGTCAAAAGATAAGAATTCATGATATGTGTAGCTTTTGATATGACTTGGATAAAAATCAGTAAGTTTTATGACATTTTTGACTAGCTGCTAGTGCAAAAATTCTTTGCAATATTGGTGCATACTAATCAAATTATTAAACTTAGGCTTTGTAGTTAGACTAGTTTGTGTGTCTTGTTGATTGTTTGGCCGAAGCTACCCTTTCTTACAAGCTAGTGTAGGCTTTGTAGGAAGGCCATCAACTTGAGCTTGTCCAATAAGGGTTCATCATTACAAAAAAAAGGTTATTAGCGAGGGAATTTTCCCTCGCAAAACGTCAAATTTCCGTCGCTAATTAATGACCATTTACGAGGGAATGAGCGAGGGACTGATTCCCTCACTAAATTGCTCATTGCTAATTCAAATTAGCGAGGGACAGTTCCCTCGCTAATTAGCGAAGGAATCAATTTCCCTCGCTAATTTTGACTGTCACGCGTCCCAAATCTGACTGCCATGTGTCCCAATTTGAATGGCTTGTTTTAATTTTTTTAAACCCGTTTTTTTTATATATTTATTATTATATTATTAATTTTGTGGTGGTGGTGGTGGTGTGGAGAGATGAAGAGAGAAAGAGAAAAGAAATTCGTAGGTGCGAGAAGAGGAATTCGTAGGAGAGAGAGGAGAGGAAGAGGAGAGGAGTTCATGTTGGAGGTGGTGGTGGTGGTGGAAGTTATGGGAAGATGAGAGAGAAGAGTGAAGAGTGTGAGGAAAGTAGGAGAGTGAGAGGATAAATAAGCTGAAAACTCAAAAATTCATTAAACATTAGCGAGGGACTAAAAATTCCGTCGCTAATTAGCAAGGGAATTAGCGAGGGACTGAAGATTCCGTCGCTAATTATGCACAGAGCCCTATGATCTGAAAACTGTCAGAAATTAGTGAGGGACTAAAAATTCCGTCGCTAATTAGCGAGGGACTGAAAATTCCGTCATTAATGACTGCCTCAAAATTTGTGCAGTTTTTCAAATACATGCCATTATCGTTTCGAGGGACCTATTCCGTCGCTGATGACTGCAATTCCGTCGCTAATGACTGCAAAAACGAGATTACCTTATTCTCTCGCTAATTCCGTCGCTACATACAGCAATAGCGAGGGAATTGAGTTTCCTCGCTAATGTCCCTCGCTAATAAGCTCCTTTTTTTGTAGTGCATGGACTTTATTCACTAGAAGGTCTATATAAAGACTAGATCACAAATAGTGTAAAGAACTTTTAGATCATAATGGAAAATTGACACAAACTGTGTGTGTGAGAACAAGTGAGCTCTCTCTCTCTCTCTCTCTCTCTCTCTCTCTCTCTCTCTCTCTCTCTCTCTCTCTCTCTCTCTCTCTCTCTCTCTCTCTCTCTCTCTCTCTCTCTCTCTCTCTCTCTCTCTCTCTCTCTCTCTATTCACTCATCTTGAGGCTTGGGTAACCTCAAGTGGCGCGTGTTCTTATCTTCTTCCCACGGAAGAAGTGGCGAACTTCCTTCCCCTTCCATCTCCCATCTCCCATCTCTTCATTTTTATACTTTCTTCAAGCGAGTTTACGTTCCTTCCTTACAATTTGTGTGTGTTTTAGTTTGTAGATCAAGAATTTGGTCAACATCTCTTTGTTTTTCATGAACATGAAACTACATCATGTGAATGAAATCACATCATGATTCAAATTCATTTCCTTACAACATGCGTCATTTACATCAATTATCATATGTTTTGTATTAATTAGGGCACTCAATTTATTCTTGGTTCTCGTTGTAATGAATATTGTGCTACAAACTATAAATGTTTCAATTAAATTCTGCAATTTGATTCCATACAAATTGACGTAAATTAAAAAGTGAAAGAAGTATTTTTCTCTTCCGATTTTGTTTCTTTAGGTCATGCTTTTATTCTAAAATATTTGCTACAACGTTTGTAACAAAACTTATGGTAAAAAAAAGTCCTCAAGTCATGACAATTTTTCACATGCAGAGAAAGATTTTCACTAGCTAGCTTCTAGATAAAAGTTATCACATTTTTCCTAATACTTTGTCGGAAACCAATTAGGGAAAGTATTTAGGATAACAAAGTAAAAGAAACATGATTTCTCATTTTATTTTGGAAAAAAAAAAAGAAAAGGAGGAAAACTCTTCTTCTCTTTTGTTTTTTCAAGAATTTTTTAAACGCATGCATATGCATATATTACGCCGGAATTGTTGGTAAGGAGTGCATCTTTTAGAAGCGCTACTATAGAGGAAACACGGAGTGTAACACCCCATTCTACCCGGTAAAATAATACGAAAATCAGAGTTTATAAATAAATAAAAAATTTCCAACAAACAATGGAGTGCCACACTTGCTTCGTAAAAACAACAAACAGATTAATTCGCCTGTGAAAACAGATACATAACACTCTACTTTTTAGATGAACCAATAAACAACATTTTAGTCTTCAAAAATAAGTCACTTCATTACTACGCAGCGGATTCGCAATAAAACTCAATTCAAAATAATCGTGGCGTCTTTAACCAACTTAAGACAGCTCAAAAACAACAAAATAACGACTTTAAGTTCCAACTACAAAATAACATAGCAAAACAATCATAATGAAAACATGTGTTCATTCCCCCCTGAGTGTTACGTATCAGAGCGACGACACCGACTCGATCAAACGAAGGTAAGCAGCCTTCATTCGTGATTACCTGCACGTTACCAACGGAAGGGTAACATTCAAACAGAAGGGGTGAGATATCAAACCATATAATAGGACATATGAAAAACAGTATATTAGAATCAGGGGATCTAAATTCACTACTTCACAGCCAACAAACAACTTTGATCAATCACAAGTCATCAACATAATCATTTAAGGATGCAACATGAATACGACTCGATACTATGCATATGCATGTAGTACCATCGGAGCAGAACTCCCAACGTAAAAATCTGCCATTAAATAGAGGCATCAACAACATAATCTTTCAACATAGTTTGCCAATCCAGGCCAACGTGTAATACCATGCATGCGACGCGATGATGAATACTCAGGCAGTCAATAACAATAGCTACGTAACAGCACAACAACAATGGGGTCTCAACGTTGGCCATAGGCCTACAACATAACACCTGCCAATAAATAGAGGCAATACAACTAGGTGCAACATTATCAACAATTCAACAACGGAGTCAACAATTTAGCAACTTAACAATTTTAACAGTGTAACAACTCAACCAACGGTTAACAACTTCCACAATCAATGATTAATAATTTAACGACTTAACCAACAATTAGCCAACTGTGGGCCTAAATATACATTCAACATCAACAAATAGTTTCAAGCAACAACCATAGAATTCACACTTGGGAAGCCACATTTGGCGCCCTTGGCGCCCACTGCGCCCAACAACAACACAGGGCAGCCACACTTGCGGCCCTTGGCGCCCACTGCGCCCAGAACAACAACAGGGCAGCCACACTTGGTGCCTTGGCGCCCAAGGCGCCCAGCAACAGAACAGGGTAGCCAACATGGCGCCCACTGCGCCCAGAACAACAACAGGGCAGCCAACATGGCGCCCATGGCGCCCAGTGCGCCAGCAACATCAGCAACAGGGCAGCCAGACTTGGCGCCCATGGCGCCCAGTGCGCCAGAACAGCAACAGGGCAGCCAGACATTGGCGCCCTTGGCGCCCAGTGCGCCAGAACAGCAACAGGGCAGCCAGACATTGGCGCCCTTGGCTCCCAGTGCGCCAGAACAGCAATAGGGCAGCCAGACATTGGCGCCCTTGGCGCCCAGTGCGCCAGAACAGCAACAACATCAAAACAGCGCCCATGGTGCCCAACGCACCAGCGCCCAGCACCCAAACGGGCGGCCACCTACGGCACCCTTGGCGCCCAGCGCACCAGCGCCCAGCAACAACCACAATCGGCGCCCAGGACCAAATGTTCGCATCATTGTTCAAAAACCCTAAACCGAATTCATCATCAACATAAATATTTCAAGCATCAACAAATCAATTCAAGCATCAACAATAGGTTTCAAGGATTAATCAAACACCTAGGGTTCCTTATCTTCCTACATAAAGCCCTTCATATACCCGATTATAGAGTTAGAACCCCACCCTTACCTTGGATTGAAGTTGAAACTCTCCTTGGTCCTTGACCTAGCTCTCTTCGCCGCTCCCTTTCTATGGCTCTCTCTCAATCCTTATTTTTTTTCTTCTAAATGAGCAAACCCTAAAATAACACCTATTTATAATTTATTTAGTCTTATGGGCTTTCTCATACACTTATGCGACTTTAGCTTCATGGGCCTTCTTTACACCCCTTATTTTACTACTCCTAACACCAACAATAGGCCCACATACGAAAATATATTTTTACTCTAATATTTTCCTACCACTTAATTTCCTAAATAGTTCAATTAAATAATTAATTAAATATTCTGGGCGTTACAACTCTCCCCCACTTAGAATATTTTCGTCCTCGAAAATTTACTTGACTCGAACAACTCGGGATAAGATTCCCGCATCTTGCTTTCCAGCTCCCACGCCATGCTTTCTCCGGCAGCTCCCAACCAGACTACTTTCACCAAAGCGATCTCCTTGCCTCTTAGAGTCTTCACCTCTCTTAGAGTCTTCACCTCATGATCCTCGATTCGTACAGGCATCGTCTCCACAGTGAGATTATCCCGTACTTTCACATCATCCATATGAATTACATGAGATGGATCTGAAATATACTTTCGAAGTTGCGACACATGAAACACATCATGCAAATTCGAAAGATTAGGCGGTAAGACCACCCTATAAGCAACATTTCCAACTCTTTCTGAAATCTGATACGGACCGATAAAACGAGGCGTGAGCTTCTTAGACTTCAAAGCGCGTCCAACACCGGTCACTGAAGTGACTCTCAAAAACACATGCTCACCTGCTTGAAATTCTAAATCCTTTCTTCGCTTATCATGATAACTCTTCTGTCTACTTTGCGAAGCTTTCATCTTCTCCCGAATCAACTTCACCTTCTCAGTAGTATCTCGAACAATTTCGGGTCCAAGCACTACACTTTCTCCAGATTCATACCAACATAAAGGAGTCCTACACCTCCGACCATACAACGCTTCAAAAGGTGTCATCCCAATACTAGAATGGTAACTGTTATTATAAGTGAACTCTATCAACGAAAGGTAGGTATCCCACGAACCTCCTTGCTCCAGAACACAAGCTCTCAACAAATCCTCCAACGACTGAATAGTCCTCTCTAACTGACCATCCGTCTGAGGGTGATACGCCGAACTCAATCTCAACTTAGAACCCAACTCCTTTTGCAAACTCTTCCAAAAATCAGACGTAAACCTCGGATCCCTATCCGAAACGACACATAGAGGAACACCATGCAGCTTTACGATCTCTCAGATATAAATCTCTGCCAACTTTGGTACTGGATATGTGATGTTAATAGGAACAAAATGAGCCGACTTCGTCAGCCTATCAACAATCATCCAAATCGCATCATGACCTCTTGCGGTACTAGGCAATCCCGTCACAAAGTCCATTGAAATACTATCCCATTTCCATTCTGGAACCTCTAACGGTTGCATCAACCCTGGAGGCTTCTGATGTTCAACTTTCGACTTCTGACAAGTTAAACATGCATACACAAACTGCGCTACATCACGCTTCATCCCTTGCCACCAAAACAAATTCTTCAAGTCCTGATACATCTTAGTAGCTCCCGGATGAATACTCAACTTACTCCTATGACTCTCTTCAAGAATCGCTTTCTTCATCTCTGCGTCATCAGGAATACAAATTCTATTACGGAACCTCAACACACCTTGCGCATCCAGCTTGAAATCATTATTCTCAGACTGATCGATTCCAACCATCGAATCCACCAGTTTAACATCCAACTTCTAAGCTTCTCTGATACTGTCCAAAAAGTCATTATTAATCTTTAACATTCCCAACCTGGCACTCTGCGGTGTCAATTCACAGACCAAACTCATATCTTTGAACTGCTCAATTAATTCCAACTCCTTAACCATCATTGCTGACATGTGTAAGGTCTTTCGGCTTAACGCATCAGCCACGACATTAGCTTTTCCTGGATGATAATTCAATCCGAAATCATAATCCTTTAATAACTCCAACCACCGTCGTTGCCTCATATTCAAATCCTTCTGATCAAATAAATACTTCAAACTCTTATGGTCACTAAATACTTCAAATCTAGAACCATAAAGATAATGCCTCCAAATTTTCAGCACAAAAACAACTGCAGCAAGCTCTAAGTCATGCGTAGGATAATTCTTTTCATGAGTCCTCAACTGCCTCGACGCATAAGCAACTACCTTTCCATTCTGCATAAGCACACCTCCTAAACCCATCTTGGAAGCATCACAATACACCACAAAAGACTCTCCCGGATTGGGCAACGTCAAAATAGGAGACGTCGTCAATCTCTTCTTCAATTCGGCGAAACTCTCTTCACAACGAGTGTCCCACATAAAGGCTTTACCTTTGCAAGTCAGCTGAGTTAACGGAAGTGCTAACTTAGAAAAACCCTCGATGAACCTTCTATAATAACCAGCTAACCCCAAAAAGCTTCTAATCTCGGTAGCCGACTTCGGGGCTTCCCACTGCAACACAACATCTACTTTAGACGGATCCACCGCAATCCCACTACCTGAAATGACGTGACCAAGGAAACTCACTTCCTTCAACCAGAATTCACATTTAGACAGTTTTGCATATAACTTCTTCTCTTTCAGGACCTCCAACACTAATCTCAAATGCTCTGCATGCTCTTCTTCTGACTTAGAGTAGACCAGAATGTCATCGATGAATACCACCACAAACTGATCCAAGTAAGTATGGAAGATACGGTTCATGTATTCCATAAATACTCCCGGCGCGTTGGTAACACCAAAAGGCATCACCGAATATTCATAATTCCCGTAACGAGTTCTAAAGGCCGTCTTCTGAATATCCTCATCTTTCACTTTAATCTGATGGTAACCCGATCGCAAATCAATCTTACTAAACACTTGAGCACCCACCAGCTGATCCATCAAATCATCTATCCTTGGGAGTGGATACTTGTTCTTAACCGTTACCTTATTCAACTGTCTATAATCAACACAGAGCCTCATACTTCCATCTTTCTTCTTTACTAGCAACACAGGAGCTCCCCACGGCGACACACTTGGTCTCACAAACTTCTTTTCGAGCAAATCTTCCAGTTTCTTCTTCAATTCGGACAATTCAGATACTGACATCCTGTACGGTGCCATAGAAACAAGTCTGGTACTAGGTACAAGATCAATAGCGAATTCCACTTCTCTCTCTGGTGGCACACCTGAAATCTCATCAGGGAAGACTTCAGGAAATTCACACACTACCTGCAGCTCCTCAATTACGGCTCGGTTCTCGACAGACATTGATGCTATTAGCGAGAATAACTGGACTTCCTCCTGCATCAACTTCCGCAACTGTCCAGCAGACAACAAACCAGCTTCCTCCTCTTCAGGGGTAGAAAAACTCACAGACTTACTATGACAATTAATATGAACATGGTTATACTCTAACCAGTTCATACCTAAGATCACATCCAATCCGCTTAACGGCAAACAAATCAAATCAACAACAAAGTCTCTGTCGAAAATCGACAAAGGACATTGAGAACACACAAGAGAAGTAGTCACCGACCCCTTAGCTGGAGTGTCGACGACCATCTCTCCATTCATAGAAGACAACGTAAGACCCAATCTTTCAACACAATCAGCAGCAATAAAAAAATGAGTGGCACCGGTATCAACAATAGAAGTTAGAGGAATATTATTAATGAAGCATGTACCTCTAATAAGTCCATCTTCTTCAGAAGTCTCTGTCCCTGCCAAAGCGAACACTTTTCCACTGGCTCGCTCTTTCTTCGGTTTCTGACACTAACTACTAATGTGTCCTCCTTCGCCACAGTTGAAGCAAATCATCTCCTTATGCTCGCACCCAGATATTTCACGCCCGGTTTTACCACAATGGAAACACCTCTTCGTCTCAGCTTTGCACGCGTTACTCTTATGACCAGCTTTGCCACATTTGAAGCACACAATACCAGCAGGAGCATCTCCCCCACTAGTTCTCTTACCATCAGCGACTTTCGGTTTACCTTTACCAGCAGGAGCATCATACGGTTTACCACGATTCAGATGCTTGCTCCTCTTCTCATTAATAATCTTATAATGAGCATTGTTATCCTCTTCATAGATCCTGCAGCTATCAATCAAATCAGAGAAGACACAGATTTTCTGGCACCCAATTGCCTTCTTGATCTCTGGCCGCAACCCGTTCTCAAATTTGATGCACTTCGAGAACTCGGCAGTTGCTTCACTATAGTGCGGATAGAACTTGGCTAACTCCACAAACTTAGCAGCATACTCAGTAACTGACAGGTTTCCCTGCTTCAGCTCAAGGAATTCAATTTCCTTCTTACCCCGGATATCCTCAGGGTAATACTTCCTCATAAATTCCCTACGGAACACAACCCAAGTGATCTCTTCACCTGCAGCTACCAATCTTTGACTAGTCTCTAGCCACCAGTCATCAGCCTCTTCTGCCAACATATGAGTACCATAACGAACCTTCTACGCTGGAGTGCAGTCCTTCACACGGAAGATCCTATCCATCTCCTTCAGCCAAGCCAACGCTCCATCAGGATTATACTTGCCTTTGAAAGTAGGCAGATTCTCCCTTTGAAAGGTCGCCAAACTACGAGACCCAGCATTTTCACCAACGTTCTGCTGACCCTCCACGGCCTGAGCCATAGCCGCCAAAGCAGCAGCGATAGCAGCATCATTCCTTCCAGCCATCTTAACTTATCACTACAACACAAACAATAGTTAGAACCAAATGACAATACTCGATCGTCAATTGACACAATAACTGGACAACTTGGCCGGACAGACCGAAACAGCTTTGATACCACTATGTAACACCCCATTCTACCCGGTAAAATAATACGAAAATCAGAGTTTATAAATAAATAAAAATTTCCAACAAACAATGGAGTGCCACACTTGCTTCGTAAAACTAGCAAACAGATTAATTCGCCTGTGAAAACAGACACATAACACTCTACTTTTTAGATGAACCAATAAACAACCTTTTAGTCTTCAAAAATAAGTCACTTCATTACTACGCAGCGGATTCGCAACAAAACTCAATTCAAAATAATCGTGGCGCCTTTAACCAACTTAAGACAACTCAAAAACAACAAAATAACGACTTTAAGTTCCAACCACAAAATAACATAGCAAAACAATCATAATGAAAACATGTGTTCATTCCCCCCGAGTGTTACGTACCAGAGCGACGACACCGACTCGATCAAACGAAGGTAAGCAGCATTCATTCGTGATTACCTGCACGTTACCAACGGATGGGTAACATTCAAACAGAAGGGGTGAGATATCAAACCATATAATAGGACATATGAAAAACAGTATATTAGAATCAGGGGATCTAAATTCACTACTTCACAGCCAACACACAACTTTGATCAATCACAAGTCATCAACATAATCATTTAAGGATGCAACATGAATATGACTCGATACTATGCATATGCATGTGGTACCATCGGAGCAGAACTCCCAACGTAAAAATATGCCAATAAATAGAGGCATCAACAACATAATCTTTCAACATAATTTGTCAATCCAGGCCAACGTGTAATGCCATGCATGCGACGTGATGATGAATACTCAGGCAGTCAATAACAATAGCTACGTAACAGCACAACAACAACGGGATCTCAACGTTGGCCATAGGCCTACAACATAACACCCGCCAATAAATAGAGGCAATAGAACTAGGTGCAACATTATCAACAATTCAACAACGGAGTCAACAATTTAGCAACTTAACAATTTTAACAGTGTAACAACTCAACCAACGGTTAACAACTTCCACAATCAACGATTAATAATTTAACGACTTAACCAACAATTAGCCAGCCGTGGGCCTAAATATACATTCAACATCAACAAATCGTTTCAAGCAACAACCATAGAATTCACACTTGGGCAGCCACATTTGGCGCTCTTGGCGCCCACTGCGCCCAGCAACAACACAGGGCAGCCACACTTGGCGCCCTTGGCGCCCACTGCGCCCAGAACAACCACAGGGCAGCCACACTTGGCGCCCTTGGCGTCCAAGGCGCCCAGCAACAGAACAGGGCAGCCAACATGGCGCCCATGGGACCCACTGCGCCCAGAACAACAACAGGGCATCCAACATGGCGCCCATAGCGCCTAGTGCACCAGAAACATCAGCAACAGGGCAGCCAGACTTGGCGCCCCTGGCGCCCAGTGCGCCAGCAACATCAGCAACAAGGCAGCCAGACTTGGCGCCCATGGCGCCCAGTGCGCCAGAACAGCAACAGGGCAGCCAGACATTGGCGCCCTTGGCGCCCAGTGCGCCAGAACAGCAACAACATCAAAACAGTGCCCATGGCGCCCAGCGCACCAGCGCCCAGCACCCAAACGGGCGGCCACCTACGGCGCCCAGCGCCCAGGAACAACCACAATCGGCGCCCATGGCGCCCAGGACCAAATTTTCGCGTCATTGTTCAAAAACCTAAACCGAATTCATCATCAACATAAATATTTCAAGCATCAACAATAGGTTTCAAGGATTAATCAAACACCTAGGGATCCTTATCTTCCTACATAAATTCCTTCATATACCCGATTATAGAGTTAGAACCCCACCCTTACCTTGGATTGAAGTTGAAACTCTCCTTGGTCCTTGCCCTAGCTCTCTTCGCCGCTCCCTCTCTATGGCTCTCTCTCAATCCTTTTTTTTTCTTCTAAATGAGCAAACCCTAAAATAACACCTATTTATAATTTATTTAGTCTTATGGGTTTTCTCATACACTTATGCGACTTTAGCTTCATGGGCCTTCTTTACACCCTTTATTTTACTACTCCTAACACCAACAATAGACCCACATACGAAAATATATTTTTACTCTAATATTTTCCTACCACTTAATTTCCTAAATAGTTCAATTAAATAATTAATTAAATGTTCGGGGCGTTACACGGAGCCCCTTTAGTAGCGCTTTGTTTGAAAGCCCTTGTAAAAACAAAAACACGAACCACTTTTAGTAGTGCTACTTAAAACTAAAACATTGAGTACATTTAGCAGCACTTTTCTGGAAGCACTCCCAAAAACTGAAACACGTAACCTCTTTTGCTAGAGCTTTCTCTAAACCGCTGCCTAATAGTAACCCTAAATTTGAGATACGCACACTCACACTCTTGTCTCAGCCTCTCCACCTCTCTCCCTCTCGTGAAGCAAACCTTCTCCTCCCTTTCCAATGCGCTAGCAGCGCCACCACCGCCAACTTCGTTGCGCCGTCGCACATTCATACGGTTCTCATGCAGTCTTGTGAGGAAATTCTAGTTTCATACGGTTTCAAATCCGAAAATGTTAGTCCGTATACTTCTCCGGTATTCGTTAACTCACCAACTGAGCTACCTACTTGGATATGTTTTCTTCTTCTCTGATTGTAGACCATAAGAGTTTATGTTTCGAGTTGTATGAGTTTACTATTTTTTGATCAAGATGCAAATGAGGTGTTTAAGAAAATGAAAGAGAGGGGATTGACTTCATTTTGATCAAAACATTGAAGAGGAACATCTGCTTGCAACGATAGAGGTCATAAACACACCAAAAAAGGGATCAAACAAACCATTATGAGGATATCTTACTTGGTTTTATGCCTGAATGTATCAGTGGGGATATCTTTCAAAATGATGTGGGGATATCTGCTCAAAATGATGTGGTTTTACGACATTTATTTTGTAGAAACATATATATGACATTTTCTTACCATACTCTTATATTTAATTTCAATAAATAAATCATGTTAGTGTGGTTACATGTTTTGATTTTGCTAATAAATAGGGTCAGTAAAGGGACATGCATAGTCATCCCAATGGGTGGAAAGTAAAAGTAGCAAATCACGATGGTACATAAATCGGCATAGTGAGTTAGTAATATAAGAATGAAATAAAATAAAAACTGACATAGACAACTCCACACACACAACATAACTACATAAGTATACTCTAAAAAGTAAAAACTCATTGATATACGTCAAGCACCAAAAAGTATTATCCTGATGAAAAATATCATAACTAAACAAACTCTTTAAATTAAAATATATAGATCGAAGCTTATTTTATTTAAATATTATTAAAAGGACTAAGAAAACGACAAAAATGTAAGTGCATTAAGTGTGCTCGATCTATCACTGATAATTATTATCAAGGAGAGTATAGTCGACCGACTGACTGCATGACATTCAATTCAATTCACCAAGAGCACAATCAGCAGCATTTGGTGACACCCACAACATATCTTTTTGCATCCTCTTCATCATCTTCTTCGATGCTTCTACTAGTGGAGGGCAGTTTATGAAACACACTTTGGTTGAAAAGAGTGGCAGTGATCATAACTTGACTAGCAGCCATGACCTTTCCTCCAACAAAGCCACCATAGACCTGTCCCAAAGTACCAGACAAGTGAATGGAAAAAGAGGAACAAGAAGGGTTTTTGATGAGTTGTGGATGGACAAGTCCGGAATTGGGATTGATATAAGTGCCTGAGAGAGAGATCATGTTGAAAGGTCCTGCCATGGGGGCAGCAGGAACACGTGATACGGAGTGGAGAAGGGTAACATCAGAAACAAAACCCCAACCACTCAGCACTGTAATGCTGGCATTATGACTGTGAGCCACGTTAATGAGCCTCTCAGCGATGTCGTTTCCAGCGGGAATTTCTACGACGATCAGATTCAAGGTGTTGTCAATTTCTTCTTCTAAAAGGTCATGGTTTTTTGGTTTGTTCTTGGACCCCGAGGGTCTCCCCCTAGGCCTCTTAGACGAGGGTGGAAAATACTCATTTCTTTCATCAGAAAGTGTGGTGAATCCTATTTGGTTGTGCTCCGAGGAGTTGTGGTCAGAGTTTGGGTGTAGAGAGGGTAAGCATATGTTCTCATCCATTGTTTGGAGTGGATGCCAATGAAAAAGATACTAGCATTGTAGGTAATATTTATAAAAGTCTCAAGCATTGGAGATGTGGGGCCTACCTTTTTTTTTTTATTATAAGTATGTGGGGCCTACCTATTGAGGATACAAGTTGGATTGTTTTCTCTTTTTGATTTGACTGCGCGGTATACATGTCATAAAGAGGGAGAGAGAGAGGGAGAGAGAGAGAGAGAGAGAGAGAGAGAGAGAGAGAGAGATTTTTGCTTCCCATATGAGTTCACATTTTCTATCCCAAGAATAATGGTATATTAGATTTTAAAATACATTTTTATGCTAAGATTTTTCAAGATAATTATAATGGGCTATTAATTATGACAATATTTTTGTTTGACTTTAATTATGACTCTATGTACTCTTTCTTCCTCTCTCTTAAATCATTAATATCATTAATAGTTTGATTTTAATAATTGAGTAAATTATATTTCCCTCTCCTAACACAAGATTGAATTACACTCCCCTCTCTTCTTATACACTACTCCTCTTCCTTAATAATTAAATATGTACTGTATTTTAAACTATTTTAATATGAATAAATATTTTTATGATATCTACGAACTTTGAGCCCATTTAAAAACCAATAATACATTTTTTTCTAATTTCATTGTCAGTGATGATTAAATTTGAATATTTTATGATTAATTTAATGATTTAAAATATAAAATTTATTTTTAAATAGCCATATTTTTCCGGCTTTAGTGACCATAATGGTATAGACACAATATATTGTTAATCGTTAAATTGATTAATTCTTTCCTCACATGTTCATAAGACTCTTTGACGAGTGAAAGAGAAATTAAAAATCACCAATAATTAAGATATTGATATTAGTCAAAGTTTTCTGCTTACCATATATGTCAAAGTTTCTTAATCAATTAAATCAAAATATTCATAAATAATTAAGATAATCCAATTATGTACAAATTGACTCATATGTTTCAAAATTATAATGAAACATCGTCAGGGGCGGACCCAGGACCCCAGGGTCAGGGGTGTCAAATTTTTTAAGGTCAGTGTCAAATGGGTGCAAAACTTGGTCTACTAGTGCAATTTAAAATTTTCAGGGGGTTCAAAATCAAAATTTCAGGAGATTTAAACTATTTATATAGGGTGATAAGTGCAATTTTTTTTCTAGGGGGTTCAGCTGAACCCCTTGATAACAAGCTAGGTCCGCCACTGAACATCGTATTATAAATTAGAAAATTATAATATATTGATAGCTGAATTTGTAAAATTTCTATATCAATTACTCAGAATATTCAAAAATAATTAAGATAATTGAATTAATTACAAATTGACTCATATGTTTCAAAATAATATTTATACATGATATTGTAGATTAGCAATTTAAAATATATTGATAACTATAATTGGCAATATTTTATTGGATATTTGATAAATTTATAATTGTTACCAAAATGGTATAGACACAATATATTATATATCGTTGAATTAATAAATTCTTTCCTTAAATGTTCTAAAACCTCTTATATGACTGAAATCGATATTGAAATTCCCGAATAATTAAGATATTGATATTAGTCAAAGCTTCCTACTAACCAAATAAAGTCAAATTTTTCTAACTCAATGAACTCAGAATATTCAAAAATAATTAAGATAACTGAATTAATTACAGATTGACTCGTATATATGTTCCAAAATTATATTGACAGATGGTATCGTAAACCATAAAATTAAAATATATTGTGAACTATAATTGATAATTTTATTTGGAATAAATGATAAATTTATAGTACTTACCTTAATGGTAAAGACACAATATATTATAAATTTTTGAATTATATAATCAATTCAAAAAAAAAAGACACAATATATTATAAATTTTTGAATTAATTAATTCTTTCCTCAAATTTTAAAATACTTTATTATGATCAAAATTGGGGTGCTTCTAGGGTGAGAGAGCAAATCAAATCTGTCACCGGTGAAACACTAAAATTGACCGTTGGATATTGTTTAAAATGCTATGAATGGTTAAGATTGAATCAACCAATATTAAATCTCACTACAACAGAATTGTTAAAAAATGGCGCACCATTTAGAGGCGCTTTTTAAGAAGCGCCCCTGATGCCCAAAATACGGAGGGCCTTGTAGCGACCGAAAAATCCGGAGGAGGGATTCTTCGAAGTTCTTGAAATGAAGCCGCCACCAAAGTTTAGTTTAAGGGCAAACATTGGAAAATTCCTATTGAGTGGATAAAGGGGGTCTTGCGGACCAGGTTTAGGCTCCGAAGTCGTTTATGCGTAGGGAATGTATTAGCACCCTACGACATCCTTCCTAAGGAATGTTACCTTTTAACTAAATGTGTAAATATTTATTAATTCAAAGATAATGCTTTTACCCTTATAATAATAATAATAAAAAAGAAGACTCGATAAACGGTTTGTTATTTTTTGTACTTTTTGAGAAAAATGAGATAAATGAATTAAAAGAAAAAAAAAGGTTTTTTATTAATGCAATTGACAGAGGTCGGCCGCCCTCTGCTCCTACGTATCTCCTGGTAGAGAATCAAATCACACGTAGTTCTTGGTAGAAAATGTTTGTTGGTTGGTGTTTTTTAGGTATTTTGAAATTAGGATAGGCACTCGTGATGACCAAACAAGTAGGACTCAGAGTGGCCATCACTCGTAACCCGTTTTGAAAACTAAAGTTGTTATTAATGGTCAAACAAGCTGAACTCAGAGTGACCATTAACAACAACTCATTTTTGTGAGTTTGGTTGTTTGAAAAATAATGGTTTGGGAGCATTATGATGTAATAAAGAAAAAAACAAAATGAGTTGTAAAAAAAAGAAGTGTGATTAACAGGGGTGTTGTGTTATAAAAAAAAGAGGTATGGATAGCAACAGATGTTGTATTTTTTAAAAAGGGTGTAAATAGCAGCAATGGGTGTTGCTTTATTTGAAAGGAGGGGGCCCAAATAGCAGAGCCCAGTCAGTTTACATTTTTGGGCTGTTAGCACCTTTGCGAGTTGGGCTTCGGTCAGGGAGGCGTAACAAGAAAACGGAGGGGTGGGAACAGTAATCTGATAAAACTAAAATTAAACTAATTGAAACCTAGGGTATATAAGACCAAATGATAAAAACAAAAACCCTAATTTTATTTCCATCTTCCAGCGCCGCAGCTGGGTTTTGTGAGAGAGAAGAAAAAAAATTTGTGAGGAGAGGGAAAACTACGCAGCGAGAGGGGAGAGATTACGGAAGGTGCGAAGGTGAGAGAGACGATTTGCGATGGTGAGAGACCGGGGAAGACGACAGTGTGATGATGGCGACGGTGGTTGCGACTCTGGCCGGCCGTTCCTTGGCCGGAGAAAACGACGACGACGTCTCCGGTGGGGTGAAGACGGAAACGAAGGGACCTGGACAGTGATGGCCACCGCGAGAGTAACGGCGTGGACGGGTCAACAACCACCGTCTAGGTGGTCGGAGTTTTAAACGGTGGGTTTCTCTTCTTTCCTTGCTTTTCGGTTTGTGAGTTTCTCTTTTTTGCTTGCTTTTTGGTTTCGGATCGCTCTACTTCTCAATTTCTCTGATCTGGTTTCTGTGTGGTATGGTTCGGTTCTGTGGTTGCGGCAACGCGGTGGAGAGGGACGTATAGGGGGGTGGCTTACGATGAGGACTTGGAGCGAGGGAGGTTGCTGGTGATTGCGAGGTGAGAGGGAGAGCTGGGTGGTGTTTGCGCGGGGGGGGGGGGGGGGGGGGGTTGTGGTGGTGATTCGGTGTGAGGGTGATCTGGAGTGGTTGTTCGGTTTGGTGGTTACAGGGTGGCTTACGGTTTGGGTTGTAGCCGTTGGGAGGGTTCACTGTTGGGTGGTTGTTGGGGACGGTTTTGGTTGTTTGATGGTGGAGGTGTGGTGGAGAGAGAGAGAGATATGGGGGGTTGTGGTGGTGATTCGGTGTGAGGGTGATTTTCGTGGTGGTTGGCCGTGAGGTGAGTGTTGAGGTGGCGGTGCGATGGTGGTGGCCACCACAATGGTGGCCGGAGCTCCAAGCTCATTTTTTTTACTTCTCAAAATTTACTTTTTTTTCTGGTTCTATCCCCCTCCTTTACTGTTCTTTTCCGTTTTCTGTGAATGTGTGTGTTTTGTGTCACTGTATTCGTGTGTATTTCGGTGCCGCTGTTGTATCTGTGTATTTCCTCCCCCTATGTGACTGTGTGTGCTTGGTATTTATGGACAGATTCGTAGGTGAGGGATCCAAGGACAGGCAGCAGCTAGCAGGCAATTTTCGGGTGTAAGGACAGCATCTTTTGAATCACCAAAAGGACAATAGCTGGTCATGGGGAAGGACAGTCAAAGGAAGGACAAAGAATCAAATGGCAGCCATGGAGAAACCCTAGATAGGGCAAACCTGCCCACTCTTTTCCTTCTTTATTATTTTTTGAAGTTTTGTATTTTGTTAATTTTTTGTATTATTTGTACTATTTTTGCTGTTTATTTTTTTGGCTCATATTTGTAGAAACTGTATTATATAACCAAATGTTTTGACCATTCCGCTTCCTTTTTATTATTTTTGAATCAATAACAATAGACTAAAATAATAACAACAACGAAATAAAATAAAACGAGCGTCGAACAATCGTTTGTACGAGAGTGCCAGAGACACACGCGCTTAAGACGATACGTGACACAACGAGAATAAAAACTTTTTTTTTGGATTTTTTAATTAGCCGGACAAAATTAGGGTATGACAGCTGCCCCTCTTTATTTATATTCCGTCGAAAAAAAATGAAGGGTTTTCAAGATTTCATAGCAGGAATAGAAATAAAGACGAAACAGACGCTAATTTTGTCCGATTAGTAGAAAAGTGCAGAGTTTGAGAAAGAACAGAGAACGGTTAACACTTGGCGCATCGACTAGAAAGGAATAAAGAAGGAGCACTGGGGGTCTGAAGGACCACTGGGGCTTTGAAGGACTAATTAGTCTGAAGGTCTAATCCGCAGTCGATGCTTGGCGCATTGATTTGAACTAAACTGAAGGACCGGTAGGTCTGAAGGGCTGCCTGGGCCTGATGGACCAAAATGGTCTGATGGACTGCAACTAGCTATGGTACTAATAAAACAGTCTGAGGGTGACCTACGTCGATGCGGCCGTGAGGGTCAAGATCAGATCTAGAACTGATATGTTGACCACGAAGGATGTCCACTATATCTTAGGCAGACACAGCTAATCTGAAGGACCTCTGGGGGTCTGAAGGATCCGCCGCGCTCAGTGGCGGCGTTAAGATCTGATGGTAGAGTTCGAAGCCATTTCTTTGACGTGTTAACTCGAACTGAACTGAAGGACCAAACTGGTCTGAAGGATCTATGCTAGACTCTGTGCTAACACTGCGATCTGGTGTTTGATATAAAATTCAACGCTTGTCGTATTGACTTAAGAAGTGGAAGTGATAAGGATCGATACTTGAAGTCTATTAGAGAGCAACTGGTCATATGCATGTAACGTATGCGTCTCTATTGATTGATTTTAAGTGGAATGGATGAATGTAATGAGTTACTTTTTCTCTCGTTTGCCTTTTTGCTTTTCTTTTTTTGCTCTCTTCTTGGTGCATGATAAATGTATGAAATGCGAATGATGCAAATGTAACGCTTTGATGCAAATGCTATGGTGAATAAAGGAAACACATGAATGCATAGCAAATGATATGATTGGTGATGTAGAATGCTTTTGGCAACGATGAGACCGGCACTTGGCACATCTATCGAAGCAAACAATGTTATGCATGTGACGAACGTGCAATGATTGGTATCTGGTGGGATGATGAATGAAATGGGTATGCCATGGGTGTTGAACCTGAAGGAATGAGAAAGTTGACAAACAATGTATGAGATTTGAATGTGACTGTAGTGATTAATGTGTGATGATGAATGTAATGGATGGATTTTTCTTTTTGCTTTTTTCTTGTTTATTTTGCTTCTTTTCTTGATGCATGCAATGCGAATGTGAGTATGATGCGAATGTAATACATTGATGCAAATGCTATGGTGAATGCATAGCAAATGATATGATTGGTGATGTAGAATGCTTTTGGCAACGATGAGACCGGCACTTGGCACGTCTATCGAAGAAAAAAAGTGTTATAGGTATGCAATGTGTGCAATGCGAAAGCAAATGGACTACGAGAGTTCGTGAATGATGGATGCTGAAGCTGGTCGGAAACAGAAATTGATAAGCTGTGGATGCGGATGCAGATAACATGCGAATGCAAATATACTGTTGATTGCATGATGGAATGATCTATGCTTTGGTGGGAGTAACGGGTGCAATGTGGATGATTTTTGCCTTTTTGGTTTTCTCTTTTTTTTCTTTTCATGAATAAATGAATCAATGAATGAATGAATGAATGAATGAATGAATGTGCACACGTAATGCTTAGATGAAGCGTTGTGGTAGCCGCATGACTTGATGTTGTATGATGCAATGATTGGATGATTGTTGGGATGTGGGAGGTTTTTTCTGTCTTTTCGCTTTATTGCCTTTTTGGTATTTGATGAATGCATGAAATGAGAATGTGAATGTGATGGATACGTAATATTTTGATGCAAACCCTATGGTGAATAAAAGGAAATGCCTAAATACATGGTGCAATGATGTGATTGATTGGGATGTAGACAGACTTTTGGTAATGATGCGACCGACATTTGGCATTTTTATTGAAGCGATACATGTTATGCGTGGCTATGCATGCCCGCATACGCAATGCGTAATGCACAAGAAGCAAAATTGTGTAGGCAAAACAAGTGGAATGTGAATGCATGTACAATACTTGTATGAAAGAGTTGTGATGGGTATGATCAGATGCATGGTTTAATTCTAGAATAATGAGGACATGTATAATGCATGATTTGTTGGTAACAACACTTTTTGTTTTGTAAGGATGCAAAAATGTTTGATGTGAAACGAAACTTTTGATGCTGGAAACAGAGAGCTGAACATTTTGAATTGATCGTTCCTTGGAAGAAAGATTTTTGATGGCTTGGACTTGAACTCTGGTAAGCTCAAGATTGTCATCTTGAAAAGTGTGGCTTCCAGCAATGTATTAGTGCCCTTTCTAGAGATCGAGATGTGTATTTGCAGATGAGTTCTCATTTGGTTATGATGACCCATGATGGCTAAACTTTCAAGTCTAAGATGTTAACTTAGAGGGATTGTCATTATTGTGTGTCTCTCTCTTTGAAGCATTTGCTTAATAAATATGAAAAACAGTGCAAATGCAAATGAATGTGCCAGTTGACTCAGGGTTCAAGAAATGTAGGGTATAGATAAGTGTGACACATGAGTGGAGTGGAGGATGAGGTTTATTGGCTCAAACTTATGAGAGATAAGCTTACCCCAAGGTAAAAATTTTTGACTGCCCCAATTTTGACTTCAAATAGTGGGGGAGTGAAACAGTATGCCTTTGTCTAGAGAGGACAATGACAACTAAGGATATAAACTGGTTGAGGGATTGGGAACTATGCAGGTATTGGGGTGACGCGTGGCTAGGAATGAATGAAATGGGAGGCAGAAAGATTCTTTCGGGCCGAGGGATATGATGCCCCGGTCTACAAGAGGACAAGGTTGCCCCAATCCATGAAAGGTGAAGATTGCCCCATCTCGAGTGGGATTGTGACAGGGTGTAAAGTTAGAATAATGGTTTGGAAATTGGTCTGGTACGGCTACATGAGTGTAGTATATGAACGGGATGAAAGATGAGGGTATTTTGGGGATGCTAAAAAAAATCTCCCCGAGTTTGAGTGGAATGGGGGGTGAGGTATTGCCCCATTTTGATATGATAAGTCAAGTAACTGCCTTAGTAGGGATTTGTGGTTTTCCTTGGGAAGGATTCCACAAGCTAAGACAGTCAAGAGTTTTTGGTTCGATGAAAATTCACTTTGTTGATGATCACTGTTATCTTCTCTTGATGAACTTCAAGCGTGCAAGCCCTTTTAAGTTTTTTTTTTTATTTTTTTTTATTTTTTTTATTTTTGTGTAATAATATTTTTCTCTTTGTTTTTTTTTTGAGCAAATAAATTATTCTGATTATTTTGTCCTAAAGTATAAGCTTTGAGAAAAATGGAAGCAACCAATCACTGATCAGAATAGGCCTTCGGATTGTAATATGGCCAGTGGTTAATGATTCATGAAGGAAATGATTACTTTGCTCCTAAGAGTGTTCGGGGTTGGTTGAGACAAAGAATCTTTTATGCGCTTCATGGTAGAATGGACCTGTTTTAGGGTTGTAGCGCATTTGAGGGTTTATGGAGGATAGGATGCTTAGGCCAAAGGAAGTGTTTGAGGGTTTTTTTCAGACAAGGATCTTTTATATGCTCGATCGTGTGAAGTATCAGCTCACAATTTCTACCGCTTTGGTTTTCAGGATTTTTCAATCCTCTTTTTTTTAATTTCACTTTTTTTTGTGATTTTTCTTTTTTATTTCGAGCTGAGCAAGCTGTTAGATATGGGATTGAACCTTGTCTAAGGTGTTTGAAAGATTTTTGATTTTTTTGGCTCGAAGTGGGTAGCAAAGGGCATTTCTCTTTTTTTTTTTGATTTTTGGATATAGGAAAATGGCCAAACTCCAATTCAAATCATGATTGCTTGTTTTCTCGAAATTGTAATTATAGGACAAAACTTCATTTTAATATATTTGCTTTTTCTTTATTCTCTTTTTTATATGCCCTAATTTTTACTTAGATTGCCCTTATGAGTTTTCAACCTAACGGGCTTTTCTTTTTTGGATTTCTTTTGGTTTTTTTTACTCAAAGGACTTGCACGAGTGTTTAGAATGCTAGCAGAAAATCTTAGCGATCATTACGCTGCCCCCAGTATGGAGCGTACAAAGTGTTATTCGTGAAGTGCCTCTAAAGGCCCTCGTTTGCAGTATTTTCCTGGAAACGAGTTTGGAGCTCCATTTTCTGATGACCAACTTACTGAGATCAAGGAAGAGTGGTGTCATCATGTTTCCAATTTGATTAATGAAAATCGAAATTCATGTAACTTTGGTTAGCTGGTTTTTTGTTCCTCACATTGGATGTCATGTCATTTTTGTTGTCTATGTTGACATTCAGAATTTGGTTAATGATTTATGTAATTTTTGTTGGTACTTTGTTGATATGTATGTATGTATATTAGATGGATTTATAAGTTTGTTAGTTGGAATTTGATTTGCAATTGGTTAGTTGATTTGAAATTTGGTTCATATTGGTTGTTGTTGGTTGATGAAAATGAGAGTAGGGAAGTGCTGCAAAATATTGGATATACCAGAAACAAGAAAAATTATTTTTAATAAAAAAACATAGAATCAGGGGCGCTTGTAGGAAAAGCGCCCCTGTTGGTCTTATCCATTTGACAATCAGGGACGCTTTCAGTGAGAAGCACTCCTGGTGGTCAAGACCTACATGGGCGCTTCTAACTGCAAGCGCCCCTGATTGTCAAGTGCGCTAAGACCAATAGGGGCGCTTCTAACTACAAGCGCCCCTGATTGTCAAGTGCACTAAGACCAACTGGAGCGCTTTTTGCGAGCGCTCCTGTTTCCTAATAATTAGAGGCGCTTCTTGTGCGCCCCTGTAGAAGGGTTGGCAACAGGAGCGCCAGATTTAGGGGCGCCCGAAAGTGCCCCCAATGGATAAAAAAAAGCGCCCCTAATAGCTTTTCCTGTTGTAGTGTCTCAACCATTGATAAATTTTTGTACTACATCCAACAGTCAATTTTAGTGTTTCACCGGTGAAAGATTTAATTTGCTCTTTCACCCTAGAAGCACCCTCGAAATTGAAATTAGAAATCTCCAATAATTAATATGTTTATTTCTGATAAGCAATGATATATTGAATAGAGCATTAGGTATGCTCTAAACCAGAATAACACAAAGGAATCAGAGATTGTTGATACAAGTGAGAGCATTGTTCCACCATAATGGCGGAAACAAACTAGAAGCTCTTCCCACCCCAAAGATAAACCAACACCAAGACATATTTGAAACGAGCTATAATCGAGTCTAGCTTAGCTTCTTCACCTCTAAAACACACACCATTCCGTGTGAGTAAAAGTTTCTTGCCAACCAAAAAAAGTCAAATTTTTCTAAATCAATTCAGAATATTAAAAAAAATAATTAAGATAACTGAATTAATTACAGATTGACTCGTATTCCAAAATGATATTGATACATGGTATCGTAAATTATCAAATAAAATATATTGAGAACTATAATTGATAATGTTTTTTGGGATAACTGATCTAAATTTACAGTATTTGCCTAAATGGTAAAGACACAATATATTATAAATTTTTGACTTAACTAATTCTTTCCTCAAATTTCCAAAAACACTATTATGATGAAATAAAAATTAAAAATTTTCAAATAATTAAGATGTTGATATTTGTCATTGTTCACTACAAGAATAATCTAATTTACCTAGGAAATATTTCTGATGGATTTTTTTCCGTCACTAATGCATGCGTTTCCGATGAAATAATCCGCCGTTTTGTGTTGCCTGCTCACGTTGCAAAATCCGAAGGATATTTCCTATAACATCCCGAATTTTTAAAGACTCGTACTAAGATACCTAGGACCGATTAATTATTTATGGGAATAATTGGTCGTGTCTCAGGGATTTATAGTCTAGGAGATTGTCAAATAAATCCTATTCTATGATTAATTATGGCTTAGTCATGATTAATTTAAGTACTTAAGCTGAAGGGCGAAATTGGAATTTCACACCCTCAGTATATATACCCTCTAATCTGAACCTTCAACCATACTTAGCCATTCCATCAAATTTCAGAAATTGAAAGGCTGAAGAATAGAGAGGGAGAGAGGGCGCGAGTGGAGGAGAAGAGGAGAGGAAGCTCAGATTTTCTTCTTGCATGTAAGTTCTCCCTTATCCTCCTTGTTCCAATTTCGATTCTGAAGTCATTGGTACCACTCTCAAGCTCAGATTCTCATCCTATCTCTCAATCCTATTTTCAGCTTTGAAGCCCAAATGATGAAAGTGGAAGAAATCTGTGTTACAAGTGCTGCATGTTCTTGATTATCTGAAATTAGTGCATGTAAGTAAAACTCAGAAATTTCCTCATCAAGTTCGCAATTGTATTCAGAAATGCCAATTCAGTTTCTGACTTCCTTCAACCTCCCAAATTCGATTTCATCTTCAATGTTGAAGACGATAGAATTCTGAGTTCGGTTTGTCTTGCATGTGTTAGACTTAGAATATAACCTTAGAGGGGGGGGGGGGGTGAAGAAGGTTATGAGTAAATATGAATTCTTTTCAAAAAAGTGATAAGTTTGTTTTAAATCAAATGCGGAAAAAGAGATTTGAACTTATCAGATATATGCAAGTAGGCAGATTAGGCACAATGAGATATTATTCTATATTCAATATTTACAATAAGGTTGTTTTATAAGTAATGCAATGATATTGAATATAGCAGATCTACAGAAGTGATAGAGAAGATGATAGATAAACAAATCTGTAGTATAGCGAGTATAACTATAACCAGATTAACAGATTCAGATCAGAGTAGGGATAAAGTTATACAACCAGATTAACAGATTCAGATCAGAGTAGGGATAAAATTATACAACCAGATTAACAGATTCAGATCAGAGTAGTGATATTATAAACAGATATAAACAGTAAATAAAGTAAAGAGAGAGAGATAGAGATACACCAGGAATTTTACGAGGTTCGGGATAAAAGCCCTACGTCCTCGGCCTCCGGCTTTGCAACCTTTGGACTTGCTGAAAAACCACTATATGAAGAACCAATGTTTTACAAACAATCAACTTCAAATAGCAAATCTCAATTCCCCTGAATTGAGAACCCGAGCTCCCCGCTAAGGATTTCAACCGCTTCAATCTCCTGATTGAACGACCCAAGAGCACCTCCCAGGATTTCAAAACCACTTCAATCTCCCCGATTGAACGACCCAAGATCACCTCCCAGGATTTCAAACCAACTCAATCTCCTGATTGAGAGACCCAAGAAAACTTCCCAGGATTTCAAAATGACCCCACAAAAGTAGATTACAATATAGAAGCTATGATCTAATCACCTCAGATAATATGACAATATAATAGCTGCGAGAGATGAGTAGATCTATAAAAATGATATGAAAGTGATAGCTCTATTTTTCTCTTTCTCAGATCTAGAAATTTCGTGTGAGAAGAAGAGAGACTTGTTGAGAAAATGTGGTGTCTTGAATTGTGAATCCAAGCTTCCTATTTATAGGGAATGTAAAAAATTTACCGTTGAAATGAAAACCACAATGTTGAAATCGATTTTCTGATGAAGTTAAAAAGTAGGAGAATCGATTCTTTGCATTTAGACAACTTAGGAATCGATTCATTTGTCTTTGGAAAATTGAAGGAATCGATTCTTAGGACCTCCTGAGTAGGCAAGAATCGATTTTAATTTTGGTTTAAAGAAAGAGGAATCGATTCTTTAGTTTTGCCAAAACATAGGAGCAATCGATTATGATCTTTTAAATAAGGAAGGCAATGTGTATGAAATCGATTTCATGCTTAAGCCATTGAATATTAAAATCGATTTCATGCTTGAGAAAGGGAAGATGGAAATCGATTCATTGCTCTAAATACATAAGGAGAAATCGATTTCATGCTATGAAACATTGTGTGTCAAAATCGATTTCATGCTTTGCTCATTGTGTATTGAAATCGATTCATTTCTTCAACAATAGTTTAGCAAATCGATTTCAAGCTTTAAGAGGATTAGGAAATCGATTTCAAGCTTCATAATAACTTAGGAAATCGATTTCAAGCTTTTCACAAAAATTGTTTTTAGGTTTAGGTGCCACCTTATGCATGCATGCAATTTTTATAAAATATTTTTCAAAACTATTTTGATGCACCATGCATGTTTTGAAAAACTCATCTCTCAGCTACTAAAAGTCATAGACCTTCAGTGATAGGACCTTACATAGTGCCCTAAAGAAAGCGGATAAACAATTAGGTCTTGAACTGCTGAGGTGGCTTCTTCTCCAAGCTGCTCCACTTTAATATTTCCTGCTCTTTGATTCATGTCCTGTACTTTATTTTGTCCCTGTACTTTTATACACTGCAACGATTAGTAGACTAAATGTAATTTGTTATCATACAAAACAAAGAGTGTTTGTCCTTGGTTCAACAAACTCCCCCTTTTTGATGATAACAAATTACATTATGCATAGAGAGACCATAATAGAGAAACAATGGCAGAAGCTCCCCCTAAGCATAAGCATAACAAAATAAGCAGTATGACAGCAGGATAGCAGTAATTATTTTCTCCCCCATTAAATAATAACATGCATGTTCTCTCCCTTAACATGCATATTCTCTCCCTTTTGCATACAATTTCTCCCCCTTTGTTTTCATCAAAAAGGAGGGGGGTGAATACATACAACATAAGCACTTTATAAACTTGCATAATAAATAAGCAGCATTGCATAGCATATGATATATCAAAAACAGTAGTTCATGCTATGCTCCCCCTTACTTGGTGATCCCCCTTAATAATTTTAGAATGCAAGACTTTAGCAAAAAGAGGGTGGATCATCATGGTTTAAAAAATATGATACCCAAGATAATCATCATTGGTTCAACAATATAGGTATCATTTTTAACATCAAAAATATGTTGCATGAAAGATCCAGCACAATAGAGAGAAGAAAAAAAAAACTTTGATGCACACAAAAAATATATGTCTAAATACTTGTTGAGTTATATTTAATTTTTACTTTATAACACATTTTCAACAGAGGTGAATAAAACTTTACCAATCTAACCTTCACCAGTGATTCTTCCTCTATTGTTGTTATCACGAGTCACATGACTTGCTGTTTCTGAGTATTACGAATCTTTTTGTGTCTCCAGTCATGAACTTCGAGTCTCTGCTATCAAGGTATTGATCTGACAGTCATACCCTGTAGCACACCTGCACTAAGATCAAGTAGAACATTTTGGTACCCAATTCTCTTTGGGTCCTTTGGGGTTAGTCATCAAGGGGTTTGCTTTCACAATCCACCTTGGTTTCTTATAGGCAGGTATAAGGGTTCCAAGCTCACATAATTTACGGATAGGGCATCTAGGAGAGCTATGGTTCCCTTTTTGACAATATGTGCATGAGAAAACAGTAGGTTTATAACTTGAAGTAGAAGCAACAAAAATTATTTTCTTGTTTAAACTGGAGGAGGTGGAATTACCTTTGTACCCAATTCCTCTCCTATCAACATATTGATGTTGAGAGTGAAGCAACTGAGTCAAGGTCTTTTCACCAACCTCAAACTTTTTCAATGTTTCTTTCAAAAGTTCATTTTCAACCTTGGCATTTTCAAAATTTTGTTTAAGCTCACAAAACTCAAGGTTGACAGATTTATGTAGTTCATTCTTTAATCTATCTACTTCATTTTCAAGTGTCTCAATTTGAGTGAGCATGCTTTTGTTACTCTTTGCCAATTTCTTAGATTTTAACAAAAGAGTTTCATGTTCAGAATAGAGAGCATCAAAAGCCTCACTCAAATCTTGACTACTACAACTATCATCAAGTAAATCATCATGCATAGAGGAATCAGAAAGACTAGAAGAGTTAAGGCTTACCTTAGATGAGTCATTTGCCATATGACAAACACCATTTGCAATTTGCTCTTCTTCGTCTGTGTCGCTATCAGTGCCAAGACAATCCCATACCGTAGCTTTAGGTGTTTCACATGCCGTGAGACAAATGGCATTTGCAACCTCCTCTTCTTCACTGTCAGTATAGTTGTTCCATGTAGCCTTCTTAGCTTTCTTGGATTTCTTTGATTTATATCTCTTTTCAAGTTTGTTGAATCTCATGAATTCTTCAAATAATTCAGCCATGTCTTCATCATCAGATTCTTCATCAGACTCAACCTCTTTCCTTGCTACCTTAGGTGTTTTAGCAGCAAGAGCAAGAGATTTTCTTTCTTTTACCATTTCTGCTTCTTGATCTTTGTTAGCAGCCAATACAACCTCAAAGGCTAGAAGTGACCCAATCAAGTCTTCTTGGGGCAGAGTGCCAATATCTTTGGCTTCAGTGATTGCACAAGTTTTTGGAAAGAACTCACCAGTCAGAGATGCAAGAATTTTCCATTTATATCTTTTGTAGAATACCTCTTTCCCAGTGCCCTTAAGTTGTTTATAATCAGATTCAGTCTCTGGTGCATAGCTGCGACAGACTCACCTTCTTTCATTTTGAAGGCTTCATATTCAGAAGTGAGGATTCTGATTTTTGTATCCTTCACTTGGCTCGTACCTACATGAGTAGCTTGCAAGCAGTCCCAGATTTCCTTTGCTGTTTGACATCCTTTGACTCTACCATATTCTTCTTCACATAAGGATAAGTGAAGAATATTCATAGCCTTGGCATTTTGAGATATTTTGTCAAGCTCAGATTTTCTCAGTTCGCTCAGATCGATGGTGTAGATGTCTTCAATTGGCACTTCTTCTTCTTTGCCATTAGCTTGAGTTTTGATTTTCATCGGAATCAGAGGTCCATCAGCAATGATCCTCCACAGAGTGAAACCTATAGCCTGCACATGAAATTTCATTCGACTACTCCAATAGTCATAGTTAGTCCCATCAAACAGGGGTGGCCTATAAGAAGACATCCCCTCTTTCATAAAAGAACCCATAATCACAGATAAATATATAAAATTTAAATTGCGAGATGTAAAGCTCTATATGCAATTTCTAGCTTTGATACCACCTGTTGGACTTAGAATATAACCTTAGAGGGGGGGGGGGGGGTGAATAAGGTTATGAGTAAATATGAATTCTTTTCAAAAAAGTGATAAGTTTGTTTTAAATCAAATGCGGAAAAAGAGATTTGAACTTATCAGATATATGCAAGTAGGCAGATTAGGCACAATGAGATATTATTCTATATTCAATATTTACAATAAGGTTGTTTTATAAGTAATGCAATGATATTGAATATAGCAGATCTACAGAAGTGATAGAGAAGATGATAGATAAACAAATCTGTAGTATAGCGAGTATAACTATAACCAGATTAACAGATTCAGATCAGAGTAGGGATAAAGTTATACAACCAGATTAACAGATTCAGATCAGAGTAGGGATAAAATTATACAACCAGATTAACAGATTCAGATCAGAGTAGTGATATTATAAACAGATATAAACAGTAAATAAAGTAAAGAGAGAGAGATAGAGATACACCAGGAATTTTACGAGGTTCGGGATAAAAGCCCTACGTCCTCGGCCTCCGGCTTTGCAACCTTTGGACTTGCTGAAAAACCACTATATGAAGAACCAATGTTTTACAAACAATCAACTTCAAATAGCAAATCTCAATTCCCCTGAATTGAGAACCCGAGCTCCCCGCTAAGGATTTCAACCGCTTCAATCTCCTGATTGAACGACCCAAGAGCACCTCCCAGGATTTCAAAACCACTTCAATCTCCCCGATTGAACGACCCAAGATCACCTCCCAGGATTTCAAACCAACTCAATCTCCTGATTGAGAGACCCAAGAAAACTTCCCAGGATTTCAAAATGACCCCACAAAAGTAGATTACAATATAGAAGCTATGATCTAATCACCTCAGATAATATGACAATATAATAGCTGCGAGAGATGAGTAGATCTATAAAAATGATATGAAAGTGATAGCTCTATTTTTCTCTTTCTCAGATCTAGAAATTTCGTGTGAGAAGAAGAGAGACTTGTTGAGAAAATGTGGTGTCTTGAATTGTGAATCCAAGCTTCCTATTTATAGGGAATGTAAAAAATTTACCGTTGAAATGAAAACCACAATGTTGAAATCGATTTTCTGATGAAGTTAAAAAGTAGGAGAATCGATTCTTTGCATTTAGACAACTTAGGAATCGATTCATTTGTCTTTGGAAAATTGAAGGAATCGATTCTTAGGACCTCCTGAGTAGGCAAGAATCGATTTTAATTTTGGTTTAAAGAAAGAGGAATCGATTCTTTAGTTTTGCCAAAACATAGGAGCAATCGATTATGATCTTTTAAATAAGGAAGGCAATGTGTATGAAATCGATTTCATGCTTAAGCCATTGAATATTAAAATCGATTTCATGCTTGAGAAAGGGAAGATGGAAATCGATTCATTGCTCTAAATACATAAGGAGAAATCGATTTCATGCTATGAAACATTGTGTGTCAAAATCGATTTCATGCTTTGCTCATTGTGTATTGAAATCGATTCATTTCTTCAACAATAGTTTAGCAAATCGATTTCAAGCTTTAAGAGGATTAGGAAATCGATTTCAAGCTTCATAATAACTTAGGAAATCGATTTCAAGCTTTTCACAAAAATTGTTTTTAGGTTTAGGTGCCACCTTATGCATGCATGCAATTTTTATAAAATATTTTTCAAAACTATTTTGATGCACCATGCATGTTTTGAAAAACTCATCTCTCAGCTACTAAAAGTCATAGACCTTCAGTGATAGGACCTTACATAGTGCCCTAAAGAAAGCGGATAAACAATTAGGTCTTGAACTGCTGAGGTGGCTTCTTCTCCAAGCTGCTCCACTTTAATATTTCCTGCTCTTTGATTCATGTCTTGTACTTTATTTTGTCCCTGTACTTTTATACACTGCAACGATTAGTAGACTAAATGTAATTTGTTATCATACAAAACAAAGAGTGTTTGTCCTTGGTTCAACATCATGTTCAGTTTTCGTTGTTCAAGAAGAGCTGTACCTTGCATTTTGAATTGGGGAGAAGTCGGGTGGAGTAGGTTGCTGTTTCAGTACTTCAACCAAGTTCAGTAGTTGTTGTGAGTGACTTTGTTGGTGCCTTTCGGTTCTCGATCGTGTACCTCGTATATCGATCTTTTCGCGGTTCGATTGAAGCTTCTAGTGGAATAGACATCACGGTGAGTTCTACTCACGATTAGGGAATATTGTTTTCTGAAATTATGTTGTTTTCAGTACTAAGACAAAATATTGATTTCGAAATGTGTAAGAACCCAAAACCGTTTTATTAAAACTATTGCGTTTTACGGTTTTCCCTTACAATCTATATTTAGGTTATATAATTTATGAACTGGATATATAGTCTGGAATTGCCTGGATTTTCTGTATTTCAGGTGGGATTGAGATTAGGAATCGAATTGGGAACGATCCGAGAAACGAATCGGTAAAATCTGTGCAAGTTCTGTAACAGAACAGGACGCACGGATCGTGCGCCCCTGGGCACGGACCGTGCGCCTGCTTCGGGTTGGCACAATTGTGAATTAATACAAGACGCACGGATCGTGTGCCCCTGGGCACGAACCGTGCGCTCCCTTCGGATTGACTGGATGGTTTTAGGTGACGAACCGTGCATGGGGTTCTGTTACCGGCTTCCGATTTCTCGTTTCGTCGCTCCGATTGATTTCAAACCACTTCTAATCTCCTCCCCGATTATTTGTGACATAATTCACCTAATAAAAACTCCATTTTAAGCATGTTCAACTTGAGTTTTTGAAAAGAGGACTTGAAGGTTAATTAAACCGAAAACCGGAAACTTAGACCGTGTGTGAGATAATGTTTTTGGCATAACAAACCGGATCGTGGATCCTTCTCGAAGCTATGGTTATAACACCGGATGTCTAACTTCGAATTCATCAAAACGGGTTATAGATCGATAATAGATATAGATATCTAAAACTGAAAAGACGGTCCAATGCGGACATGATGTATATTTTATTATATATCGCGTTGGGTGACGACCCGACAAGTAGCATACTAGGAAGGGAAGTCATGAGCCCTCACCCTAGGCCCTGAAACGTTTTGGCGTGGTCAAACGTGGGTTACCGGGATTAGTGAACTGTTGCACGGTCGGTTTATGCTAAGTTAAGAATACGATTCGCCGAGATTAGTGAACTGTTGCACGGTCGGCGTTTGGCTTGGAAAGCTAGTGATTATAAATTAATCGACTAGTCTTAATAACATAAATGATAGTACTTAAATTACCGAGATTAGTGAACTGTTGCACGGTCGGTAATGGGCTAAGTTTATGTTGACAGATAGTTATATATATTTAACTATGTGGTAATCGGTTTTAAAAGAAACCGAGTGATAGTGAGGGGGCACGGTAAGACTCACTGAGACAAGTTGTCTCACCCAATCATATTTGTTGTTTTTACAGAAAAGCAGGGCAAGAGGAAGAGTACCCGACACGGATAGGTGAAGTGCTCTTGGAGGTGTCAAGAGCGGATAGTCTTGATGTGTATTTCCTATTTGGTTGTCTCTGTATGGTTATATAACTTGTAGTTGCTATGAGTTGTATAAACCCTTATGAGTTCTGTTTATTAAGTATTGAACACGGTGTTGTATTCCTTTTTGGATCTTGGATTCGTATATGGAATTAAGACGGTTTAGTCCGAAATATTATGTTTGTAATTCGGAAAAAGTTTATACGTTCAATACTTAAGCAGAAATTGTGTCCTCTGATTATTGCTAATATTGTGCATTGCGGTATATCTACACGTTAGAAATATCGGGGTGTTACATTTGGTATCAGAGCGGTTCGACCTAGTCGGACTTAAACGTTAAGAGTCTTTTACGTCTTCTAAGTCTGATTTTTCTTAGTATGCTATTAGACATTGAGCCTGATCAACTTAATACTTTGTGCATACTTCGCAGAATCATGGCTGGAAGAGGTAGGAGAAACCCACCCGTTGATCCTCATCAAGAATGGATGCAGAATGTCATAGAGACTCAGCAGAAAATGATGAATGACATGATGCTGATGCAACAGCAACAGATGGCTCAAATGGCTCACATGCACCAGATGCATCAGATGCCTCAACCACCACCAGCTGAGCCAGTCAATGTGCCAACACCTGAGGATCCCAACAGGGTGTATTTTCGGTTTCTACAGATGAAACCCCCAACCTTCAAAGGAGGATTAGATGCAATGAAAGCCCATTTCTGGGTAGATGCCATGGAAAGGATCTTTATGACCTTGCAATGCAATGAAGAAGACAAGGTAATTTGTGCTGCTAACGTTCTGGATGAAGATGCTCATACATGGTGGACTAATGCACGTAGAATGTTGCAAACCCAAGGAGCACCTCTTAACTGGGTTAACTTTAAGGAGTTGTTCCTAGGTCATTATTTTCCGGATACGGAAAGGCTTGCTGAGCAGATGGAGTTCATCAGTCTGAAGCAGGGAGATATGTCGGTTGGTGAGTATGCTGCCAAGTTTGAAAGGCTATCTCAGTTTTATGAATTGGGGACTAACGCTCCCGATGATAAATGGAAAATGGTTATGTTCAAACAAGGTCTTCGAGGTGATGTGAATCAAGGTCTCAGTTCTTATTCCTTGACCACTTATCCTGCTTTGGTTCAACAAGCTCATTCAGCTGAAAGTGATCTCAAGAGAATGTATGCTGAAAGGAAGGATTTTTGGAAAGAGAAACGAAAGGGTAACGAATCAACTTCTTCAAACCCCAGAAGAAAGGGAAGCTATGAGAAGGGAAAGCACGTCCAAATGACCGATTCTTCAAAACCTAGCAAGTGTAATCACTGCAAGAAATATCACAAAGGCCGATGTCAAGCGGCACCAGACCAATGCTACTTCTGTAAGGAGGAAGGTCACTATGCTAATAACTGCCCAGCAAGAAAAGCTTTCTTAGAGTCTCCTGATGCTCCTAGACAGGCGCGAGTCAACACTTTGGATGCTAAGACCATCAAACCAGCTGATAACCTTATAAGGGGTACAGGTTCTCTCTTTAATCAAACTGTTAATATTCTGTATGACTCTGGTGCTACTCATTGCTTTATCTCTGAAGCATGTGCTGAACGATTAGGATTAATAGTATCTCCTATATCCGAGCCAATAACTATCCTTACTGCTGCAAAGGGTCGTGTGCGAACCCAATCATTATGCCTTAACTGTCTGCTCACGATAGGAAGCAGGGATTTTGTTGTTGATTTTATCTGTTTGCCTATGAGGGGGATGGAGATCATTTTGGGAATGAATTGGATGACTTCCAATCACATTACTATTGACTGTTTCAATCGTGCAATTAATTTTCCTTCTAAAGTAGCGGAACATTCACTACCTGCAGATGATGGTGTTATTTCATTCGCTTCAGCCAGCCAGTCTCTATTCCAAGGTGCGGAAGCTTTTGTTGTTATTTTGTCTGCATCAACTGAAGCTAATTTGGATTTATCGTCTATTCAAGTTGTTAATGAATTCTTAGATGTTTTTCCCGAGGAAGTTTCCTCTTTGCCTATAGAACGAGAGATAGAATTCTCTATAGATTTGGCACCTGGTGCAGGGCCAATATCCATAGCACCTTATAGGATGTCTCCTCTCGAACTGAAGGAATTGAAGTCCCAAATTGAGGAATTAATCTCCAAGAAGTTTATTCGACCGAGTGCTTCTCCATGGGGTGCTCCGGTATTGCTAGTCAAGAAGAAGGACGGAAGCATGAGATTGTGCATAGACTACCGTCAGCTGAATAAAATCACTATCAAGAACAAGTATCCATTACCAAGGATAGATGATCTACTCGACCAACTCCGAGGTGCTAAAGTTTTCTCCAAGATTGATCTAAGGTCAGGGTACTATCAAATCAGGGTAAGAGCCTTGGACATTCCGAAGACTGCTTTTCGTACGAGGTACGGACACTACGAGTTTGTGGTGATGCCCTTCGGATTGACTAACGCTCCAGCCGTATTCATGGATTATATGAATAGAGTATTCCATTCCTACCTAGATCAGTTTGTGGTCGTCTTTATTGATGATATCTTGGTTTACTCAAAGTCAGTTGAGGAGCATGCTCAGCATCTCCGCTTTGTCCTAGGAGTACTCCGAGAAAAGAAACTCTATGCTAAACCGTCAAAATGTGACTTTTGGATGTCCGAAGTGAAATTTTTGGGTCATGTGATTTCCCAGGAAGGGGTTGCAGTCGATCCTAGCAAGGTAGAAGCAGTATTGAATTGGGAACGGCCGACATCAGTGACTGAGATCAGAAGCTTTCTGGGTCTAGCTGGTTACTATAGAAGATTCATTGAAGGTTTTTCACAATTGGTACTTCCGCTTACTCGATTGACTCGCAAGGGTCAACCGTTTACTTGGGATGCCGATTGTGAAGAGTGTTTTCTCGGATTGAAAGAAAAGTTAACTTCTGCTCCGATCCTAATTCTTTCGGATCCGTCATTGGGATTCCAGATTTACAGCGATGCATCTGGGAAGGGTTTAGGATGTGTTCTCATGCAGAATCAACATGTTGTGGCCTACGCATCTAGACAATTGAAGACTCACGAGCAGAATTACCCAACTCATGACTTAGAGTTGGCGGCTATTGTGTTTGCACTGAAAATTTGGAGACATTACCTTTACGATTCTCGTTTCGAAGTTTTTAGTGATCACAGAGCTTGAAGTATCTGTTTGACCAAAAAGAGTTGAATAACAGACAGAGGAGATGGACTGAATTTTTGAAGGACTACGACTTCGAATTGAAATATCACCCTGGGAAAGCCAATGTGGTAGCAGATGCTTTAAGCAGGAAGTCTATCCACGTGGCTAGGTTAATGATTCAAGAGATGGCTTTGTTAGACTCGTTCAGAGACTTGAAGCTCAAGGTAGCAAGAAAGAGGGACCGCATAGTGTTGCGGCATATACGGATAGCCAGTATGCTAAGGGAACAAATCCGTATAGCTCAAGGAGTTGATATGAAGTTACAGTCTCGGAGAGGATCGCCAAATTTTACTGAAGATAGTGATGGCATGATTTGCTTTAATGGGAGGATTTGTGTTCCCGATGATGATGATATCAAAAGGCAAGTATTGGAAGAAGCTCATAGGAGTCAGTACTCTGTACATCCGGGATCCACCAAGATGTACCGAGACTTGAAGTTAATGTATTGGTGGCCTGGGATGAAGGCCGGGGTTGCAGAATTCGTTTCTCGGTGCTTAACTTATCAGAAGGTTAAGGCGGAACACCGGAGACCGGACGGTCAATTGCAACCGCTAGATGTGCCAGTTTGGAAATGGGAAGATATCTCAATGGACTTCGTTATGGGTTTGCCGAAGTCACAGGCCAGCAATGATTCTATTTGGGTAATAGTGGACCGATTGACTAAATCCGCTCACTTTATTCCCATACGTTCGACTTATAAAGTTTCCAAGTTAGCAGATGAATATGTGAAGAACATTATCAGACTGCATGGAGTTCCAACAAGTATCGTGTCAGACCGAGATCCCAAGTTTACTTCCAGATTTTGGAGAGCATTGAATGAAGCTTTGGGGACTAGAGTGCTGGTTAGCACTGCTTATCATCCTCAGACTGACGGTCTGATGGAGAGGACTATTCAGACTCTGGAGGACATGCTTCGGGCTTGTGTGCTCGATAGACGGAGAGGACTATTTAGCGACGGAATTGTCAGTCCCTCGCTAATTCCCTCCCTAAATTTTTGACTTTTTAGCTTATTTATCCTCTCACACACACTCTTCTCTCCTACTCTCCTCACACTCTTCTCTCTTCTTCTCTCCTCACACTCTTCTTCTCTCTTCACTCTTCCACCACCACACCACCACCACACCACCTCCTCCTCTCACACTCTTCTTCTCTCTTCACTCCTCCACCACCACACCACCACCTCCTCTCACACTTTTTTCTCTCTTCACTCTTCCACCACCACCTCCTCACACTCTTCTCTCACTATATCTTCTCTCTCTACCCTAATACCTTTCACCACCACCACCACCACCACACCACCACCACCACCACTCGTTTCTCTCTCTCTTTCTTTCCTCCTCCCTTACTATTCTCCTTCTCTCTCTACCATAATACCCTTCACCACCACCACCACCACAACCACAACCACCACCACCACCACACCACCACATAGCTCATTTCTCTCTCTCTCTCTCTCTCACACACACACACACACACACACACACACTCTCTCTCTCTCTCTCATTCTCTCTCTCTACCCTAATACCCTTCCCTAGCACCACCACCACCACACCATAATAATAATAATAATAATAATAATAATAATAACTATATAAAAAAATAGGTTGATATAAAAAAAACGTGGCTGTCAGACTTAGCGACGGAATATTCCCTCGCTAATTAGCGAGGGAATTAGCGACGGAATATTCCCTCGCTAATTAGCGAGGGATTCAAATTCCCTCACTAATTCCCACTAGCGAGGAGCAATTTAGCGAGGGACTGATTCCGTCGCTAATTCCCTCGCTAATGGGAATTAGCGACGGATTTGGGGCATTTAGCGAGGGAAAAATCCCTCGCTAATGGGCAATTTTTTTGTAGTGATGGATTTTAGCGGCGGACTTATGGTTCGTCGCTAAAAATATCATTAGCGATGGATTTTAGCATAATTAGCGACAGAACAGGCTTTAATTGTTTACGAGGTGATTAGCAATGGATTTTGGAGCATTTAGCGATGGATGTTACAAGGGGGGAAAATGCGATTTTTTTATAAACCTGAATTCTTTCTTTCCTCTTTCATTTCTTCCTCTTTCCTCTTTCATTTCTTCTTCTTCTCCGTTTTCATTTCCTCTTACCTCACGAAAAACCCTCTATTTCTCACGAAAATCTCTCCCTTTTCACCACCACCACCATCATCATCTTCTCCATTTTTTCTCTCTCACGAACCATCTCTCTCTCTCTAACCGCCCCCCTCTTCCTTTTCACCACCACCACAACCCCCCCTCTCTCTCTCATTACTAGCATCTCTCTCCTTTTTCACCACCACCACAACCACAACCTCTCTCTCTCAATGGAGCTCTCCCTTCACCACCAATGAGCAACTACTGCCGGAATCAGATGATGTCAATATACAAATTCATGCTGTTAAATTGGTGGCCAACCTAACAATAGAAGGTTGAAGCTAAACAACTCTTAGTAAGGAATTTTGGACTTTTATTTTTCTCCATGCTAAAAGAATTCTGGACAAAACTAGTAACATGGGAAGCAATTTTTTTTTAAAAAAAACTAGGTTAACGACGGATTTAGTGAGGGATTTCCCTCGCTAATTAGCGACGGATTTAGTGAGGGATTTCCATCGATAATTAGCGACAAATTAAAATCCCGTCGCTAAATTCATTAGCATCAAAGTTTTTAGCGAGGGAACCGGTCTGTCGCTAAATCTGTCGCTAATTGCTATTAGTGAGGGAAAAATTCGTTGCTAATACCCTATTTTTTTGTAGTGAGAAATCTACAACACAGCGTCCGTCACCTAGTGTCAATTTGTCAGTGACAGCAAAGGATTCTCCAATTTACGCCAAACCTTTCGTGTGGTTTTGTCAGAAAAGTGATTTCGCGGAAAGTCTCGGTGATTTGGCGAAGTCTCGGTGATTTTGAAGTCTCGGTGTCGGCACACGCTTCGAGGGTGAGTTCTCCTCACGTTTAGGATTTTACGTTTCGAATTAATTAATTAACTGTTTTATCGCTTTCGCTGGACTGGAATATTGTTTGGTAATTGAATTTGAGAGATTTTGGGTTAAAAACCGATATTTGGAAAATACGTCGCGTTTTGATAAATTCGATTTGATTATGATTTTGATTGATTGTTTGATGTTGATTGGGTTTGATTATATGTGTGTGAAATACAGTGTAATGTAACATCCGCAAAATAATCCATAGAATTATTTGGGTGTTAACCCAATTAAACCAATTTAGTACTTGACGGGTAAATTTACTGAGTGCTAAAATTATTTATTGGTTGTCATCGGATCGTTAACCGGATAATATGGACCAAGGAAGTTTTGGAATCGAAATAGGAGATTTCGATCGATATGGTAATTTGACCGCGTTACAGCTTATATATTAAATAAATAAATATAAGTGTGTGTGTTAATAAGAAAGGAAAGAAAAGAATTAAGAAAGAAGGAGAGAAAGGATACGAGAGAGAGTTACAGAGGAGAAAAAAGAGAGAAAAGGAGAGAAAAGAAGAGAGAGTGGCGTGAGGGAGAAGAGAAGAGGGAGAGAGAAGACTTCACCGAAACGACTTCCGTCCAACACGAAAAATGTTCAGCGCTACTTCCTCTTCGATTTGGTACCAACATCAACATCATCAACTCTCTCTCTCTCACTTTGCCATTTTCGAATTTTGAAGGAAATGGAGGTTTGTTGATGGTTCAAGCTCAAGGATGGCTTGGGATGGAGTTTGGCGCGAACCCAAGGATGATGGATCGTTGATTGAGGTTCGATTGAAAGATTGGGAGCGAGTTGGGTGATTTGGGGTTTTGGTGAATAGTGTCATGGAGGTTAGGGGAGGAAGATGATGAATAGTGCATTATAGAGGTCTCGGGATTGAGCGGAAAGGTGGAAAGCATTGGAAACGGATTCGGGTGTCACCGGAGCGAGGAATGGATTCGGGGAACGTTTGTGTGGTTTTGTCAGAAAAGTGATTTTGCGGAAAGTCTCGGTGATTTGGCGAAGTCTCGGTGATTTTGAAGTCTCGGTGTCGGCACACGCTTCGAGGGTGAGTTCTCCTCACGTTTAGGATTTTACGTTTCGAATTAATTAATTAACTGTTTTATCGCTTTCGCTGGACTGGAATATTGTTTGGTAATTGAATTTGAGAGATTTTGGGTTAAAAACCGATATTTGGAAAATACGTCGCGTTTTGATAAATTCGATTTGATTATGATTTTGATTGATTGTTTGATGTTGATTGGGTTTGATTATATGTGTGTGAAAACTGTTTTCAATCGGAACGAGAATCGGAATTAAGCGGAATCGCGGTTTTCGCGCGAAACCACCAAAATCTGCCCTTGACAGACCCCCCTGCTGTCTGTTTGCGCGCCGTTTGCGCGCCACGCGCCACTCGCGCGCCAGTTGGCAGAACCTGCTGTCTGTTCGCGCGCCGTTTGCGCGCCATTTGCGCGCCACGCGCCACTCGCGCGCCAGTTGGCAGAATTTCAGCAACCAAACACTGTTTTTCGTTTCGCGATAACTTTTGATCCGGGAACCCGATTGAGGTGTTCTAAGATGCGTTGGAAAGCTTATTCAGAGGCCTAACTGAATATTCTATCTTTAAGGCAAAATGAACTGTTTTTGATATTGAAAATTATGTTGAAAAGTGTCGAGTTAGTATGCGAGAGCGAATGTGGACTTAATGTTTTTATCAAAAAGAAAGCGGACTATGAGTCCTATGTGATATTGTATAAATGACGCGGGATGATTGTTAAATCGTCTAAACCGGTCTATGGTACGTTCTATTTACTGAACTATGTAATTGACGCGGGATGTTTATTAAGTATTCATCTAAACCGGTCTATGATTCTTGATATATATATATATATATATTATATCTAGTCGAGGTGACGACCTCTATGAAATAGCATACTAGGTGAGGGAAGTCATGAGCCCTTGACCTAGGCCCCTATGTTGTTACTTTTGCCTTTAGACATTGTACACCTATTGGCTATGCGGGCTTCACCTAAGCTTGCGGTAGTTGGTGACGTGCTAAATACTAAAAAGATTATGTTTGTAATTCACATAGAATTACCAGTTTATGTTTGTAATTCATTAATCGAATTACCAATGAATAATTGCAATTCAATAACAGGATTGCCAGGTTAAGGTTTTATAAATAAACCGAGAGCGTGGTTAGGGGTCTCGGTAGAACTCACTGAGATTGTATCTCATTGTTTAAATGTTGTTGTTTTACAGAGAAACAGGGAAAGAGGGGATCCAAGAAGCACGAGTAGGTTGTACTTGGATGGTTGCTGAAGACTTAGCTGTTGTGCTTAGTTTATGTTTTCCCTTGTATTCTGTGTATCACAATATTATGTATTTTTCTTCCGCTTTCTTGTACGATATTGAACACTGTATTTCACTGATGGTTTATGGTCTTATTTATGTTTAAGACTGTTCGGTTGTTATTCAGTGAAAATTTTATAGTGGTGTTCAGTATTTAAACAGGAAATATATCTCTGATGATTTCAATATGGTACACTTGGGTATTTCTACTTGATAAAAATACCGGGGTGTTACAGTTGGTATCAGAGCAGTTCGACCCAGTCGGACTTAGCTTAGGGTTGAGTCGATTCCTTGTTAGTCCTGGTTGTAATTACACTTGTGATGCTAAGAGACATTGAGCCTGATCAACTTAATACTTAGTGCATCATAAGCGGAATTATGGCAGGGTGATCAAGACGTAGTCCTCGACCAAGACCGGAGTCTCCAACCGGTGGATCCTCAGGAAATGCGTTATGACGGTGGAAGCTGTGTTAAAATGGGAACGACTGACATCAGTTGCAGAGATCAGAAGTTCATTGGGTCTAGCTAGTTGTTATAGAAGATTTATCCAAGGGTCCTCAGAGTTAGTTCTTCCCCTTACTCGGTTAACTTGTAAAAGTCAATCGTTTATGTGGGATGCCGATTGTGAAGAATGTTTTCAAGAGTTGAAGTATCATCCAATAGAAGACCAGGTTGTAGCAGATGCGCTGAGTAGGAAATCCAGTCACATAGCAAGGTTAACAAGGCAAGAGATGGCATTGTTAGAGTCCTTAAATCTAAGTCGGGGTACGTCCATAAGTTTCCACTTTAGTGGCGAAGTGTTAGTTTGTTAACCTCTCCTTTGTGAAGGTTAACAATGAGATTCTATTATGAGATTCTGTTTGTCAGGTCAAACGTGAATAGGGATATGAGAGTGAGGTGTCTGCTGACTGTGCTTCACATTGCGAATAACCATAAAGGGATTAATTGAAGGATCTGCTTGCGAGAGTCTGAAATTTCCGAAGTAAAGCTCGGCGTGCGGTATAGTGGTTTTGAAAAATCAATTTTGTGAAAACCCGCATGCTAAGGGTAATTTTGGGAACGAAGAAAGAAGCTAATAAAATTTGATTGAGGAAGAAGATCCTTGGAAGATTACTTAGGTTGAGGGGAAGCTCTCAACGCTATCGACTAATGTGGAAAGGAATCGGGTGCGTTGTTGGTAGGAATCTCGTGATGAAGTTGCAATAGAGGAAAAAGGGAGCTCTATGTTCTGTTTGATAGTTGTTTCGAGAAAAGCAGAGGTGATTTTCATTACGTTCGAGCCATTCGTTATCCCCACGGTCTATTTCTGCATTGTGGTCAGAGTTTTAATAAAACCCTCATTCCATCTTTTTGAAAAGTTTTATCTCGAAATCTTGAGGGCAAGTCAAGATGTTTCACAAATGAATTTCCGTCACAATTGTCATTGTGTATGGGAACTGTTAAAGATTTTTAGAAGAATGGTTGAAGATGTGTAGACACCCTTCGAGGAAATCGTGTGTGTTTTTACCTATACCAAGGAGTACCAGTTTATGGATCTCATTTTCAACATATATTTCTCTCCAGTGTCTTGCATTAGACCCTTTGATTTAGATTAATCAAAGTTGGGGAGCAAGAGATGATAATTGGGATAAAGCTTCAGAAGTGTTTTCAAGTGCGGTGCCAAGCCTTGTAGGCGAAAGAGGAGTTTCTCGTGTTAATTGGTAACAAGAGAGTTCAGACTATAATCTTAAAGGCGTTCTAGAGTAGTGGTCCAACATACTTGAGGATTGATGTGCCAACTTGGGAAGATTTTCTACTCTCATTTTGTGAATTCAAGATTGTTTCCAGTAACTTAAGACTTTTTAGAGAATGTGGATTCTCGGTCGGTCAAATGAAAGACTTGACGAAATTTTGAGGACAAAATTCATTTAAGTTGGGGAGAATGTAACATCCGCAAAATAATCCATAGAATTATTTGAGTGTTAACCCAATTAAACCAATTTAGTACTTGACGGGTAAATTTACTGAGTGCTAAAATTATTTATTGGTTGTCATCGGATCGTTAACCGGATAATATGGACCAAGGAAGTTTTGGAATCGAAATAGGAGATTTCGATCGATATGGTAATTTGACCGCATTACAGCTTATATATTAAATAAATAAATATAAGTGTGTGTGTGTTAATAAGAAAGGAAAGAAAAGAATTAAGAAAGAAGGAGAGAAAGGATACGAGAGAGAGTTACAGAGGAGAAAAAAGAGAGAAAAGGAGAGAAAAGAAGAGAGAGTGGCGTGAGGGAGAAGAGAAGAGGGAGAGAGAAGACTTCACCGAAACGACTTCCGTCCAACACGAAAAATGTTCAGCGCTACTTCCTCTTCGATTTGGTACCAACATCAACATCATCAACTCTCTCTCTCTCTCACTTTGCCATTTTCGAATTTTAAAGGAAATGGAGGTTTGTTGATGGTTCAAGCTCAAGGATGGCTTGGGATGGAGTTTGGCGCGAACCCAAGGATGATGGATCGTTGATTGAGGTTCGATTGAAAGATTGGGAGCGAGTTGGGTGATTTGGGGTTTTGGTGAATAGTGTCATGGAGGTTAGGGGAGGAAGATGATGAAAGATTGGGAGCGAGTTGGGTGATTTGGGGTTTTGGTAATTGAATTTGAGAGATTTTGGGTTAAAAACCGATATTTGGAAAATACGTCGCGTTTTGATAAATTCGATTTGATTATGATTTTGATTGATTGTTTGATGTTGATTGGGTTTGATTATATGTGTGTGAAAACTGTTTTCAATCGGAACGAGAATCGGAATTAAGCGGAATCGCGGTTTTCGCGCGAAACCACCAAAATCTGCCCTTGACAGACCCCCCTGCTGTCTGTTTGCGCGCCGTTTGCGCGCCACGCGCCACTCGCGCGCCAGTTGGCAGAACCTGCTGTCTGTTCGCGCGCCGTTTGCGCGCCATTTGCGCGCCACGCGCCACTCGCGCGCCAGTTGGCAGAATTTCAGCAACCAAACACTGTTTTTCGTTTCGCGATAACTTTTGATCCGGGAACCCGATTGAGGTGTTCTAAGATGCGTTGGAAAGCTTATTCAGAGGCCTAACTGAATATTCTATCTTTAAGGCAAAATGAACTGTTTTTGATATTGAAAATTATGTTGAAAAGTGTCGAGTTAGTATGCGAGAGCGAATGTGGACTTAATGTTTTTATCAAAAAGAAAGCGGACTATGAGTCCTATGTGATATTGTATAAATGACGCGGGATGATTGTTAAATCGTCTAAACCGGTCTATGGTACGTTCTATTTACTGAACTATGTAATTGACGCGGGATGTTTATTAAGTATTCATCTAAACCGGTCTATGATTCTTGATATATATATATATATATATATTATATCTAGTCGAGGTGACGACCTCTATGAAATAGCATACTAGGTGAGGGAAGTCATGAGCCCTTGACCTAGGCCCCTATGTTGTTACTTTTGCCTTTAGACATTGTACACCTATTGGCTATGCGGGGTTCACCTAAGCTTGCGGTAGTTGGTGACGTGCTAAATACTAAAAAGATTATGTTTGTAATTCACATAGAATTACCAGTTTATGTTTGTAATTCATTAATCGAATTACCAATGAATAATTGCAATTCAATAACAGGATTGCCAGGTTAAGGTTTTATAAATAAACCGAGAGCGTGGTTAGGGGTCTCGGTAGAACTCACTGAGATTGTATCTCATTGTTTAAATGTTGTTGTTTTACAGAGAAACAGGGAAAGAGGAGATCCAAGAAGCACGAGTAGGTTGTACTTGGATGGTTGCTGAAGACTTAGCTGTTGTGCTTAGTTTATGTTTTCCCTTGTATTCTGTGTATCACAATATTATGTATTTTTCTTCCGCTTTCTTGTACGATATTGAACACTGTATTTCACTGATGGTTTATGGTCTTATTTATGTTTAAGACTGTTCGGTTGTTATTCAGTGAAAATTTTATAGTGGTGTTCAGTATTTAAACAGGAAATATATCTCTGATGATTTCAATATGGTACACTTGGGTATTTCTACTTGATAAAAATACCGGGGTGTTACAATTTCCCTCGCTAATTAGCGATGGATTTAGTGAGGGATTTCTGTCGATAATTAGCGACAAATTAAAATCCCGTCGCTAAATTCATTAGCATCAAAGTTTTTAGCGAGGGAACCGGTCTGTCGCTAAATCTGTCGCTAATTGCTATTAGTGAGGGAAAAATCCGTTGCTAATACCCTATTTTTTTGTAGTGAGAAATCTACAACACAGCGTCCGTCACCTAGTGTCAATTTGTCAGTGACAGCAAAGGATTCTCCAATTTACGCCAAACCTTGTCTGTATTTTCTCGTACAAGCCCAAATTTCATTTCCCCAAACTGAGCCTTCGTCGCACTTCATAGGCATCTTTGCTACCGATAAAATCCCCCATCCTCGCCTCTGTCTGGTTGTGCCCCGACCGCTCCCCACCAGTGCTGCAAGACCATATACCTGTTTGCATTGTCTTCATGTACTAGGTAATCTCCTTCCCTATTCTTTTATTCTAATTTCAATATCCCCTTTTTGATTTCATTCCATTGTTTTCCCTCGGGTACTGAACGAATGATGCCTAAAAAGAATTGATCTTGCAGTGGAGGTTAAGTGTGGTTCTTGGGTTTATGGATTTTTTGTATATCACTACAAGAATTTCGCTGATTTCCTATGGAAATATCCGTCGCAAATGTAGGAAATTCCGTCACAAAATGACATTTCCGACGACATTTCCGACGGACAAAATTCCGTCGCAAAAACGTTCGTCGCAAATTGTTTCTGACAGATTTTTCCGTCGCAGACTATTCCGTCGCAAATCCATCACAAATCCGTCACAAATCCGTCGCAAATTTCGTCGCAAATCCGTTGCAAATGTCGTCGCAAATCCGTCGAAAATATAAAAAATTTAATCATACGTTAGCAACAACCAACTAATAATAAATACAAATATAGAAGTAATAACTCGTTCTTTTTATTGCCCAAATGAAAAGTTTAATAATATAAAGTATTGTAACTTACTATACTCTTGAAAAGAATTAAGAATTATTAACTATCTATCTGGTATCAGAAGAGCTACACCTATTGTCGGGCTTATATATATGTACACCTATTGTCGGGCTCCTAACATTATTTTTCCCCTTTCACAACAAGAACAAAATCTTTGGAGTGTTTGGATCCAATACTCAACTTCTCTAATTTTAACAATGAAGTGAAGCTTTGATATCCGTCGTCACTTTCACAAATTGATTTGCAAAATCTTAGGGCAACCATAGTTGAACATTAGGAGGCAATTGATATTTTATAGTTGTCACAAATTCAAATTTTAGCATAAGAATTATATAAGAGCATATGAGAATATACCTAAATAAAAGAAGTGGTAGTTACCTGTCATTGTCCACTAGGTTATTCTCACTGTCTTCATTCATAGTTAGTGCTTCACTATCCTTCTCATTATTTTTCATGAACCTACACAGTACCAATATCATGAATAATATGTTCCGACAAACAGCCATTTGTCATAAATATGAACCAAATATTGCGAAGAAAAATACTTAAATTCTTGGTGGCAAGAAATGAGTTGTCCATGTGAAGCCGATAACAGAATATAACTTTGTTTCAATTCATCTATTGCCAAATATGACCATTTGAAGGACTCTATTGCTATCTCCCTAATCTGCGAAGCTTCCAAGTAGCTAGCGATCTAGTTCTGCTTGTGACCTGAAATGATTGAAATGAACATTACTAGATACGCTTATATCATAAAGCAACAGGATCAAATAAAAATAACAAGTAACAACCAATTGAATGAATAACTTCTGTTATTCAATTCAAATGAACAATTGAATGAAAAGTCTTCAATTCAAAGGGATGGAGCTACATTCCCATTACTTCTCCTATTATTGATTTAGCAAGCTATGAAGCTAATAGCATGTGAACTGCAACTGAATGGATTGGAACACACAAGCCACATCATAAATAGATGATTAAACAATCATTCATTCTTAGTTAGGTTATGGACAAAACCCCACCATTACTTCTGCAAAGTCAAATTTGAACATCAGTTTCTTGTAATTACCAGTAGCTGCCTGCTGACCTCATACATAACAAGTCACAACACACAATGACACAAACATATACCTGTGTGCCAAGAGCTTTTAGTAACTTTCCACGCTCCTTCTCCATTTGGGCACGGGCTCCTGCATAACTTAGTGTAGCCCTGCATATGTGTACCACGCATAATGTACCTAGTGGTACACATATGCATAGTACCCATAAAATTCATGACAATTGGAATATTGGATGATAAAATGAATGTAAATAAAACATGATACATCTTAACGATAACTCAAGCATAATCATCTAAAGGTCTGGTCTATTCACGTTTTATTGACATGCAATCCAATCACAATTTGTTCATCAATAAGGATAAAGAATTTAGAAATCTGATATGTACTTGGAGTAAGAACTTGGCCTTACTAAACCAGTAGCATAGTTTTCAATTCATCCAAGTAAAATTTTAACAACTCCCTAGTAGTATGAGCTAAAAAAATTTGAGCATATTAAACTTGATTGTCAAACCAGTACCTTAAATCAGAAACAATAAGGAATGAGCAAAGTAACAACATTAAATTTGACATATAGCACCTGATTAACAATGTTTCATGATAAGTAAACCAAACTGGACAGAATCCGAAAGCGTATTCAACAAACATGGCATGAACTATATGCTTGCAGAGTATGACAGCCAAATAAAAAAAAATTCCACATCTTGCTAAATGCTACTAATTCTTCTGAGACTTATTTTGTTGATTACCAGCAAAATAAAAACTCTTCTCTGCATTAATATTGCTACCATTAGTAAATATGCTATCACTACTTATAATAAAAAGAAAATAGGTAAACAGCGTACTCATCAAGCTAGCCAACATATCAGGTAGATTACCAAAAAAAAAAAGAAAGAAAGAACACACTAGAATAAGGGTATCCATACTCATTCCATTTCGGTACAAACAAATAAAAAAATTATCCAATAGGTATATCACATAATTGATCTGAATACAACTGCCAGCTACATCTTTTCTAACAAGGAATTTTTGATATCAGCAATGAACTCATAACATTCCAGCCATTAACCCAAGCAAACAGCAAAACAACAAGATGTGAAGATTACCAAATCAATGAATAATTCAAAGCAGAATCAATCAAACCCATAAATCACAAACTAACCAGAAATCAATCAAAAAACTTTAAACAAAATAAAAAAAAATCAGTGAGAAAATGAGATGTGTTATGTTAGTGGGGCGAAAATTAGGCCCAAGAGAGAGACTAAGAAAACCCAATGGCTGAATGAATTTATCTAGGCCCAGTTATAAGTAGTCTAGTATTTTTATCTTTTAAGTACATTTGTCCTTAAGTGGCCCATGGCCCATTTATCTGTTCAGCAGCAACCCTATCTATATACAGTGTAACGTGCCTCTATTGAAGGATATGAAAATTCTGAAGTTATTTTATGTTTATTTGCTTCTCTTGCAACCCTAGACTAGTGATTAGCCTAGTGTAGCCTATCATTTGGTGCTTTCATCTTGTTTCTCAATGCCTCCAAAACCTACAAATCCCTCAACCAAGGACCTTGAAGATGCAATTCAAGCTTCCAATCAACATATGGATGAAATTATTCATGACAACAACCAGCAGCTAGGAGAGAAACTGGGTTCTATGAATACAAGGTTGGATAATCAACAGCACATCATGCATTCCAGATTTGAAACCCTCACAATGCTGATTCATGAAAAATTTGCTGCACAGCCGCAGTCCCATTCATCAGGTACCCCTACTTCCCCTCTAATACCTCCTGGTTATGAACATGCTGTTACTCATGCTATACCTAGTCCTATCCCCACAACAATACCCCAAATCCCACTGAGTCAACCCAGTGTTACCCTTGCTGGGTTTCCACCACCACCACCCTTTCCACCACCCAACCTAACTGCCACGTCAGCCTACCCAGTTTTTCCCCAATTTCCCTAGAATAACACACCCCCACAACAAAATATGTTTCCCCATTTTATGCAGCCTATGTACTCTCCACAGTTTTCCAAAAATACCTCTCAAACCCACTTTAGAACGCCAAAAATAGAGATGGGTATTTTTGATGGAACAGATCCGTTAGAATGGTTGTTTCAAGCTGAACAGATTTTCGCATTTTATCATATTGCACTAGAAAATCGTTTACCCATGGTTTCATTTTCTATGAAAGGGGAAGCCCTTAGTTGGTTTAAATGGATGCACCAAAACAACCAACTTGCTGATTGGCCTACCTTTTCTCGCGCCCTAGAACTTCGATTTGGTCCTTCCACCTATGAAAATCACCAGGCCCAACTTTTTAAACTTAAACAGACTAGCTCAGTTGCTGAGTATCAAGCTAATTTTGAAAAATTGGGTAATAGGGTCTTAGGACTACCAGCTGATGCAATTTTAAATTATTTTATCTCTGGCTTAAACCCAGAAATAAGAAATAAAATAGCTATCCAAAGACCCTATTCAATATCTCAAGCTATTGGTTTAGGCAAATTAATTGAAGCCAAGATCAAAAATGCGAAAACCCAAATTTTCAAGACCTTTCTCTCAAAACCTTGGTTCAACCTCAAACACAAACCCACTTAACTCTAAACCAGCACAACCCTTAACTACAACTACAACACCAACCACATCCTCCACCCAAGCCCCACCTACAAACACAACCAGACAAAGCCAACCAAAATATCCTATTAGGCGCATAAGCCCAACTCAAAGGGAAGAGCGTCGTGCCCAAGGACTATGCTATAACTGTGATGAAAAGTTTATTTCGGGGCATAAATGTGCTAGTGGTCGTTACCTCTTGCTCATGCTAGAGGAAGATGAAGAGATTGACACTAATGATACACAAGAGGCTGAAGTTGTAAGCGGAAAAAAGAGACATACTTTCAACTATCTCCTCAAGCCCTCACAGGAAAATTTTCACTCCAAATACTCAAGTTTCATAGTTTAATTGGCGGACTTATAGTTGTGGTTTTAGTTGACACTGGGGCACACATAACATCCTTCAACCCAGAATTGCTGAACATTTGAGGCTGCCTACCTCACCAATCCCAAAATTTTCTGTCATGGTTGGAAATGGCTCCCACTTACACTGCCAAAGGGTTTGTAATGAAGTTTCCATTAACCTACATGACCACTCTTTCTGCTTACCGTTCTACCTACTTCCCATCGAAGGTGCTGATGTAGTCCTCGGTATGGAGTGGCTTAGAACCTTGGGACCCATTCATGCAGATTTCTCCATCCCATCCATCACCTTCCAACATAATAACCAGTCTATCACTTTAAAAGGATAACCTAAATCCAGTCCAGCCCAAACTACCTACCACCAACTTTGCCAACTGTTACACACTAACTCAATTGCCTCCCTACACCTTCTAAGCTTTGAGACCATTGACACTATTTTAAACCCACCCCAAACACCCATGCCCACCATTGAATCTATATCACAAAACCTTCCACCAGAGATAAAATCAATCCTTCTAAACTACCCAACACTTTTTAAAGAACCCCATGGACTCCCACCCTTTAGACCTCATGACCACCATATCCCACTACTCCCAAATACACCTCCCGTTAATGTCAAACCTTACTGTTACCCTCACTCACAAAAAGAAGCTATGACTGCCCTAATCCATGACATGCTACAAGAGGGTACCATTGTTCCTAGTAATAACCCTTACTCATCCCCAGTTTTTTTGGTGAAAAAGAAAGACGAAACTTGCAGGTTTTGTGTGGATTATAGAGCCCTTAATGCTGTCACTGTTAAGGACAGATTTCCAATACCAACTATTGATGCTTGATGAACTTGGCTCAGCTAATGTATTCACCAAGATAGATCTACGCTCAGGTTATCAGAACTTTTGATGGACATTACGAGTTCCTAGTGATGCCTTTTGGGCTGTCTAATGCACCGTCCACCTTTCAGGCAGCTATGAACGATTTACTTAGACCTTACCTATGACGGTTTGTTTTATTTTTCTTTGATGATATTTTAATATACAACCGTTGTTTTTCTGATCATTTGCTTCACTTAAGACTGGTTTTAGATTTACCTCACACAAACCATTTTGTTGCAAAATTATCTAAGTGTGTGTTTGCAGTTGATATTGTTCATTACCTAAGACATGTTATTTCTGTTCATGGTGTATCCCCAGATCCGGAGAAGTTCAAGCAATCCTAGATTGGCCGAAGCCACGCTCTCTCACGGCACTCAGGGGATTTTTAGGCCTCACCGGCTTCTATAGACGATTTGTTCGCCACTACGCCTTTCTCGCCGCTCCTCTCACCGATTTGTTGCGTTCCACTAAATTTACATGGAGTACAGATGCTGACACGACATTTACAGAGCTAAAACAGAAAATTACAATAGTGTCAGTACTTGCTCTCCCAGATTTTAATAAGGTCTTTGTGGTTGAAACTGATGCCTCTGCAGTGGCAATTGGAGCAGTGCTATCTCAAGATGGTCATCCCTTAGCATTCTTCAGCAAAAAGATGTGTCCCCGTATGCAAGCAGCCTCTGTGTATGTGCGAGAAATGTATGCAGTAACTGAGGCAATAAAAAAGTGGTGTCAATACCTACTAGGAAGACATTTTCACCTATACACAGACCAGAAGAGCCTCAAAAACCTCCTAGTTCAGACTCTCCAGACTCCAGAACAACAAAAGTGGGCATTCAAATTACAAGGGTTTAGTTTTGACATTTTTTACAAACCCGGTAAGACAAATCAGGTTGCAGATGCACTCAGCCGTAAATACACAGAAGCTGCCACTTTTCTCTCTGCTATCTCCTCTCCAGTTCCCACTCTCATTGCTCGACTCAAACATTATTACAGATCAGATGTAAAAGGAAAAGAATTAGTTAAAAGGTGCCAATCAGATCCAGGCATGAAAAAAGCACACAGCTTCTCAAATGACTTGATCTATTTTCAGAGTAAACTTTTTGTACCTGATTATGAAGATCTACGAAAAGCTCTGTTACATGAATTTCACAGCACTCGTGTAGCTAGCCATTCTGGTGTCAAGCCCACTTTAGCAAGACTCTCTGCCTCTTTTTCGTGGCCAGGAATTTCCAAAGATGTTAAACATTTCATCAAACATTGCACCACCTGCCAGCAAAACAAATACATTCCACAAAGAAAACAGGGGTTACTCTAGGAAATACCATCCCCAAATCAGGTTTGGGAAGAACTGACAATGGATTTCATCACTCACCTACCAAACTCTTGTGGTCATACAGCAACCTGGGTGATTTGTGATTGACTCTCAAAGTATGTTCACTTCATAGGACTCCCAACAAAGTACTCTGCAATAGACCTAGCTACTCGTTTCTCAGTGGAGATATGTCGACTTCATGGCCTACCAAAGTCAATCAGTTCTGACAGAGATCCACTCTTCTTAAGCACTTTCTAGAAGGAGCTTTTTCGTGTTCAGGGTACAACGCTCAAATACAGCACAACTTACCACCCAGAGACTGATGGAGAGACAGATGTCGTTAATCGTACCTTGGAGGCGTATCTGCGATGTTTCACCAGTGATCAACCTCGCAAATGGTTCAAGTACTTGCATCTTGCAGAATATTGGCACAACTCCTCTTTCCATTCGGCCATTCAAATGTCTCCATTCCAAGCTCTATATGGTCGTCCACCACCAACAGTCCCAGATTACGTGACCGGTGCAACAGATCTCACCAACTTGGAATCTAAGCTGCAACAGAGACAAGAGATACTGAGAGAGTTGAAAGAAAACTTGAAAAGAAGTCGGCAGAAAATGGTGGAACAAGCGCACAAGAAGAGGCGTGACTATACCTTCAATATTGGGGATTTGGCTTTGCTTCGTTTACAACCTTACCGGCAGCAGACTGTTGCTCGCAGATCCTCTGAAAAGCTGGCGAAGCGCTATTATGGACCGTTTAAAATTCTTCAACGTATAGGGAAAGTGGCTTACGAACTAGATCTCCCTCCTGGAACACGTATCCACCCGGTGGTTCATGTTTCTCAGCTACGTCCTTATTTTGGAGACGATCCTCACGCAAATTTCACCCCTATTCCCTCTGATAGGAAAGCACGTCTAATGGATCAAGGTGAAGGAAGTCATTCTATTTGTGATACTGAGACACTTGAGAAGAAGAAGGATTGCGTGATTTTTGTGAACCAAGAGGAACAAGAAAGGAATTCTGAGCAACAAGAGGAGAGAGATGCATTTTGTGTGAATGGGAAAAGAGAGGGACAACTTAAATCTTTGAAGGAGAGTGCAGAAGCAAGAAGCCTATCTAAGTACCATCTGAACACTCCACCTTTTGACTTAGATACAAATGTAAAAGTTTCACTTCCACAGGCCACTTCTGCACCGTTGGATGTAGAAAACACTCCCCAAGTTAGTTCTGATTCATCACAATCGTTGATTTCAAAAGCAGCCCGAAAATTTGATGGGTCACTGTCCCACGCGCCTGACACGGAGCTGACGCCACCTGCCCACGCTGACCCACGCGCGCCTGCTTTAATGCCTTGGGACAGCGCGCTTTGCTCCACTCCGTTGGATGCCAACGCGTATTTACATGCTTCATCTGGACCATTGAGCAAAGATTCGGACTCCAAGGGGAAATTAAATTCAGCAAATTCTCTCTCTCTCTCAAGACTTTGCCCACTGCGCCAACCAACCACGTTGCTCTTCCTGGACCGTCTAATCTCAACGGTACTCTACAGAATGCATCTCGTCCGTTGAAGGGCACATTGGATACTGCTACACGTAACAGCAAAGCTCCACTTCCCAAGCCATATGACGCGTTGGACCCAGCAAACAGCCAGCGAAAATTAGGCTCTTTTTTCGCACCGTTGGATCGCACATCTGAGAATCAAACTCAATCTCCAGCATTTGAAGAAAGCACAATCCATGTGCCTACCGCCCCAGACCGTAATGTCCAGCCACGTGGCACCTCAAACCTTGAGGACAAGGTTTTTCTTGGACCCGTGAGTAATGTTAGTGGGGCGAAAATTAGGCCCAAGAGAGAGACTAAGAAACCCCAATGACTGAATTAATTTATCTAGGCCTAGTTATAAGTAGTCTAGTACTATTTTTATCTTTTAAGTACATTTGTCCTTAAGTGGCCCATGGCCCATTTATCTGTTCAACAGCAACCCTAGCTATATATAGTGTAACGTGGCTCTATTGAAGGATATGAAAATTCTGAAGTTATTTTATGTTTATTTGCTTCTCTTGCAACCCTAGATCTAGTGATTAGCCTAGTGTAGCCTATCATGTTACCTGATATAATAATTAAACAGACCAGAATCTCTTCCTTTCTCTTTGATTTGAAGCCCTCCACTTCTTTAATTCATACATCAAGAATAGAGAAAATTGAAAATGACAAAAATCATGAAAATGAAATAGAAAATGGTTCTGAACTGAAACAACTAGACTAACCTTTTAGTGGCCGGAGAAATTGAGTGGTTGACGGCACCGGCGGTTGCGAGACTGAGGGTGGAGGCCAGAGTTGGGTTAGGGTTTGGGGAAATGTGAGGTTAGGGTTTGGGGAATCTTGAGGTTTGGGTTTCGCAGTACTTAGGGTGAAGGAGGGCGCTGGTGGGGGACGATGTGAAAGAGGGTGTGGATGGAGGGGGATGGTGGGGAGTGTGGGTGGAGCCGTGGAGGTGAGCTTTGGTGATTGAGAGTGAGGGAAGCGTACGAGTGAGAGTGAGAATAGTGAGGGAGAGAACGAATGATGCTGCGCTTTAATGAACTGGGGTTTTCACTTTCCGACGGAAATTAAGCAACTTGCGACGGATGTAGCCGTCAGAAATTAGCGACAAAATACTATTCCTCCGTCGAAAACCTTAGTGTGTCATTTTTCTTAACATTTGCGACGAAAATTTAGTCTCAAATCCATCGTAAATAGCGACGGACTGTATTCTGTCGGAAATTTTGGTAGGAAAGGCTTTTTCTTGTAGTGTATCTTGAGTACTTTTTCTTTTTCATTTATCAGTTTTCTTTAGAGGGATGTGATTTGAAATGGTTTAGTGATTCAATGATTCAGCTTTTCTATGCTTATGTGAAACTATGTCTTGCATTCAGTCATCGAAATAACCATGCGTATTCTTTTAAACTCGAGTTTGTTTTAATATTTGGTCACTGTTCATGGCTTAATAGATTGGTATTGTGTCCCCCTCCGTAACACTTCAAAAAAAATGTCGTTTGGCCTGTATAGGTTCTCAACTAATGTTTTCAGCTACATATATATGAGCCCATATAATTGTACCTATTTCTAGGGCAAACACTTGTGATACTAAGAAATTCCTTAGTAACAATTACTAAATTTTTCGGTGACCATTATACAACACTCCAATGATTAGTACATACTAACCACAATTTAGTGTTTGTGTGGTTAGTATATGCTACTAACCATTATACAACAATCCAATGGTTAGTACATACTGACCACAATTTAGTATTTGTGTGGTTACCGAATTTTTTCATTAATGAGAAAATGACTATTATGCCCATTTAGTAACAATTACTAAGGAATTCCTTTTTTGAGCAAGTATATTATTTGGTGCAACTTTTTGCTATATGTGGCATTATAGAGTTACTCTTTTCTAGCATTTTTATTAGCAAGATGGAGTTAGCTAATCTTCACAATTTATAACCTATTCTTCTAGTAATTGAAGAAGGTAGTTGCAAACTTTATCTTTATATTCTATTCTCTTAATGCTTTGTATACTTCATAGATTTCCGTCTTCATCATCATGATACGCACCAATGTCACGTCCACAAGCTCAAGCTCTTGCATCAATAATGGGACCACGTATTATACCCTTTATCATTTCCCATATCAATTAATTTCTTGATGGATACTTGGATGAACTACATGATCTATTTTTGCAGGATCAAAATTATGGATTCCTCCATCTAAATGGGGAAGCCAGTGTGAAGAAGTAGAAAAAAAGAGGTAACAGGGTTATTAATGACAGGTTTGTGAAGTAGAAAAATAGTTAAGAAGCTTAATTTGAACAGAAATTACATTCCATCTTTCACAGATTTGATGATATCTCAAATGTCTATTATTCAACTCAGAGTTTCTAGGGCGTGGCATGTCATGATGGAAATACATGCACTTGTGGGAGTAATGAAATACTTCAATGGTCACACATTTTATAAATTTCAAAGTTCATTTTGATGCAATTAACACATTATCTAGAATTAGTTTCAACCGTTTTATTCTCCTAGCTAGTTATAGTTAATTGTTATCTAATGTGTGCCATATGTGTTTTAAATTCTTTTTTATCTTGGTGTTACTCAAACCATTCTGGTTGTATAATACTATAATAGCTTTGGATATATTGTTCTGCTTATTATCAGTGACACAAGAGTCGAGGTTGATGATAAAAAGTAATAAGAATATCTTATATACATCCTCATATTAGTTGTAATACTATTTTGCAATTTATAATATTAGGACTTTTTATTTAGTTCTACCTAATCATTTGCAGTATTTGCAGTATGTATGAGATCTCTTTTGTTTCTAATACAGGAGTCAATATTTGTATTGTGACAGGTTGTCAATATTTGTATTTGTATTGTTTATATTTTAGATGACTAAGATGGCAGTAGAAGTTACTAAACTCTTAAATTGCAGTATGTATTACTTAATTTTTTGGATGTATAGATATCACTATAAGGTAATATGTATAGATATCACTATTAAACAGTATTTTGAATGTAAGATTTAATTTTTTTTAATGTGAATTAATATTACCGACGGAATTGCGACGAAATTTGTGACGTATTTGTGACAGAATTTTGCGATGCATTTGTGACAGATTCATTTTCGACGGAATTTGGTTCGTCAGAAATTCTGTCGGAATCGCTGCTTTTCGATGGATTTTGCTGCATTAGGGACGAATTTTTCCGCCGGAAATCAGGAAATTTCTTGTAGTGGTTATCTAATAACCAAAAAAAGTCAAAGTTTTAGTCCTAGCTCAGCTGGTTGGAGCTAGGGACATCTTTAGGTTGCTCTCGGGTTCGAACCCGGTATTCGACACTCTCATTCTCCATTTCCCCTAAATGTGGTCATTGTGCCAGCCTATTGAACAAAAAAGTCAAAGTTTTCTAATTCAATTAACACAGAAAATTCAAGAATAATTAGGATATTAATTACAGATTAACACATGTTTCAAAAGGATATTGATACATGGTATTTTAAATTATGAAATTATGAAATTAAAATATATTGATATCTATAACTGATAATTGTTTTATGGGATAATTGATAAATTTATATCGGTTACCAAAATGGTATGAACACAAAATACCGTAAATCATTGAATTAAATACTTCTTTCCTTGTATGTTCTAAAAATTCTTTTATGAGTGAAATCCAAGTTAAAAATCTCCAACAATCAAGATATTGATATTGATATTAGTCAAAGTCTTCTAATGACAGAATAAAAGGTCAAAGTTTTCTAAATCAAATAAGGCTCTGTTTGGTAAAAAGTAGCAGATAACGAATAAGTTAGCGGATAGTGGATAGCAGATGATCGTGGATGAGCGGATGGTGGATAGCGGATAGTCAAAGTTAAATTCTCATCTCGAATACACATAGTCTTTCTTTCCATGAAACTACCATTCTCATCCCGAATACACCTACCGATGCCATACTTATTTTCAGAATCAAAGATCGCTGCATCAATATAACATTTGAGCAAGCCTGCATCTAGTTTTCTCCATGCATGATGAACCTCGTCACTGGGCAAGCAGCCCAATCAGCATCACTGAAGGCAGTGAGAGTAGGGCTAGAAGTAGCCTCAAAAAACAAGCCACGGCCAGGACATGACTTCAAGTACCTGAGAACATGCAGTGCTACCACCGTGTGAGGAGTAAGAGGATTAGAAAGAAACTGACTCAGCCTATTCACTGCAAAGCATAGGTCAGGCCTGGTGTTGGTGAGGTAAATCAGTCTGCCAAGCAGGCGCCTATACTGTGTGGGATCCTCCAATGGGGTGCCATTCTGAGAACTGAGCTGTAGACCAGGAAGCATTGGAGTGGATGCAGGCTTGCAAGAAAGAAGACTTGCTTCTTCAATGAGTCAAGAGCATATTTTCTTTGAGATAATACAATCCCTGTAGGAGATATAGCTACTTCAATCCCCAGAAAGTACTTCAAGTTACCCAAATCTTTGATTTTAAACTGAATGTCAACTAGGTGTTTGACCTCCTGAATTTCACTCATATTGTCACCTGTGAGGTCTATGTCATCAACATAGATGAGCAAAATGGTGATGGATGACTTTGACTTTTTAACCAAGAGAGAGTAGTCATGCTTGGACTGAACATACCCCAAAGAAAGTAAAAAACAGATCAGTTTAGAGTTCCATTGCCTGCTTGCTTGCTTTAAGCCATATAAGGAATTTTGAAGCTTACAAACTTGGGTTGGAGATGATACTTGAAAGACAGGAGGGACTGTCATGTAAACTTCTTCTTGGAGTTCTGCTCTTATTACATAAATCAAACTATGTTCTCAAGTAATTTTAGTACTTTAATATGTAAATATGTGATTAAAAGTATAAATATAGGTTCAGATGTGATTTCCTAAATATTGGGCATAATAGGTGCCTTTGTGAATATATTGATGTTTTGCCTGAGTGCTGCAGCGGTAAGCGCTATGCAGCGATAAGCGTTACAGCGCTATGGGACGGTTGGCCACTTGGATATTTACGAAGCCACTTGCTGCTTGATGAGTCATCATTCTGATCTTCTTCTTCTCAGCCTGACATAGGAGCCTCCTAGTGGATTCAATAAGACACTTGGCGTGTCCTAATTGAAGCTCATGTGATAGTTGGTGATGATTGTAATCATTGCCCTTTTTGTAAAGCCACTCTATGGAGTTGGAGATAATATCTAAGTATCTTCTCTCCATAGGATAATTATCAATATATACCATTCGTAGATAGAGAGTTTACAGACCGGGAGAAAAGAACTAACTTGACATTTTAGACTTCCTCCATTGTTGCTCTACTCTTAAGCTTTATTTTTATTTTAGTTTTATTATCTCACCTACGGTTTGCTCACGCCATAGCATCATCCATCGTGTATGACTTGGGATTCTTGGAGTGCATCTTTTGTAACCATTCTTCTCTTGCTCACCTACGGTAATATGAACTTTTCAGTTTATGTTGTGTTGATGATGCTTGTCATGAGCTAAACACTTGTGGTTAGATTGGTCTTAGTTTGTAATGAACCTTGAGTAGTGTTTATATAATATTATGATGTTTGCGTTTCATTCCTTGTGTTATAATGCTTTCAAACTTGTTTTGGGATTGATCAACTAAAATAAGGGGCTTCGTAGGTACAAACATGGTTTACGAAGAGACTTCAAGGATTGATATGAATGAAAGGTCATTTAAAGCCATTTAAATGACTTGTGCTTAACCCTAGACATAGGGGAGTAATAGTTCATAAGGTAAAAACTGTAAGTTCTTCATTATACAGGGGTGAACTTATTTAGAGCCTAGACATAGGAGTCTTGTAACAAAATCCTGGCGACAGTGACTGAAAGGCACGCTTCCATACGCTACAGCGCTTAACGCTACAGCGTCTAATGTTATAACACTCTACTCTTTGGAATTTACATAACGAATGAGCTATCCAACTTACTCTTTAACACTTTAAATTCACTACTTTTTTACCACAAACTTATTATGCTTACAATTTCACATTTGTTATTGTCACTTGATTTTATTCACTAAGTTACTAATCTCTTAAACTCTTAAATTAATTCCAATCCTTGTGGGAACGATCACTACTTATCATTGTATTACTTGTTGCGATTGTGTATACTTGCACATCTATTTTTCGCACAACAAGTTCACCATGTAAAAAAGCATTATTTACATCCAATTGTTGCAAATGCCACTTGTTATTGGCAGCCAAGGCAAGAACTAATCTGATTGTGGTCATTTTGACAACAGGGGAGAAGGTTTCAGAGTAGTCAACCCCCTTAGTTTGAGTCAAGCCCTTTGCTACCAAACGATCTTTGTATCTCTCAAGAGAACCATCAGACTTGAGTTTAATTTTGTAAACCCATTTACAACCAATTGGTTGTATTCCAGGAGGTAAATCAGTCAAAATCCAAGTAGAATTCATATCAAGAGCATGAATTTCTTGAGCCATAGCATCAAGCCAACATTGATGCTTGGATGCTTGAGCATAGGTCTTAGGTTTAGTGAGAGTACTAACAGCTGCAATAAAGGTTTGATGGGCAGGGGATAGTTGGTCATATGCAATGTAATCAGAAAGAGGATAGAAAATACCTGAGGTTGATTCACCAGCTGAAGGAACAGAAATCAGGGCACAATGAAAATGCAAGTAATTTGGTGTGGTTTTAACTCTCGTGGAAGTTCTTAAGGGAATGGGAGCTGGGGGAGGATCAAGTGATGATTCAGGAGGGGGGTGGATATAGTGGCAAGGGGAGATGTGTGTGAAGGATCAGGTATGGTGGCAGTGTCATTAGAAAAGGAATCAGTGGGCCTGGAAGTGGTGGGCAGAGGATGGATGGCTTGAAGGGTTGTAGGAGAGGGAGTGGTTTCATATGAGGGAAAGAGTTCTGTTAATTAAGGCAACTCTAGATGGAGTGAGGGAAGATGTGGAGGGTGGTGAAGGAGTGGTGGAGGATGAAGGGAGATAGGGAAAGATGTTTTCATAGAAGGAAACATTCCTGGATAAAAAAATTTCATGGGAAAGAAGGTCGAATAGGAGATATCCCTTGACACCTTGGGAGTGGCCAATGTGGATACATTTTCTAGCTCTAGGAAGAAACTTGGTCCTATGAGCTGCTAGAGTGGTGGCATAGCACAGTGAGCCAAAGACTCTAAGTGTAGATAGGTCAGGATTCTTGCCATGAAGAATGGAATAAGGGGACTTTAAGAGTGAGAGAAGGGAGACGGTTAATGATGTGGATAGCATGACATATGGAGAAGTCCTATAGCTGAATGGAGATGGTAGATTGAAACATAAGAGACCTAGCAACGTTGAGAATGTGCTGGTGCTTACGTTCAACAATCCCATTCTGCTGAGGGGTTTCTACACATGTCTTCTGGTGAATGATACCCTTTGAGAGGTAGAATTCAGGCATGAGGAATTCAGCACCATTGTCAGAACGAATTGTCTTAATATGGTGCCCAAACTGAGTGTGAACAAAGGCTACAAACTGAGTAATGTGATTTCTAGCTTCTGACTTGGCTCTCATGAGTGTGATCCAAGTGAATCTAGACTTATCATCAACTATGGTTAAGAAGTATTTATTGCCATTTATGGAAGGTGTCCCAAATGGGCCCCAAATGTCCATGTGAACAATATCAAAAATGTGTTGGGAGGGGGATAAGTGTGTAGGAAATGGGAGTCTCTTTTGTTTTGCAAAATGACATGCATCACAATTTTTATTAGAAATAGTAGGCATATTACAATGAAGTGTTTGAATGATACTATAACAAGTGGGGGAGGGGTGCCTAAACAGTTGTGCCATATGTCTATATTGACATTATTAACACTTACAGTATTACAGTGAATGGTATTGGACTGACTTGAAGGAACTATAGGTGAGATCTTCATTGTGTAGAGCTTTCCATCCCTTTTAGCATGGCCAATCACTCTCTTCGAAGGGATATCCTGTATGACAGCACAAGCACCATCAAAAAGAGTTTGGCAATTTAAAGTGTCAGCTAATTGACCAACAGAAATGATGTTAGAATTGAAATTTGGAACACAATAGATATCATATAATGTGATTGTGGAAGTAAGGGTTATGGTGCCTTTGTAGCAAGAGTATCTAGTGTCTCCAGATGGTAATGTGATGAGGATAGGTTTAATGGCATAGAATGAGTTAAAAAATTCAAGAGACGAGGATATATGATCCGTATCACCAGTATCAACAAGCCAGGTGACCAAGAAAATACCTGCAGGTGTTGAAGCAACACTGTGAACAGTTACCATATTGGCAGAGGCAATGGCAGTTGCAGGTGTGGTAGGCAACAGAGATAGAAGGCTTTGGATCTGTTCAACAGTGAGATGAACTGGTGATGCTGCAGTGGAGGAAGATGAACCAGTATTGTCTTCAACATTGACATTGTTGACACCTTTCTTTGTTCTCTTGAAATTGAATCCATGAGGATAACCGTGTTTCATAAAACACGTTTCAACTGTATGATTTGTTCGATTACAGAAAGTGCAGAGACGATTACCACACGGAGAAAAAGATTTTCCACGACCACGACCAACACCTGGAATAGAGGAGGTTTGGACATTCACAACAAAAGGCTCAGGGGGAAGAGGAGTTCCAATTTGATGTTTTTGTTGAACAATCATAGAGTAAACCCTAGATAGTGGAGGTAAGGGTTCCATAATCAAGATTTGAGAGCGTACCGCAGCGTAATTTTCGTTAAGTCCTTGAAGGAAACTCATAACGATGTCACGATTACGGTAATCCTGAACAGTCTTAGACGTATTGCAGCAACATGTTCCAGGCGGGGAAAGGCAAGTAGGAATTGGATCGAAATTGCATAGTTCATCCCAAAGGATTCGCATCTTAGTGAAATAGGAAGTAACAGTGGTTTCACCTTGCTTCAGCGAGAAGATCTCTTGGTGAAGATGAGCGATGCGTGTGTTATCGCCTTGCGAGAACCGATTTCAAATTTCCTTCCACACGGTGTATGCCTCCGTGATCCAAAGAATGCTCGATGAAATTTCTGTGGAGACGGTGCGATTGATCCAAGCTAGGGTTAGCATGTTGCAGCGTTTCCAGAGGGGAAATCTAGGATCAGATGTCGCCGGATGAACGATGGATCCATCTACGAACACAAATTTGTGCTTCATTTCCAAAGCCATAGTCATGGCTTGAATCCAGCAGTGATAATTTGATCTGTCAAGAACCGGAGTGACGAGGACCAACGGCAGATTTTTCGTTAGGGTGAATGTAGTAAGAGTTAGAATAATCTTTTGGTGGTGAGGATTTCTGGTTGAGGGAGGAATGCGATGAGTGAACGGAGTGTTCAGACTCATCGGAGGAGGAGGAGGAGGAAGAAGAACGCGCCATAGGCGACGAAGAAGGGAAACGGTTAGGGATGCGATGACGCGGTTACGGTGAGGATACGAAGAGGAAAGTGTGTGGAATGGGAGGGAGAGAGAGAGAGAGAGAGAGAGAGAGAGAGAGAGAGAGAGAGAGAGAGAGAGAGAGAGAGAGAGAGAGAGAGAGAGAGAGAGAGAGAGAGAGAGAGAGAGAGAAGTCAATGCGGAATGTGTAGTCAACTGATACCATGTTATAATATTGGAAAAATGACTTCTAACTTTATTGAACTCTTGTGAAAAGTATATATACAAGGGGATCAACTAAGCTAACTCTACTTGTTCCAAACTGCACTTAAGCAGATACATAACATGCCTATACAAATTGTAACAATATTGTAAATCTAAATTACAAATTAAACCCAATTAATTTACATTCTATCACAAAGTGCCATAACCAATTGCTTCTGCTGCTCCACATTAAGCTCTACCAGTAGCTGAAAGAAACATTCCGCAAAGCTACTGTTTTGCTGCATAATTCGGTGAATCTCAGCAGCAAAATTAGTTGCGGTAGTGGCGGATCTTTGTATGGATTGGGCAGGACCACGACCCGCCTAAAAAATTCATGTGAAATTACTATAGTACCCTTATTTTTTAAAAAAAACACAAGTGCTAAATATATACATAATGTTTGCGAATATATACATAATGTTTGCGAATATATACAGCCTGTGCGCAATGGAAAAAAAAATGTAAGTCAGTTTTCGGTCCCATTAGTACACATCGGACACAATATAATGTAAATTGTTGAATAAATTAATTCTTTCCGCACATGTTCAAAAAACTCTTTTATGTGTGAAATTAAAAATAAAAATCTCAAAGGGTTGGTCGAGCGGTAATTGGACTCAGATCTCACTCTAAGATCTCGAGTTTGAAAGTATGGCAAAACTCTCCTGAGAGGGGGTGAACCACACAGACAAAATAATATGTTCAAAAATAATATTGATACATGGTATGATAGATTAGCAAATAAAGTTATATTGATAACAATAATTACAAATTGAATCATATGTTCCAACTGGTTTTTCCCCCGATAAGCAGTGATAACTTGAAAGAGCACTAAGAGTGCTCGAACCCGATACAAGAGACAAGATTAAATAATGTTAATACACAAAATAGCATTATTCCACCAACAAGAGGCGGTATAAGGTGTCAATTAGGCCTGACCTTGATTTGAAGTTTTTTATCAAAACTGGAAAAATAGCCCACACAACTCTGGGCTTGGGCCAGCCCTTGGGCTCTATTTGTATTTTGAACTGACTTTATAACTATTTAACCTGCATTTGCTTGACCAAGTTCAGATACAAAAATCAACATCTTCCAGTTTTGTTATTTTGAACTCGTATTAACTGAATGAATCATACAATTTCATGAAATGTACCATCACTTTACTCTCATAAGCATGAAATTGTAATATTTGACAATTAATGTAAATGAAGTTGAGGCTTTACTTGACTTGTTTAAGAAACTAAGGAGTGCAATCATTTTGGTGCAATCATTTTGATGATGGCCTTATTCACAAGGTATATTAGTTTAAGGCTTAAATATATGTTCAGCCCCTGCAAATATAGCCAAAATCTATTTAAGCCCCTGTAAAAATAAAAGTTTTAAAATGACCCTTGTAAATATTAAATGTTTGCGGTTAAGTCCCTCGGTCAATTTTCCATATTTACAGAGGGTAAAAATATATGTTCAGCCCCTGCAAATATGGCCATAATCCATTTAAGCCCCTGTAAATATTAAAAATTCTAAAATGTTCAGCCCCTGCAAATATGGCTATAATCCATTTAAGCCCCTGTAAATATTAACAATTTTAAAATGACCCTTATAAATATTATATGTTCAACTTTTTTTGATGAAAAATTGACAGAGGGGCTTAACCGCAAACATTTAATATTTACAAGGGTCATTTTAAAATTTTTATTTTTACAGGGGCTTAATTGGATTTTGGCTATATTTGCAGGGGCTGAACATATATTTAAGCCTTAATTTAAAGACTCCATATATTTTCCTCTATATCTACTGATATTTCTATTTATCAGTGACCAAATAGCATCTGCTGCCTTTATTTAAAATACAAGTTAATTTAAGAAAATTAAAATACAACTTTCAAGTAATACCTAAAATATAAGTTGATTATATAATTTTAGTATTTAGAATGTAAATGTTTTAGCTGTAATTTGAACTATTTTAATTTATTGGTTATATATATCATATTTTTTTTCGATAAGCATATATATATATATATATATATATATATATATATATATCATATTTAAATAATAACTAGGGGTGTGACCCGTGCTTTGCACGGGGGCGAAAGCTGTAAATATTACATATATAGAAATAAAAATTCCAACAATGATTCTAAATAGTTGTAATTCAAAGCAAAAAGCAAGAGTTTATATGTAGCCAATAAGAGAAAACTACAGTCAAAGCATAATTAAAAGGTCTTGAAGCTAAAGAAACACAACAACCATCCTACTAAATAAAGTCATTACACAATAATGGGATTATCAGCAGTTTGTCTGATTGTCTCATCATCAGAATAGTTAGGTGGAGGAATCCTGCGACCAACTTCATTAGTAGGGTAGTGAACTTGAATGAGAGGAATCTTGCGACCAACTTTAGAACTTAAACTTTCTCTCAACAACATCATGGGCTCAATTCCTAATGGTTTCTCTTCGTGCACTTGGCTGCAGTTGCAGCTTCTTGATATATCCAACAAAGCATTCTCCTGTGGCTACCTCTCCACGCTGAACGCATTTCCTCTCTCCTCAAGTACTTTTTCCCTCTATTCGCTGACCTTAAATGCAATATAAGCATTTTCAATGTAGATTAATCAAAAAAATAGTATAAAATCCTAAATTTCCATCTCCATCAGTGAGCATGAGATATCAAATAAAAAAATTGACTGGTATGAAGCAGGAGTGATTTACAAGTTTGGACCATCTTGAAGAAAAATTATAGAGAAGTAAATAATATCATAAATATGATCCAATGTAGGGAGGAAAAAAGCTTTAACACCGCACCATTATAATTTGGAAATAGCCCTTCTCAAGTTTAATCACATCCATCAATTAAGGAGTTTTGAAAGTCAATCCTTACCTCTATCTTTTTTAAATCTTCGAAGCTCAACTCTAGAATTAGGGTGCCATCCTCTACTTCGGAAACAGATTATTTATATGATGAGGAATGCATAAAAAATAAACATATAGATTAGGAAAAATACTCACTTGTGTCCATCTTATCCCAAGGAACTCATTATTTACCATGGCATTTTTTCCATACATAATAGGTGATATCCAAAAGCTCCATAACCACCATTTTTAAAGTTGTGTGTGAGTATAAAGCAAAGGAAAGAGAGGAGCAGTGTTATAGAACATAATGAGAGAAATATTGTGATTGCTTTGTATTGTATTCATGATTCATGATACCTTTTGATAGAACAAAACCACTCATTGCAAAAAGGATGGCCAATGCAAAGGATCCAAATGTTAGAGCCACTTTAATATCCCTCCCAGCTGCTTGTCAAGAACTGCTTCAGCAGCTTCAAGTATATGCTGTAGACTTCTTCCAGGCATTAGAATAGGGTAAGTACTATACTCACGAGTACAATAAATTCATGGGATAATAGAGTTGCACAATGCTCTCTTTTCATTGAGTTCCCTGTCCATTAATTGTTCAAGCGCAATTAGCAACTTAGTAGAGAGTTCAGTCCATAATTGATTAGAAGATGGTAGCCTCAAATTAAATAAAATAGAAAAGAATACATTGAACTATATGAAGCAGAATTGTCTTAAATACATGAATGGTTGCAGCTGGATAGTTTCAAAACAATATTGTGATCATCCATAAGTTAGAGACAATATGATTTCAGTACACAGTTGACTACCCATGTGAAACAGAACGGAAAATATTAGAATAGATTGATGGACATAATTCGGAATTGACTTCAAAGGATAAATGAAGGTAGGGAAGAATTGTGGGATATTGGATAAGTCAAACTCCAATACAGGATGCAAACATCATGGCAAAGGCTCAAATAAATGAAATCAATAATAAACTAAAGAATTATGGCGAGATAAGCAATGTTAGTTTGACTAATCAAAAGTGGAAGAACAAAAATAGAGGACTACTGCATAACATATTTAATAACAGAAAGACCCCTGCCAAGAACTGATAACAATAATGCAAACAACATCACCTAATGGGAATTTAAAGTAAGACAACTTGAAAATCAACCAATGACTTTTTAGATTCATCATTTCATAGGGCTTAGCTTCTAACATTATCAAAAAGGTAACCATGCGTCTGCAAACACCATGCATCTGTTGTGTTGTGTGCATAAAAAGGAAAATCAGAGTTGGGATCCTGCACAAACTCAAATCATAATTAATCTAGTAGTAGCTGAAAAAAATAGAAAATCAAAACTGCATAAAAAGGAATGTTACTTGTTTTCACATCATATATAGGTTGGATTATGAGCAAACAATAAGAGCCAAAGAGAATATAGAAAATGTTGAAGACCTTTACAAACCACTAAGCATGTCAAAACCCCAAATTATGAAATCTATTATCTAAAATCACAACTAGCAAACATTAAAACTCACCCTAAGAGTTCATGTTTCATGAGTCATGAGTAGTCTTCTGATTTTCACTAATTAAACACCTCAAAACCTTTAAATAATGGATGTAACACTACTTGCCAAGTCCACAGTGATGATTCTGCATCAAGTTCAACAACCGGACATAAAGGTTATTATGACAAATCTTCAAATTGCAAGCTCAAACGCAAAATTGAAACTTAATTTAATGACAACAAAATCATCATAAATAGAAATAAAATTGAAACTTTGAAACTAAACTCTACATGTAAACTTAATTTAAAGACATTATGTACAAAGTGTAGTTTCATTTAAAGGAGTAGATTCATTCATCAAACTGTGAGATGCAGAGGTACCTATAGAACATTTTATGACAATAAATAAAAAACCAGCAAAAGCACTCCTACTTTAGACAAACAATATACATTGAAACAACAAAGTAATTAAGGAATATTAACTTGTTATACCATAGATAGCGTATGGAGCCATTTTCTTTGTTGAATAAATGGATTGTGGTTATCACAGCTACCATCATCAACACTGTAAACGGCATTGTGTTTTCTTTTATTTGAAGATCCCATCACATTCATCTGCATAAACCAAAAGTTAGATAATCCCACTTTTGGTAAGCATTATCTACATGTATTGTTGATTGAAGTGGCACATGGACATAGAAGTTAAGAAAATTATGAAATCTTTAATGATGATATAAGAAAATTACATCTTTTGCGTATGTCCGTTCAAAGAGAACTACTCGACCACCACGATCACGAGTAGCAAGAAGATCACCAGACTTATCAAATTCAATAGCAGAAGTTATATCCACTGTACAAACAAATTTGAGTAAATAATTAGGAAACTTGCACATTAAGCTGAAACAAAAGCTAATTCATTTTGGGAATAAGAAATAAAAATAAACCCCAGTTACAGCTTAACATGAGCAATGCATGTTTGCATGTTTCATCTTTCCAAAAGCAAGTTTCTTTGGAAAAAGAAAACCCTCCAATATCAAGGGGCACAAAGAATTGCTTAAAACAATTAACACTCTCTGATACTCCCAAAACAGAGATCCTTAGGTATCTCAGCAAAACTAACAAATTCTATGAAACTATTATATTTAATTTCATGGTACCATATTATCAGACTTGTAAACTTAGAAAGTGAAAAGCATATTATCAGACTTGTAAACAACAAAGATACCAAAAAATTACCATAGCTTAATCAAAGTTCAAAAATGTCAACAACTAATATACCAAATTTTTCCACATAGAAACTAATTTCAACTACCTTGGAGATGACCATGTAACTACATGCAAGTGATGAGGCAGAGAAGCTAACTAAGCTTACTGCCAAAGAAGATTTGCCCAGCAATTCACTCCTCACACAAAAGATGAACACATATATGGCTCCAAAATTGCATCATAGAAACATACTTTTCTGTTATTAATAAAAGAGAATAACTAACAACCATAAATTACACACCACAAATGACAATAGCATCAGATAACTTAAAAAGCAAATAGTAGATACCCTATATTCAGTAAAAAAAACTTATTAATGCTTCACACATTGCTGCAAATGCTCTGTGGGTTGTTTTAATTGCTTGGTGCGACTCTGCAACCGCTTTGTGCATCATTTTAATTCTTCGTGTGATTTCGCCACCGCTCTATGAGCCTTGATGCTGCTTCTGCTCCCAGTCCATCGCTCTTTCCCCTTCTCCCTGGCATCCAACTTCTCTGCTTCATGGTTGAGCTCGCAAGGAAGACAGTAAGATAAATGCTGACCTGAAAAGGGAGAAATCATAGAAGTAATTGGCATGGAGAACGTTTGCTTGAAGAAATGAACTAAAGTAATTAAAAAATGCAAATTCTCAAACACCTTGAATGCATCATTCAAAGGATTTGATTTTGGTTCATTCATAAAACTAAAACTAACTCTTATGTTCTTCATTACTACAACAACAGAATAACTTGAAATCGGAAGTTGAACAAACTACACAACATATAAGAATTCAACTAAATAACTCAAAATTGAAATTTAATTTATGTAGTCTAAATCTGATGAGAGCATAGAGTAGAAAACTTTCCCATATTAATTAACAACAAATGGTAAATAAAAGAGGAATAAGATCATTGGAAAGAGGAAGAACCTGAACATCATCAAAGGTCCAGCAGTTGAAGAGCTTGAAATCGATCTGGGAAGGATCTGGAACAATGGCTATTGAACGATGCATTTTCGTCTTGGAGTCGTTACCTTTGACAGCGTCTTTTGTTTTTCTTCTCCCAATTTCGGTTTCACGATCTTCTCTTTTTTCCCTTGTGTTCGTTTCCCTTTCTTCTTCTCTAATTTTGATTTTCGTCTTCTGCATTTTTCCCCTTGTTATACCCCAATTTTGTCCGTCTTCTTTTTCTAGTTTTAATCGTTTATTTCACTTAAATCGTGTTTTGAAGTCGCGTGATTACAAGAATTATCAGTATGGCGTCTCAGTTACTAATCCTGGTCAATTTCAATGACCCAGTTCAACTAAATCGAAATACCGTTGTTCTAAATTAGGCATGCACGCGAAGGATCGGTCGTTTCGTGCGTTCTTCAATTTAACCTTTGTATTTGGATTTAGTCGAACCTAATTGGGACTAACAAAGTCATTTTTCTCGCGATTGGGCTTGTCGTTTCGATTTGGGCTTAAGAATGCAATTCCAAGTTAATTTTTAGCGTTTTTAGTTAACAGGCCCATTTTTCTATTTTTGGGCCTCGTTTTAGCGTACTTGTCTAGTTGGGTCCGATATCGTTTTTGTATTTGGCCCAATTTCTTTTATTATTTTTACTTTGCCTATTCATTTATTTTGAGTAGTATATATAGCCTAAAAATGTCAAAAAAATTCTATTTATTTTTATTTACAATTTAATAGTGTTTAGGAGTCCAAATGTCCAAAAAAATACAAAAAAAATTACATCAAAAGGGCCAAAAATGGCCAGATCCGAAAATGAGCATCTAAGGAGCAGATTAGGGTTTCCTAGCAGCACTCCAAGCTGCTACAGCTGCTGATGGGCTTGGATCCAAACCTGAAAAAAAAAATATTCAAAGCCCAGTCAAAATACAATCAATGCCTAAACCTAAAAATGCAGTATAAATCAACAGTCAAACAGCAGTAGCAGGACACGGAATTCGAGGTAGAAATCATTCAAAAATTAGGGTTTTACACCGAAACCCTAATCTGAAGACACTCTCTTCACTTCGGTTCAAAAAAAATCCAAACTTGCAGAAGAACGAACATCGCCAGAAGCACTACGCTAAGGGGTGGTAACAACAAGCATACAGATCTGCTCTTTACATTAAGAGACACAGGTTGGTGTTTATATATACATATATGCGAAAATATGTAATTACAAAATATGTAAGTGTAGATCTACTATGTTTTAAGTTCTGTTTATTTTAAAAATGGCTCAGAAACGAGGTAAAGTAAGGTAGTTGTTGTTGTCAAATTAGCACTATTTCGGTTATGTTATTTTTGAATCAAAGAGAGCTTAGAAACTCAAGATAAAAAATGCCTATAGAATATAAAAATAGTAGGAAAGAATCAGACCAAAGGAGGATAAAAAAAAAACAAGCAGAATAAGAAGAAAAAAAAAATCTGACCGTACGCTCGCCGGAGCTCCGGTCATCTTCTCCGGCGAAGCTCCGGCGAGACCAACCAAACCGAAGCCAACCCCTTCCAAATCACCCCAACAGCCATGAAAAACGACCCCAAACCGAAACTAAGAGTAAAAAAAATTAAAAAAAAACTAACCTTCGAAGTCTCGCCTGAGACTTCGTCTTCTCCGGTGAAGCTCCGACGAGCCACCAAACTGAAGCCAATCCCTTCCAGATAACTCCAGCTGCCGTGAATCACCAACACTCCGGCGAATCCCCACCAAACCAACCGTTAGCCACCCAAAGCCGAGCCCTTCCCGTTTCTGTTAACCCACCAGCGAAGCACTCCTCAATACCGCCGGCCACTCGTCTCCGACGGAGCCGTCCTTGTTGTCTCCCTCTCCTCCTCTGAGCTTCGGTCTTCAACTTCCCTCTCCCAGGAAACCGGCGCAATTCCCGCCGTCAATCTCTCTCTCACCGTGGAATAAGGCGAAATTTTCGCCATGAATCTCTCTCTCTCTTGGCAGCGGCGCTGCTGTTATGTGGAAGGGAAGGGAGGAATGAATTAGGTTTAGGGTTATTATGTTTTAGGCTTATATAGTGTCTCCAATAAATATTTTGTTTTAATTTTATTTTTAATGTTCAGATTACTGCTGACACCCCCCTCAATTCATGCGCGCGCCCCCCTCACTTAAGCCCAGTTTCGCATACTGGGCTCTCCTATGCGAACTGGGCCTCTCTTTTTTTTACACCTGCTATTAATTATACAACCCCTTGCGACCAATAACACCCTATTTTACCATTTCACCCCCCTTTCTCGTTTTTTTAATTTAATTTAATTCTCTTCAAGACAAAATAGTTTCTCATAAATCAAAAACTTTGTTAATAGTCTTGTGAAGCCTTTGCTTGCCTGATTATTAACAACGAGGTACTAGTGGTGGTCACTTGGAGCCTTTGCTCAATTGATCATCATGAATGCCCGAATTTTCCTAAAGAGTTTCACTAAATCAAAAAAATCAAAAACTTTGTTAATAGTTTTGTGAAGCCTTTGTTTGCATGATTATTAACAACGGAGCGCTAGTGGTGATCACTTGGAGCCCTTGCTCAATTGATCATCATGAAAGCTTGATTTTCACAATTAATCAAATTAAAAAACAAAAACCGTTTTCCAAACAAACAAGAACTACGTAGCTTTGAATTCTCCATCGCACCGGGAGATACGTAGGAGCGGGCCATGTCCTGTCAAGCACTTTTTCTAAAAACCCTTTTTTTTTCCCTTTTCTCTCCAAAAATAAAAATTTTATTAAGTTCTTTAATTCATTTTCAATAAGAAATAAAGAGGCAAATTAGGTATTTTTCAAATCAACACTTAAAACCACACATTTAATTAAAGGTTCCCTCTCAATAGAGAGGACGTGTGAGGTGCTAATACCTTCCCCGCGCGTAACCGACCCCCGAACCCAAAACTCTCAGCTTTCAAAGGCCAATCGCTTTCTAAAAAAGGTTTTTCTAATACTTTCCTTAAATAAGTATTGGTGGCGGCTTCATTGTTTTTTTAGAAAAGTTGTAAACGAGGAAGGCTCTCCCTCGGGGGCTTTTTCGGGCGCAACAGCTGGCGACTTCACTGGGGACCCTAAAAAAAAACATTTTTTTTTTAAAAGTGGGTCAAGCCTAATTAATTAAATGTGTGGTTTATATGATTGATTTGAATAGATAGTTGCTTCTTTGCTTAGTTCCCTCATGCATTTCTTCCCATTTCTTATCATGTCCCCTTCTTCTTTGCTCCATTTCTTGAGGTAAGTAGTGCATTGTTATTGGCACCCTAGATTAGTTTATATTGGATCGATATTGAACCCTAGGATAAACAACATGCTATTTGTCTGGACTGCTCTGGATTTTCATTTGCAGGTGGGGAAGGGTAGTTATTCCTAGGTGTTGTGCCCTCGACACACACTTCACATCCTATATTTGTGAGCATTGAGTGGGGCCTAAAACCCAAGGTCTGAACAAAAACCTAGGAGAGTGGGAACGATTAGTGACTGCCATTCGTAGACCTTTGTCTGTATGGCTCTCATGAAAGTTCCGCCCAAGAATACGCCTTGTCATGATGCCTCACACTCGGTAGTTTTCTACGATTGTGGGTGCCATCATGAGAGGGACTTTAGCTCTTGGTTGCCATTGTAAGGAAGTGATTAGAACCTACATGGGAGGATTACCCCTTTCGTCGACTTTAGACCCTAGGATTCCCACCCTTTGTAGGACACAGGGGCACGCCTTTGTTTGTTGCATTAGTTTAGGCATTCCTTTTTCTTAAAACTCTATTTCAAAAATCTTAGAAAATAATATCCTTATTTTCTTACCCTCTTTTATATAAATGACACATCATTTCGCATTCACATCATTTTGCACCATTGCATCTGCATCTAACAAAATTTTGGAAAGAAAAAAAACTTTCATCATTTTGCATTCTTCATGCATTAAAGTTTGTTTGCCGGAGATCGCAACATAACCTCGAACCTTGTCATAGGTGTGTAAGAAGCAACATGGAATCCAAAGGCAAAACCGCAGTCAATTCGAGGTTCCCCATTGTAAAGAAGATTGATGTAACTAGTTTGAAGGGGTATGCTTCCCTATTAGGTCCTATTGAGCTTCGGTCCTTCGACAAGACTTATGGGAACATCCGCAAGTTATTACAGTTAGAAGTACAAGAGAGCTCCATCGTCGCCCTATGTTGGTTCTACGACTCTGAGATTAGATGTTTTCTTTTCAAGAACTTCCAAATGGCACCTACCCTAGAGGAGTATGAGAAGATTCTGGGTTTTAATCGCTCAGAGGCTAGACCTTACCAGTATCAGAGGCAGTATTATTCAGATGAGAAGTTTGCTTCCTTGTTACAAATCAGTGTAGAAGAAGTGCGGTCCCACAAAGTTAAACGTAACAAGATATTTGGGTTTCCTCAGGAATATTTTGAGAGTTTGATGACTAGTTATGTAGCATCAAATGATTGGGTTTCTTTCAAGCAAGTACTAGCTTTGACCATCTTCGGCATTGTTCTTTTCCCTCAGATTGAGAAACATATAGATGAAACCGCTGTTGGTGTGTTCCTAGCTTTCAAGAGTGCAAAAAGTCTCATCAACCCGGTTCCCGCTATTCTCGCCGAGACCTATCGTGCCTTCACCCGCCATCATGAGTTCCGAAAGGATAAGATGTGTTGTTCCTTCCCTGTGCTATACGCTTGGTTGATCAGTCATGTGTACATTAACAAAAGTGAAGTTGGGGACCTGCTTTCCTACGCTTTGGGTTGTAACCCGAAGACTATGAGCCCTCAAGAGTGGAAAGATACTCTTAAGAACCTTGATGCTCTTCAAATTCGATGGTACTTGCACAAGTTTTGGGAAGATAGACCCTCAGTGATATTCCAATGTGGCAGTTTCCAGAACGTTCCTCTCATGGGAACACAGGGATGCATCAATTATAACCCGTCTTTGACCTTGAGACAACTCGGGTACCCTATGCGGGACTCACCCTCCGAAGCTATGTTGTTCCGTTTTTACCTCCATGAGGGGATCCCTAAAGACGAGGACTTACTTCGGCGAGTCTTGCAAGCTTGGGAAACCGTGGTGCGGAAAAACAAGGGCGAGTTATCTAAAAGGACCACTGCTATCTCCTTCACTCAATGGCTTGAAAAAAGGATTAAGGAAACTCGATCATCCAACCGAGGAATGCCATCACTTGAAGAGAAAATACCAGAACCCCACGTTCCCCTAATTGAAGAACTAGAAGAGATTAAGTTGGCCTTATTGAAAGCGGAAGAAGAGAAAAGGGCTTTGCAAAACAGATTGGGAAAGGTGATGCAAGACAAGCGGAAGCTAGAAAATGAAAATGCTTTTCAAGCTGCCGCTATTGGAGCAACCAATAGGAAGCTTGAAATAGAAGAAGAGAGCAAGAGGGGAATTCAGAAACATTTGGAGGGAGCTAAAGAAGAAGTAAAGAGGTGCGTCTCAAAGATGAATGAGGCTGTGGCGGAAGCAAGGGAATGGAAGAAATCATATGCCAAGTCAAGGAGGGATGAGAAAATGGTTAGAGAGGCGCTAGCTAAGTCAAAAGAGGAATTCCAAAGGATGAAGTTTGAAATGGAGAACCAAGTGAAAAATATCGGGCAAGATAGAGAGTCTATCATAGGGATCTTGAAAGAATACCAACAAGCTTTGGAGTTTGAACAAGGAAGGTCGGATGAATTGAAGAGGAACTTCCAATACTTAAGGGAATCTTATGAGCAAGTGCAAGCAGAAAGCCAGTACTGGGAGGAACGCTTCGTGGCATTAATTGGCAAAATAGAAGACCAAGAAGTCATCAAGGAGCTAAGGGATGAGATTCGGCTTTGGAGGAGCAAATTTTCAAAGCTAGCAGGGCTAGCTAATCAAGTTGTGAGATGTGTTCCCAAGAAGCTAAGAAGAGCTGAAGCAGAAATGAACCCTTGCAACACTCCGGCCAAGGTGCGTGAGTTTGTCGAGTATTGCAAGATCCTGACAGAAGAACTCGTGGAGAAGGCTAAGGGGGCGGCCGAAAGCAAGAAGAGAAAAAGGAAGGAGAAATTGAAGGCTATATGCCTCTGAAGTTCACTTTAGATCATTGCAATAATTCTTAGGAAATTGTAATTTTCTCTAAAAAGTTGTAATTTTCTTTGGATATTGTACTTTGTCCCCTGAATATTGTACTTTGCTTTTCCCTCGAGTTTGAAATATTCTTTCCTTTTGAATAAAGTGTGTTCGTTTTGCCTATTGTTTCCAACTTCGTTGCAAAAAATAATAGCAAAAAATAAAAATAAAATATATATAATAAAAAAATATATATATAAAAATAAAATGTTAGAGCTTTAGACCTACACGCCTATGACAAGACGAATTACACCGCGATTCCCGGCACCCAAACAAACATAAAATCATGCATATTGCATTGCATCTGCATTCGTTTATTTAATTCTCGTGCTCATAAAGTGTATTCCCTCAATAGAAAAAGGCAAGCTGGTTCGCCAACATCGATACCTGACTCGTCTACAAGCAAGGCTCATGGCAACTAACCAGAATGACCGGGGCCGTCCTGTTATTGAAGACTTAGGAAGTGGGGAATCGGACCATGGTAACACCTCTGCTGAGGTTCCCAATACAGAGCAATTGGCTCAAGAGAATCGGGAGTTGAGAACGAAAATCGGGGCAATGGAAACACAAATGACGGAAATGATGGGCATGCTACAAGCTTTGAGAAACGGAACTGCCGCTGAAAGTCTCGCCGTCACTACCGGAGTTGCTGTCACTCTTCCCCCTCCGAGTCTCGAGACTAACACCTTTGCTCATACTTCAGGAACCAACAACCAGGGCCAACCAGTTACGCATGGGATGCCTTGGGGACTCCCATCCGGATACACACCTCCGGGAGCCGAGGCTAATGCAGGAAGTAATCCCCTTAGTGTTGCAGAACAAATCCGACCCATCTCAGCCACAAACAGTGGAGGAACGGGAGCGCCTCAGGGCCAAATTCAGATTCCTATTCCGCCGGGAACTCCGTTCGACTTCCATTCACCAGTAACAGTCTATCCCCCAATTCCGGGACCAATTCTTGGGAATATCACTCACTCACGTGACCCACACGTGAACCCAGCCGTAGTGTCGATGAGTAATCCTCACTACGGTGTGAATGGTTTTCCTCAGAACTATCCTGCTGAAGCTCCTCAAGTTAGAGACAGGTATCATATGTTAGAAGAACGCTTAAGGATGATTGAAGGGTCGGGCTCTAGAGCAAGAGAAGCTCGTGATCTGTGTCTCATCCCTGGTGTGGTTTTACCTCCCAAATTCAAAGTGCCCGACTTTGACAAGTACCGAGGCGTGACTTGCCCTAAAAGCCATCTGACCATGTACTGTAGAAAAATGGCTGCACATTCTCATGATGACAAGTTGTTGATCCATTACTTCCAAGAGAGCCTTGCGGGAGCATCTCTCAACTGGTACATGCAGCTAGAACCGTCCCATATCCATTGTTGGAAAGACTTGGCTGATGCTTTCCTTAGACAATATCAGTACAATACAGATATGGCGCCAGACAGAACACGGTTGCAGAGTCTGGCAAAAAGAGATAATGAGTCATTCAAAGAGTATGCCCAGCGGTGGAGGGCTTTGGCTGCACAGGTAACACCCCCTTTGTTAGAGAAAGAATTAGTCTTCATGTTCATGGAAACCCTACCGCCGTTATACTACGATCGGTTGATTGGTAGCGTGTCTTCCAATTTCTCAGACATGGTAATCATCGGTGAAAGACTACAAAACGGGATGAGAAGCGGCAAGATTGCCCATGGTTCCACAGGTATAACCACTCAGAAAAAGCCATTCTCCGGATTTTCAAGGAAGAAAGAAGGAGAGACCAACGCCATCACCATAAGCCCACCTTATCAACCACAAAACACCCCTGTCCCCACTCAAACACGACCAACTCTTCCACCACAAAATAATTACCACAAAAGCTACCCAGACAAAAAATAGACCACCTTTGATCCCATCCCCATGTCCTATACTGACCTCTTCAACTATCTTTTTACAAACAAACTCATCAATACCAGACCCATGAGACCAGTGCAACCACCCTACTTCCGAGGCTACAATCCCAATGTTACCTGTGCATTTCATGAAGGGGCAGTAGGGCATGCTGTTGAGGACTGCAAGGCATTCAAAATTGTAGTGCAAGATCTTATTGATGCCAAAGGGATAACCTTCAAACAAGAAAACCCGAGTATCACAACTAATCCGCTGCCTGGTCATCAGAAACATGCAACCAATGCCATCCATGATACGGGGAGTCAATCCTTAATCAGAACTGTGGAGTGTATCCAAACACCCTTAGAGGTTATTCATGCAAAGCTATGCAAGTTCGGGGTCATTGAGAGAGGATGTACTCAGAGGGAAGTCTGTGTTGATGTTAATTGTGATGGGGCATGCGAGGCTTTCAGGACAGTTTTGCAGGACCTATTGGATCGTCATGTAATCCAAATAGGTGTGCAAGAGAAAGAGGAGGATGTGCTGACTTTCCAATCAAATAGGAATATAAATGTTCAGAAACCCATTGAGGTCCCGTATAGCCGAAAGCCGATCGAGGAGAGACTTAAGACCATTGTGATTCCTGTCCCAGCTCCTCATCAAAAGAACAATGCTGTTCCATGGAGCTATGGGGTGTCAGTTCTAATTCAGACGCCTCAGGTTGTTCCTGATATCACCAACATTGCGGGAAGCAGCGGAGTCACTAGAAGCGGACGTGTTTATGACCCTGAAGTCCTGAAAGAAGGTCCCTCAAAGGAGGAGGAGGAAAGAATTCGCAAAGGCAAAGCGCAAGAGCCCAAGGAAAGTAGGAAAGTGTCAGAACAAGAAGCCACTGAATTTCTGAAGATCATGCGTCAGAGTGATTACAAAGTGGTGGACCAGCTGCACCACACTCCTGCAAAGATCTCTATCATGTCCCTACTGCTCAATTCTGAGGTTCACCGTGCAGCCCTAATGAAAGTATTGAATGAAACCCATGTAGCTCAGAACATCACTGTTGACCAGCTCGATGGCATTGTAGGGAATATTGTTGCATCCAATTATATTACTTTTACCGATGATGAGCTCACCCCTGAGGGAAAGGGGCATAATCAGGCACTTCACATTTCAGTTAGATGTGGTGAATATACACTCTCCAGGGTCCTCATCGACAATGGATCCTCTTTGAATGTCATGCCCAAATCTACTATGAGCAGATTAAATGTAGACTGTTCATTTATGAAGCCTAGCTCAACACTAGTTAGGGCATTTGATGGATCCAAGAAGGAGGTTATGGGAGAAATGGAGTTCCAGATGCAGATAGGGCCAGAAGTATTTTATGTGAATTTTCAGATCATGGACATTGCATCATCCTACAGTTGTCTCCTGGGGAGACCCTGGATTCATGCTGCCGGTGCTGTTCCTTCATCCCTCCACCAAAGGCTTAAGTTTGTAGTCGACGACAAGCTGATAGTCGTTTTTGGAGAAGAAGAATTCATCGTTAGCAAGCCCCATCCTTCTCAATACATTGAGGCTGCAGAAGAGTCACTTGAATCTGCCTTTCAATCACTAGAAATTGCAAATGCTGCTTTTGTGAGGGAAGAAGCCCCGTTGCCCGTACCAAAGATATCTAACGCAGTTATCATGGTAGCCAAAGTCATGCTGCAAAATGGTTACCAGATCGGAAAAGGGTTGGGAAAGTCCGAGCAAGGAGTTCTGACGCCGGTTCAGCTGCAAGAGTACAAGGATAGGCGTGGGTTAGGATATTGGCCCACTCAAGTTGATAAGAAGAGAATGGCTGAGGAAAAGCGGGAAAGGAGGCTAGCTAAGCTTCAGGGACGGGAATCAAGCTTGAAGAAGATTCCTATCTATGATCTCTCTTGGAGCTTTAGGAATGCGGGTATGCTGGATTCCGATCAGGTGGCCGTCATTGAGGAAGAATCAGTTAAGAAAGACGAGGGTGTGGACTTGGTGCGTCGCAGTGCGGCAGATGAAGAGCTTGATAATTGGAAGATCATTGATTTCCCTGTTATTTTCATTCCAAAGTAATGATTTTGTAATGCAAATTCTTTGGCCCTGCCCAAGGCCTTAGGATATTCCATAAGGGCATGCATGTTTTTCCTTCAAATATCATCTATCAAATAAAATGTTGTTTTGGATTCTCGAATAAATAAATGTGCTTTTCATTATTTTACGTCTCCATCTTGTGTTTCTATTTTTGCTTGTTCATTTCTTTCTATTCCCGCAAATGCAGATCTAAAATGAATATCTTTGAGAATAACGATGCCAACGGTTCATATGTTAATTTTGATCACCCCGTTAACCAAGCTGAGGAGGATGTTGAGGATGACTGGGAAACTCCTCCAGAGTTGATGAGAATGGTTGAACAAGAGGAAAAGGTTATTCAGGTACATGGGGAGTCTGTTGAGATAATTAACCTAGGCACAGAGGACAGCAAGAAGGAAGTAAAGGTGGGTACTTCAATGAAGGAAGGTGAGCGCAAGAAACTAATTGAACTCCTACATGAGTATGTTGATGTCTTTGCATGGACTTATCAAGATATGCCAGGTTTAGATACTGACATAGTGGTGCATAAGTTGCCAGTCAAGCCAGAATGTCCTCCGGTAAAGCAGAAACTGAGAAGAATGAAGCCAGAAATGTCCTTAAAGATCAGGGATGAAGTGAAAAAGCAGTTTGACGCTGGGTTCCTAGCGGTAGCCAAGTATCCGCAATGGGTTGCCAACATCGTGCCAGTTCCGAAAAAGGACGGGAAAGTTAGAATGTGTGTTGATTACAGAGATCTGAACCGTGCTAGTCCCGAAGATGATTTTCCCCTGCCCCATATTGATGTCTTAGTGGATAGTACGGCACAACATTCACTGTTCTCCTTCATGGATGGGTATTCAGGATATAACCAGATCAAGATGGCCCCTGAAGATATGGAGAAGACAACTTTCACAACTCTTTAGGGGACGTTCTGTTACAGAGTCATGCCATTCGGGTTGAAGAACACCGGTGCTACCTATCAAAGGGCTATGGTCACATTGTTTCATGACATGATGCACAAGGAAATAGAGGTCTACGTGGATGATATGATCTCCAAGTCTAAAACGGACGAGGAGCACATTGTCAATTTGCAAAAGCTCTTCGAGCGGTTGAGAAAATTCAAGCTCAGATTAAATCCTGCCAAGTGTACCTTTGGCGTACGATCAGGAAAGTTGTTGGGGTTCATCGTCAGCCAAAAGGGAATAGAGGTCGATCCAGACAAGGTACGTGCGATTCTTGAGATGCCAGTCCCTAAAACAGAAAAAGAGATTCGAGGTTTTCTCGGAAGACTGAACTACATCTCTAGGTTCATATTCCAGTTGACTGCCACTTGTGAACCAATCTTCAAACTTTTGTACAAGAATCAAGAGACCAAATGGAATGAGGATTGCCAAGAAGCATTTGAAAAGATCAAGAAATATCTTCAGAATCCACCTATCTTGATGCCTCCTGTACCCGACAGACCTCTGATCCTGTACCTAACCGTGCTAGACAGCTCAATGGGTTGCATGTTAGGGCAACATGATGAATCTGGGAAGAAAGAGCATGCCATTTACTATTTGAGCAAGAAATTCACCGACTGTGAGACAAGGTACTCGCTGCTAGAAAAGACTTGTTGTGCTTTAACTTGGGCTGCTCATCGTTTGAGGCAGTACATGCTAAGTCACACTACTTGGTTGGTATCTAAAATGGATCCTATCAAGTATATCTTCGAGAAGCCCGCACTTACAGGGAGACTTGCCCGTTGGCAAATGCAGTTATCAGAATATGATCTCCTATATGTCACTCAGAAAGCAATTAAAGGTAGTGCGCTGGCCGAGTACCTGGCACACCAGCCTGTTGAAGATTATCAGCCTATGCAGTATGACTTTCCTGATGAAGATATCATGGCTTTGTTTGAAGAAGGGAAATCCCCAGAAGATGAAAGATGGAGAATGGTGTTCGATGGTGCCTCCAATATGTATGGGCACGGAGCCGGGGCAGTGCTGATTTCCCCTGATAATCGCTTCATCCCATTCACTGCCAGACTAAGCTTCTACGTCACTAATAATATCGCAGAGTATGAGGCATGTATTCTTGGTATCCAGGCAGCCATTGATTGGAAAGTTAAGAGACTTGATGTGTATGGAGATTCAGCTCTAGTAATTCACCAAGTGAACGGTGATTGGGAGACCAGGGACTCTAAGTTGATCCCTTACCGAGATTACATTCTAAAGCTGGTTGAGCCTTTTGAGGAAATTGCATTCCAGCACTTTCCTCGCAATGAGAATCAGTTGGCTGATGCACTAGCCACTTTGTCTTCAATGTTTAATATCAGCTACGACAAAAGCTTGACTCACATCGGGATTCAGCATCGAGATTTGCCAGCACATCATTATTGCATGGTCATCGAGGAAGAGTCTGATAACAAGCCCTGGTATTATGACATCAAGCAGTACATCCTGAATAGAGAATACCCTCCGGGAGCGTCAGAGAATGACAAGAGAACCCTCAGAAGATTGTCAAGGAATTTCTTTTTGAGTGGTGAAGTTCTATACAAGAGAAATTATGATATGGTCCTTTTAAGGTGTGTGACAAAAGAAGAGGCAACAAAAATCATGAGAGAAGTCCATGAAGGCTCATTTGGGGTTCATTCCAGTGGGCATACCATGGCAAGAAAAATATTAAGAGCTGGCTATTATTGGTTGCAAATGGAATCAGATTGCTATAGTTTCGTAAGAAGATGTCACAAGTGTCAGATCTACGCTGATCATATTCATGTACCACCTGCTTCCCTAAATGTCTTGACCGCCTCTTGGCCATTCTCAATGTGGGGCATGGACGTCATAGGTCCTATCGAGCCTAAGGCGTCAAATGGGCATCGCTTCATCCTGGTCGCTATTGATTACTTCACCAAGTGGGTTGAAGCTGCTTCATATTCCAGCATTACCAGCTCTGTAGTTGCTAAGTTTGTAAAGAAAGATTTGATTTGCCGCTATGGGCTTCCGGATAAGATTATCACAGATAATGGCAGCAACTTGAACAGTAAGATGATGAAAGAATTATGCGAGGACTTCAAAATCCAACATCATAATTCTTCTCCATACCGTCCCAAGATGAATGGGGCAGTTGAAGCGGCCAATAAGAATATCAAGAGGATTGTGCAAAAGATGGTAGTAACCTATAAAGATTGGCACGAGATGCTTCCTTTCGCCTTGCATGGGTATCGTACCTCAGTGCGTACTTCAACCGGGGCAACCCCTTTCTCATTGGTGTATGGGTCGGAAGCAGTCCTCCCCATTGAAGTTGAGATACCTTCTCTGCGGGTACTGATGGAAACCAAATTGGAAGAAGCAGAATGGGTCCAAGCTCGTCTGGATCAGCTGAACCTCATTGAGGAGAAAAGAATTGCTGCCCTATGTCATGGCCAGTTGTATCAGCAAAGGATGAAAACAGCTTTCGACAAGAAGGTTCGTCCCCGAGAATTCAGCGAGGGAGACCTTGTGCTCAAGAAGATTCTGCCTATTCAGAGTGACCCCCGTGGGAAATGGACTCCTAGCTATGATGGACCATATGTGGTAAAGAAAGCCTTTTCTGGAGGAGCATTGATACTCACCAACATGGACGGTGAAAAACTCAGAAACTCAGTCAATTCAGATTCAGTCAAGAAATATTACGCCTGAGAAAAATAAAAAGGAAAAAGAGAAAAAATGAGCCAAGCAAGAATTAGCTCGCTAGGTTGAAAACCCGAAAGGGTGACCTAGGCAAAAAAGAGCGACCCGGTGGACTGAAAACTCGCAAAGAGCGGTCCAGGCAAAAATTAGGGTCAGAAGGGTTGGACTTAAAAAAGTAAAATAGGCAAGCAGCGCCTCCAAAAGCTTGGATAAAAGGGTGATCAAGGATATAAGTATGGGTGATTGGCATCAACACTCCAAAGACGAAGAACGCTCATAAGATCTGTTGCGTCCATTTTTCTTGCTTTTTCTTAGTTTCAAAGTTCTCAATGTACTTTTTTCAGTCGGCGCGACCTTTTTGCGCGTTCGATTTCCATATGAATAAAAGTCCAAACTCTTTACTCCGTCTGCTTATTGTTTTGTCATTGCTTCCTTTTCATTTGTGCTTTAAAATGATGTTTTATGGTAGATGATAAATGAATTATGAAAATGTGCATAAATCAGAGCATTAAACTCATTGCGAAACTTTTGAAAATCATGAGGAAAGAAATGATCTCTCAATCAGGTAAATTCATAAAAGCCAAACAAAAGCACTGAGCGCGTCAAAATAATTCAAAAAAAAAGGGGCTGAAGCATGACCCTCACACCATTATGGACGATCATCGTGCCTCGTGGCGCAGGTCCTACGATTTGGTTGAACCGGTGAAAGAAAAGCCAAAAAGAGCAAAAGAGCAACAAAAATAAGAAGAAAAGGAAAAGAAAACAATAAAAAAGGGGATTTTTAAAAAAAAAGAGAGCAAAAGAGCAATAAAACGAATAAAACTCATGCATTGCATTCATCAAACATAGACAAAAAAATTCATGCAAGCAAGAAGAAGCTCCTGCATCACATCACATTCATCCCATCAAAAAGCAATCATGGCATTTGCATTACATGCATTTGTTCATATCACTCGCAGGTACAAGAACGGATAAACACTTCGGTGTTAATCCTCGCCCTCAGTTCCCAGAAAATGCTCCCTTAGTTCGGAGTTCAAATGTTTTTCAGTTCAGCGCTCAAGCATACATTGTAGTTTGGAGTTCAAAATCGCTCTCGTCAGAGTTCAACGCTCCCTTCTGTCCAGGTCTCACGTCGTGTACGAGCAACGCGATGGACCGCAGCCCCATGTGAGGTTCAACGGAATAGTTGTATCAGCCTAAGATACAGTGGATGCCGTGCATTGATCAGTATATCAGTTCCGGAGCTGATAGCGATCCCCCCGGTCGCTCGAAAAGGCCAACAGGAAGCGTGCTCCTCAAAGCCACGTGCAAACTCGGATTCGTCAAGAGTCCATTTAAGGATTACAGGTTTTAGGCAGCCTGGGCAATTTACCGCTTTCTGCACGCCAAGTGCCCATTTACCGCTTTTTGCACGCCAAGTGCCCGTTTACCATTTTCTGCACGCCAAGTGCCCGTTTTACCTTTTTTGCCCGCACGTCAGTGTTCATTTATTGTTTTCGCATCGACACGAAAGTGTCTACTCTTTATCTTCATTTTACCTCGGAATATGTTTCAGCCAATTCATATTCTTTGTTAAAATCCAGATAAAACAAAAAAATAATAGAAAAATAATAAATAAAAAAGAGAAGGAAAAGGAAAAGAAAGCTCAGGTTTCTCTAGGTAGACAAAATTGGTATAATTTCTGAATTCTTTATTTCCATTTTGCCTCGGAATATGTTTCGGCCAATTCATATTCCTTGTCAAAATCCAAATAAAGAGGGGCAGCTGTTATACCCCAATTTTGTCCGTCTTCTTTTTCTAGTTTTAATCGTTTATTTCACTTAAATCGTGTTTTGAAGTCGCGTGATTACAAGAATTATCAGTATGGCGTCTCAGTTACTAATCCTGGTCAATTTCAATGACCCTGTTCAACTAAATCGAAATACCGTTGTTTTAAATTAGGCATGCACGCGAAGGATCGGTCGTTTCGTGCGTTCTTCAATTTAATCTTTGTATTTGGATTTAGTCGAACCTAATTGGGACTAACAAAGTCATTTTTCTCGCGATTGGGCTTGTCGTTTCGATTTGGGCTTAAGAATGCAATTCCAAGTTAATTTTTAGCGTTTTTAGTTAACAGGCCCATTTTTCTATTTTTGGGCCTCGTTTTAGCGTACTTGTCTAGTTGGGTCCGATATCGTCTTTGTATTTGGCCCAATTTCTTTTATTATTTTTACTTTGCCTATTCATTTATTTTGACTAGTATATATAGTCTAAAAATGTCAAAAAAATTCTATTTATTTTTATTTACAATTTAATAGTGTTTAGGAGTCCAAATGTCCAAAAAAATACAAAAAAAATTACATCAAAAGGGCCAAAAATGGCCAGATCCGAAAATGAGCATCTAAGGAGCAGATTAGGGTTTCCTAGCAGCACTCCAAGCTGCTACAGCTGCTGATGGGCTTGGATCCAAACCTGAAAAAAAAAATATTCAAAGCCCAGTCAAAATACAATCAATGCCTAAACCTAAAAATGCAGTATAAATCAGCAGTCAAACAGCAGTAGCAGGACACGGAATTCGAGGTAGAAATCATTCAAAAATTAGGGTTTTACACCGAAACCCTAATCTGAAGACACTCTCTTCACTTCGGTTCAAAAAAAATCCAAACTTGCAGAAGAACGAACATCGCCAGAAGCACTACGCTAAGGGGTGGTAACAACAAGCATACAGATCTGCTCTTTACATTAAGAGACACAGGTTGGTGTTTATATATACATATATGCGAAAATCTGTAATTACAAAATATGTAAGTGTAGATCTACTATGTTTTAAGTTCTGTTTATTTTAAAAATGGCTCAGAAACGAGGTAAAGTAAGGTAGTTGTTGTTGTCAAATTAGCACTATTTCGGTTATGTTATTTTTGAATCAAAGAGAGCTTAGAAACTCAAGATAAAAAATGCCTATAGATTATAAAAATAGTAGGAAAGAATCAGACCAAAGGAGGATAAAAAAAACAAGCAGAATAAGAAGAGAAAAAAAATCTGACCGTACGCTCGCCGGAGCTCCGGTCATCTTCTCCGGCGAAGCTCCGGCGAGACCAACCAAACCGAAGCCAACCCCTTCCAAATCACCCCAACAGCCATGAAAAACGACCCCAAACCGAAACTAAGAGTAAAAAAAATTAAAAAAAAACTATCCTTCGAAGTCTCGCCTGAGACTTCGTCTTCTCCGGTGAAGCTCCGACGAGCCACCAAACTGAAGCCAATCCCTTCCAGATAACTCCAGCTGCCGTGAATCACCAACACTCCGGCGAATCCCCACCAAACCAACCATTAGCCACCCAAAGCCGAACCCTTCCCGTTTCTGTTAACCCACCAGCGAAGCACTCCTCAATACCGCCGGCCACTCGTCTCCGACGGAGCCGTCCTTGTTGTCTCCCTCTCCTCCTCTGAGCTTCGGTCTTCAACTTCCCTCTCCCAGGAAACCGGCGCAATTCCCGCCGCCAATCTCTCTCTCACCGTGGAATAAGGCGAAATTTTCGCCATGAATCTCTCTCTCTCTTGGCAGCGGCGCTGCTGTTATGTGGAAGGGAAGGGAGGAATGAATTAGGTTTAGGGTTATTATGTTTTAGGCTTATATAGTGTCTCCAATAAATATTTTGTTTTAATTTTATTTTTAATGTTCAGATTACTGCTGACACCCCCCTCAATTCATGCGCGCGCCCCCCTCACTTAAGCCCAGTTTCGCATACTGGGCTCTCCTATGCGAACTGGGCCTCTCTTTTTTTTACACCTGCTATTAATTATACAACCCCTTGCGACCAATAACACCCTATTTTACCATTTCACCCCCCTTTCTCGTTTTTTTAATTTAATTTAATTCTCTTCAAGACAAAATAGTTTCTCATAAATCAAAAACTTTGTTAATAGTCTTGTGAAGCCTTTGCTTGCCTGATTATTAACAACGAGGTACTAGTGGTGGTCACTTGGAGCCTTTGCTCAATTGATCATCATGAATGCCCGAATTTTCCTAAAGAGTTTCACTAAATCAAAAAAATCAAAAACTTTGTTAATAGTCTTGTGAAGCCTTTGCTTGCATGATTATTAACAACGGAGCGCTAGTGGTGATCACTTGGAGCCCTTGCTCAATTGATCATCATGAAAGCTTGATTTTCACAATTAATCAAAATAAAAAACAAAAACCATTTTCCAAACAAACAAGAACTACGTAGCTTTGAATTCTCCATCGCACCGGGAGATACGTAGGAGCGGGCCATGTCCTGTCAAGCACTTTTTCTAAAAACCCTTTTTTTTTTCCCTTTTCTCTCCAAAAATAAAAATTTTATTAAGTTCTTTAATTCATTTTCAATAAGAAATAAAGAGGCAAATTAGGTATTTTTCAAATCAACACTTAAAACCACACATTTAATTAAAGGTTCCCTCTCAGTAGAGAGGACGTGTGAGGTGCTAATACCTTCCCCGCGCGTAACCGACCCCCGAACCCAAAACTCTCAGTTTTCAAAGGCCAATCGCTTTCTAAAAAAGGTTTTTCTAATACTTTCCTTAAATAAGTATTGGTGGCGGCTTCATTGTTTTTTTAGAAAAGTTGTAAACGAGGAAGGCTCTCCCTCGGGGGCTTTTTCGGGCGCAACACCCCTTCTTCATTTTCCCTTTCTTCCTCTCTCTATCTCTCGATTTTGTGTTTCTTCTCTATCAATTGTGGGTTTACAGTTGCCTTTTCTTCTTCTCTATCACCGAATCCAGATCCTTCATCGCCAGCGGCAGCGATTGCGGTGGTTCTATTCCTGGACATCGGAGGAAGAGGAGTTGATTAGAGATGGGAATTTCATCGCTGCCGTGGACATTGGAGGGAGGATGAGTAGGGTTTTCAAATTGAGATGCATGCACCAACAAATTGAAACTTGGGGTGGGGAGGAGGTGAAGTATGCGTGAAGTGAATGAGTTTGAGTATAGGAAACGTAACCTCAGAAAAAAATTGGACCAAATACAATGTTTTTAGCCACCGACACCCACAAAGCATAATCAAGCAGAAAATTGAAGCCACCTGGTTAAAAAACACTGCAAAATACAGGAAGAAGAACGCCATGTGTCTCAGCAACCATACCCAGTTTTCTTGCTGCATTTCTTCCCTGACAAGCCGATACAACCATCACCATCACTTGCCTAGTTTGCAAGGCCACGCAGCTGGCAGCGAACGTGGTAACCCTTCCCTGACAAATCCACACCGCACCATACCACCATAACCATCACTTGCTGACTAGAGCTTACTTGGCAACGACGTACCTCTGCATCCCACGTGCACCACGCGGCGGCCAGGAACTGGCCGGAGAATTGGAGGGAAATGGGGGGTAAGGCGGGAAGGCGGACATGGAGATCCTACGTGGAGAGTACCATCGGATGTATATATAGAGATAAGTTTGATAACAAATCACTACTACAGATTTTTTAATGGGCAGCGCTTTTTTTATCATTGGGCAGCGCTTTTGAGCGCTGCTAATATTTGCGCTGCTGATTCCACTCTAATAATGGGCAGCGCTTTTAAAAGCGCTGCCCATTTATAGCAATGGGCAGTGCTTTTAGGAAAAAGCGCTGCTCATTGCCTTAGCGCATTTTCAAATGAGCAGCGCTTTGTAGGAGAAAGCGCTGCTCATTGCCTTAGCGCATTTTCGAATGGGCAGCGCTTTTTAGGAGAAAGCGCTGCTCATTGCCTTAGCGCTTTTACGAATTGGCAGCGCTTTCTCCTAAAAGCGCTGCCTATTCGTAATAGCGCTGCCTATTCGTAATAGCGCTAAGGCAATGAGCAGCGCTTTCTCCTAAAAGCGCTGCCCATTGTGTAATTTTTTTTTTATTTTTTTTTTTTCTGTTTTTGTTATTTTCCTTTTTACAATTGCAATTTTCCTGGACATATATATCTATACTCATAACTAACTTAGCTATATGTATCCAAAAAGGCAAATCAAACATTATGAGCAAAATCAAAACCAGCTATTTTTCAGCAAGTAAACCAGCATATAACTAACTTTTTTTTACATTTCCAATTCCTTCCAATTCTATTTCTCAGCAAATCAAATTATATCCAAATACACCAGAATCAAAACAAGTGCTTAAGTTTCCCAATTCATTCCATTTCTACACTTGAACCAAAACAAACTAGCTAACAAGTTATTATCCAATTCATATGTACCCAAAACTAGCTAAACTTACAATATGAACCAAAACTAGCTAACAAGTGCTTAAGTTTCCCAATTCATTCCATTTCTACACTTGAACCAAAACAAACTAGCTAACAAGTTATTATCCAATTCATATGTACCCAAAACTAGCTAAACTTACAATATGAACCAAAACTAGCTAACAAGTGCTTAAGTTTCCCAATTCATTCCATTTCTACACTTGAACCAAAACAAACTAACTAACAAGTTATTATCCAATTCATATGTACCCAAAACTAGCTAAACTTACAATATGAACCAAAACTAGCTAACAAGTGCTTAAGTTTCCCAATTCATTCTATTTCTACACTTGAACCAAAACAAACTAGCTAATTAACAAGTTATTATCCAATTCATATGTACCCAAAACTAGCTAAACTTCAATATGAACCAAAACTAGCTTAGTTGTATGTATCCAAATCAAACGCTAACAACTTACAGTATTACATATTCTATCCAAAATAAAAAAAAAACGGGAGACATAACGGCACCACTCTCCTCTAAGCTCAACTAGCTGTTCCTCAGAGTATGTCTTCACCCGACAATCAGGAAAATACTGAAATTATATAAATAAATAAAATTAGAATTGAAATGGTTAAATGAAATTAACTATTATTATATCAAAATCAAAAAGAATTCTAGATACCTGTCGGGGAATAATCGTTTGGTTGTGGGTAATAATTTCCTTCAAAAATTTCATTACATAATACCCACAATCATTGCTATTGGGTTGTTTTGGACACTACAAAACAAAACATTAGTTAAATGTTAAATTTAATTTAATACATTTTTTCACAAAATAATGTAATTAAATATATAAGAACATTGATTAAAAACTTACAGCTATCGGTATCCATTTGGTCTTTGATTGTTCCACTCCCCAATATGTTTTCAAACAACTGAACACAATGACATATAACTATATTATTCGAAATACATACGTATATAAGTAAAACAAAGAAATATGTAGAGGGATCGAAATACACACACCTATTAAATAACTCGATCAACTCGGGGTAGTTGTTGAAATGACCATGCAATGGATCAATGAAGTACACCGTATCTCTCCCCGGATTTATTACTAACAGAATCCAATGTTCCCTACAAAATAAGATTTTGAATAAGTAATTGACTAGTATTTAAAAAATGCATGTTATATATATAAGAATGGATTAAATCTCTCACCGAAAGAGACACGGTGCCAAAAACATGTAATCATCGCTTTTACTTTGAACTTCCCAGAAGCGTCGAGTGATATAATTTTTAACCTCTGTCTTGTTTTGTTCCACAAGCATCTCATAATTACGCAGCTTCTGGGACACATCATGCAGGTGTGTATTATCCGGACACATGAACACAAATCTCAGTGTCTGTTCCGAAGGGACCAAAATATCCTCGTACAAGTACCTATAATTAGAGATATATACAAATTAAATTAACGATTTAATAAAAAAAATTCATTGATGTCAAATAATCAATTACATACGTACCTGACATATGCTCTAATAGCAGTACTGGTTGCCCAGTTCAATTCACATACATCACTGATATCCTCACGTCTGATCGACAGTGTTTGACCTAAAGTCCCAAAAATTTGGTCATCCATCTCTAATTCAAGCGGGATTGCCTCATCCATCCTGAATTCCGCGTGCATTTCAGCATAACCAATAATCTTATAATCATTAATTGAAGAGGCCGAGGGCTGAGACTGAGACACAATTGGAGAAGGGGAGGGCTGAGTCACTTTTGGAGGAGGGGTGGGCTGGGTCACTTTTGGAGGAGGGGCGGGCTGAGAATTTTGTGTAGAAGGGCCGGACCGAGACACTTTCTTGCCAACACTTATGCTTTTAGATTTTGCATTTTGGCGTACCTATATATTAAAAAAAATAATTACTTAGTTAGCACACAATATATGACAAAAAATAATAATTAGTTACAAGTATATTGTCACTTACCACAAGGCGTGTTGGCCATGCCACAAAGGTACCAACTGCATCATCCACATTCAGTAAATCTATACTGATATTTGGAACAGGCAATTGTGCATTCCCCACAATCGCACAGTCAACTCTGACTCTAAGATGATCTGGAGGTAGGGGTAAATTGTGCATCAATGGACCCAATTGGTTACATATGAAGCCTATTGCAACCATTTGACGTGGGTTTGAGATATACAATTCACACTCACACTCATTGTTGTCCTAAATCAATTATAAACAAAAAATAATAAAGACATTATTTTATGTAATAAGAAAGAGAGTTTAAAAATTAATTCATTATTTATTGTAAAAAAAAACAATTAATACCTTAGTTGACGGAATGGTGCAACTATCTCGTGCGCTATTTGTGGGAGGGGATGATGGTACCGCAGGCGCCGAAACCATCGCATATTGCAGTTTGAAATCACTAAGTTCAGCCCTTAGACCTTCATACAATACTCGCAACTCTCTACTCTGTTGACAATCATGCTCACCATGAGTTTGCTTTTTTGGTCCAAGGTAGTGGGTTGGATTAACGCCAAATCCACAACCCCTTGTACGGCCCGAGTATTCTCCCCTTTCCAAGGCACGAGAAAGAATTTCCTTTTTAGAGCAATCTGTGATCTCTCCCTGTGACACAGACTGTGATATGGTTTCCTAATTCACAAAAAAAAGTATAATAAAATGATTATACATTACAAAGATCATAAAAATTTTAAAAGTTTTTGAAATACTTACAATTCTATGGGTCACCTCCTTAGTTTTGGGATCCACAATCTCCCCATCCTTGTTTTGTCGGGCCTCTACCCACAAAACATGCCGCTCAATACTTTCTTTATGACGATCTTTCCCACTCTCCTCCAACTATATTTAAATTTACCAAATGTTAAGACATTATAAATCAAAAGATTCATTAAACAAGAAGAAATCAAGTTTATTGTGTCTTACCAATCTTTCTTCAATAAATTGATATCCACTAGCACCGCCTCTATACGGGTACTCACAACATGAAGCTCTCCCTCGATTCTGTTGGCTTGTTTTCTATTTAGAGAGATAAGTATACATTAATGCATAATATATAATTGTCAAATATATTTTAAGTTATAACTTAATAGATTATAGTACTAACCAAGAATTCTGGATCTTCAGTGCGTTTTCTAACAAATATACCTCAATCCTCCTTTGTAATAAATCCACTATATAGTGGTGGAGGCTCCCATCTGATGTTTCCACTATGATCTCTGAGATATTTATTTGTTAGACTAGTCCTAAAATTCCGATGTAACTTTCCCGCTTCCTTCATTAACCAGATTTTTCGAGTCTCGTCCACGTCAAAAAATTTCTGCTTACACATATTCAATGAAAATGATATAAATATATATGGTTACAAAATTATTAAATAAGATAACTAAAGAGATATAAAATTATATACCTGTAGTTAACCAGAACTCCTCTTTTTGTTTCCACAAAATGGCATTTTTTTTGTCATTCCAATTAGTGATTGTAATTGGTATCATTTGTTTTACCTTACTACCAACAAAGGTAATCAACTGTGTGCCATTTCTTCCAATTGGCTGACCCTTAACATTCCACTCGACCTGCATTATGTCATTAGTTAATTAATTATCAAACAATTAAAACTAAGTATTGAATTAAGTTAATTAGTAACTTACTGATAAGGGTCCTTTTCCTTTATTTATCCGACCGATGATATCTTTTTTGACAGTCATTCCACGGGGACCATGCTTCCTGATATAGTCTCCAACATCACTCTCATGACCGCTGTCATCATGCCCACTACCATGATCATTATAATCTTCCATCTGACCTGCAATAAAATAAATAACCAGTCAAGAAAAATAAATAACCAGTCAAGAAGATGAAAACTATGTAAATAACTAGTCAAGAAGATGAATAATCATTGTTATTGTTATATTTATTGAAAAGACCAACAAAAAATTAAATAACTAATCAAGAAGATGAAAACTATGTAAAAATGCATTTGATGTAAGAAAACTATGTAAAAAAATAAATAATCATTGTTATTGTTACCTTTTCCTTTTCTTGGAGATAATTTTATTTGCAATTCGCTTCTTGGTACTTTGTTTTTGACGAATCGTAATTCCATCACTATGATCCTTTCTAACATACACAACATCCTCTTTTTCCCCTACTATTGGTAGTGATGTCCCGAAGAAAGGGTCGTCCTCAATACCATCATCATCGGTTGATTGATCATAAATGTCAGTCACCAATTTTTTATTTGTCAATAAAACAATGGACCAATTGATATCAACGGGATCAGTGACATAAAACATTTGTTGAGCTTGGGATGCCAAAATAAAAGGCTCATCTTTATATCCTAACTTGTTGAAATTCACTCGCATGAACCCCGACTCATCAATCTGTAAACCATTATTATTGTCAACCCACTTACATTGGAACACAGGCTCCTGAAACATGTTGTAATCCAACTCCCATATGTGTTCAATGACCCCGAAGTATGACATATTCGCGTATATGGGATTTCTGTCTTTGGCACTTGATGTATGCATAGCTTGAGCTACAAGAGTCACCCCACTATTTTGCATTTTACTCTGATCATCATGGTTTTTTGTATAGAACGTGTACCCGTTCATTAGATAGCTGGTGTAAGAGAAAACAGATATATTTGGACCTTTTGCTAACCATCTCAATCTTTCTGAAATCGAGGTAGGATTCATAGCAAACTGGAAATCAATGTGCTCTTTTAGCCACACTATGAAACTCTGATTGTGTTCTTTTGTTAACCAAACTTGACCCTTATATGGGTGATCACTCTTAAGTATGTCCATGTGCTTGGCAACATATGAATCAACCTCACTATCATTGTGCAAATCATATAAGTGTGCTTGATCTAGTTCTTTCCTTGATACCATAACTATTTTAGTTCCTGACATCCCTTTACTAATGCTTCCTAAGTGACGAGACCTTGGCAGTCCCACGGAATATTCAAGACTAGATAGATAGCCGGTGCAGAACTCAATAGCTTCTTCAACTATGTAGCGCTCAACAATACACCCCTCGGGTCGTGATCGGTTTTTAACATATCCTTTTAATATCTTCATGTAACGCTCAAACGGATACATCCATCTCATGTAACATGGGCCACACAATTGTGTCTCTCTAATCATATGAACTATTAGATGAATCATTATGTCAAAAAATGAAGGTGGGAAATACATCTCAAGCTCACACAAAGTGACAGTAATTTCTCTTTGCAATGATGGCAACTTTCCAGGGTCAATCACCCTACTACAAATCGCCTTAAAAAAGAAACAAAGTTTGGTTAGGGTCTGGTGCACTTTCTTAGGCAAAATGGATCGTATACCAATGGGTAGCAAATTCTCCATTAGAACATGACAATCATGGGACTTTAAAGACTTTAACTTGAGGTCTTTCATCGATACAAGGTTCGTAACATTTGAAGAGTACCCCTCTGGAACTTTAACTCCATGAAGAAACTTACAAAACACGGTCTTCTCCTTTTTAGATAGAGTATGAGCTGCCGGAGGTAGATATGTACGTGTACCCTTCTTTATCGGACCCAATTCTGGTCTCAACCCCAAACTAAGCAAGTCCAACCTCGAGTTGATGGTATCTTTAGTCTTTCCTGGTATATTGAGTAAAGTACCAATGACACTTTCAAAAACATTTTTTTCAACATGCATCACATCAATGAAGTGCCTTACATATAATGACTTCCAGTATGGCAACTCAAAGAAAATCGACTTTTTCTTCCACCCCCGTTTGGCAAGCTCTCTGGCAAAAGGCTTCCCAAATTTAATGTTCAAATCTTTCACTTTTTCAAATAGTTGTTCGCCCGTCAAAGGCATGGAAGCTTTACGGGTTTCGGTATTCCCATTGAATGCCTTTTTCAACAGTCGATACTGATGAGTAGATGGCAAAAATCTACGATGACCAGGGTAGATATTCTTCTTACCATGTTTCAACCACATCCAATCAGTGTTATCTTCACATATAGGGCATGCACACTGACCTTTGTTACTGTACCCAGATAGATTTCCGTAAGCTGGAAAGTCATTAATTGTGCCAAAAATCATAGCCCTCAGGGTGAAACTTTCTTCTCTGAACCCATCATACACCTCTACTCCAGTCTCCCACATTAACTTCAAGTCTTTAATTAAAGGAGCCAAGTATACATCAATATCATTTCCTGGTTGGTTGGGCCCAGAAATTAACAATGACAACATCATATATTTGCGTTTCATGCAAAGCCATGGAGGTAAGTTATAGATCGCCAAAATCACGGGCCAAGTACTATGGGAGCTACTCTGAATACCGTGCGGGATAAATCCATCAGCAGACAATGCAAGTCGTAGGTTTCTTGAATCCAACCCGAAATCAGGAAAATCAATATCAATTTTTTTCCACTGCGGAGAATCTGCCGGGTGTCGTAGCATGCCATCTTTAATCCTTTCATCCTCATGCCATGTCAAGTGTTTTGCATCTTCTGAACTACGGTACATGCGCCTAAATCGAGGAATTATGGGAAAATACCACAACACCTTTTCTGGAGCAGATTCTTTCTTTTTATACCGCGATGCGTTACATTTAGGACACAACTTTAACAATGCATGTTCATTCCGAAATAAAATGCAATCATTGGGACAAGCGTGTATCTTCTCATAGTTCAAGCCAATGGACCCTAACATTTGTTTTGCATCATACGTCCGAGAAGGGAGCACATTATCCTTCGGCAACATTTCTTTCAATAGTGAGAGTAATTCTGTAAAGCTCTTATCCGTCCATCCGTGGCAAGTTTTCAAGTTATACAACTTTATCACAGCCAATAATTTTGTGAATTCAGTACAACCTGAATACAACGGTGTCTCCGCATCCGTTATCAACTTCTCAAACATTTGAGGACAGTCATTAAGATCGTCTTCAACAGCCTTTGCCATCTCTTCAAATTCGTCCCCATCCAATGTAGGTCTTTCAGTGTCAACCGGCGCACATCTCTCGGTATTATTACCCATATTTGAAGATTCACCTCTTTCCTCACCATGCATTGTCCAACAAGTATAACTTTGATCAATTCCGTAACCCTTTAAATGTCCTGCCAACTCCTCTGCATTAACCGATTTTACATAACAACAACTTAAACAAGGACATTTGATATCACTAGAAGTCCCTAAACGTTTAACAGCACAGTTCACAAAATAATCCACTCCAGCGACATATTCCTTGGACAGACGATTGGCAGACATCCACTTTCTATCCATAATTTCCCAATATTATAATAAAATCCTGATAAGAGAACTTAAACCTATTACAGGTGAAAAACACACAACGAACAATTTTTTTGAAGCTAAGACATTCAACTATTTTCAGCTAAAAAAATCAAAGACTTTAATGTCTTCAATAATGTCATTCTTCATATAATAAATATAAGAAAACAACAAAAGTACCTGAACACGTGGAAGCAACAATGAACTCGAATGAACTAGAACGAACACTCGAACCAGGACGAACTCGAACAATGAACGCGAAGCTCCGGCAAACCAAACTCGCAAAACCTAACAAACAATTCGCTTTAAACAACAAATCATCAACATCAATCCTAAATTTTTCAAATTTATAAATACAACACAAGAATCCATTAACCTAGAGCAACATTAAATTAACAAGCATTTATTTGGACATTTCAACAAATACTACACCTACATTTCCCCTTAAGTTTAGAAACACTACACCTACACCTACTTTCAAAAAACCAATCAACAAGCATCAAAATTGAATCATCTAACCTAAGGTTCCAATGCCATTAAAAGAACTAGAACAAAATGTAATGCCATTAAATTCGCATTAAACAACAAATCATCAACATCAATCCTAAATTTTTCAAATTTATAACTACAACACATGAATCCATTAACCTAGAGCAACATTAAATTAACAAGCATTTCATTTGGACATTTCAACAAATACTACACCTACATTTCATTTGGACATTTCAACAAATACTACACCTACACATACTTTCAAAGAACTAATCAACAAGCATCAACATTGAATCATCTAACCTAAGGTTCCAATATGCCATTAAAATAACTAGAACAAAATGCAATGATATATATTACCTTTGGTGAAAGTGGAACAAAAATGCAAGCTTCACGAACCCAACGAAAATGGAAAAGCTCCGTACGGACCCAACAAAAAAAATCGTGAGAGTGAGAGGTAGTGGGCAACGAAAATGAGAGAGGGAAGAAAATGTGAGGGAACGAAAATGAGAGTGAGAGGGAACAAAAATGTAAATGGAGTGTGAGAGTGAGAGGGATAGGGACGTGAGTGAGAGAGTGAGAGTGAGACCGTGCGTATGAGAGCTAGTGCATGCGCTGGAAGTGTGAGACAATGAGAGTGAGAGGGAGGAAGACGAGAAAAACAAAATAAACTTAAAGGAATAGGCAGCGCTCCAACAGAAAAGCGCTGCTTATTCGTATAGCGTGTTAAGGAATGGGCAGCGCTCAGCCCAAAGCGCTATTCATTAGTCTACGCGTTTCATCAATTGGCAGCGCTCCATCCCAAAAGCGCTGCCTATTCGTATAGCGAGAATCAGCAATAGGCAACGCTCACCCCAAGCGCTGTCCATCACTCAGCGCATTTCATCTATGGGCAGCGCTCACCCCATAAAGCGCTGCCAATTGATTTAGCCCGTACATGAATGAGTAGCGCTCCCAACCAAGCGCTACAACATTTGGTAGATAGGGCAACGCCGCTTTTCAAAAAACAAAAAAAACGTTGTTAGAGAGGAACCAAATAAAACGGGTTCTAAAAGAAAATACACGGGCTCACTCATATTCATCTCATTCTCGCTCACTTTTTTACGCTGCAGCCAGTTTGTTTCCCAACTTCATCGGCTTCATCATCTCCATCTCGCTCTGGCTCTTTCTCTCGCTCTCGCTCATCTCCATCTCGCTCTCACATCGTCACTCGCTCTGCTTCATCACTCTCGCTCATCACTCGCTACTCAACGAGATCTGACTCCCTCACTGTCACTCCGATCTCACTTCATCACTCTCGCTCATTTTGGAGGTACAGCTTCTTCTTCAGCAGATTCTCGTGAGAATCTCGATTGTCTATGTCTTGCTCTTTTATATGTGAAGGTTGAACCCTAATCTGGCTTACATCGAATTTCTTGTAAGCTGAACCCTAAGCTGGCTTGAACATCACACCTTTCTATGTTGATTTTAGTTTTTGAATAATTTCCCCCTTTCTTGATTTTGATTGATTTAGGTTTAGTTTAATTCATCTCTTGAATAATTTCTTAATCATTTTTTTCATAAATTGCTTCAGGTTCAGTGTTTGAGAGGCTGCATCTTTTAGATCAGTACCTTAACAACTCAGAGACTGCACCGTTGATTTGTGTTGTTTCTTCTTCTACACACCCCACTCTCTCTGACTCTTCATTTTGACTCCTTTGACACTTTGGGGGGTTTCTCATTTGCCCCTCTTCATTTTGTTGGCTTGTTTGTCTGTTTACCGATTCTGTAACTTTATTTTCATTTATATGGATTTGTTGCCTTTTCTTTTAGTTCAGGGTTTTTTGGGGTATATGAGAGGAGAGGGATTATTTTGAAATAATGACTACTGATATTTATGAGGCAGTGTATGAGATTAGTTTAGACTTTAGAGGTAGCTTGTTGAGTTTGAGCCCAATGGATCTAGGAGATCATTTCAGTGTAATTTTATTTGTTATAGCTAACTTCAACTATAATCCAACGGGGTTGGCCACCGTGGAAGTGGAATGTGACCTAAGGAAAACTTTACTTGTAATATTAAGGATTTGAATATCATATGGAGAGCTTAACCTAACAAAATGAAGTAAAAAAATGCTTCTGCTAGATAAGTGACTTGTATATTTTCTAAGGCATGCTCTTTTGGAGAAATTTATTCCTGAAAGTAATACAATGAAGCCTTTTTTTCCCGACGGTGAAGTCAATAGACTCAATTCAGCTTACTATATATCTATGCCATACATGTAAATATGTGACCTGATCTGATTTAATCTCTTGTTTTATTACAAATTTTGTTGATATAAGCAATGTGGCAAATGGTGGCTGTCTGGAAATTTCTGAATTACTGTTCTTGTTTGAATTCTTGTTTGAATATAATACCAATTATGGATCAACCAACGTCTGGATCAAACCGTTTTTGTCGTTCACATTAAAAGCTAGTGCCCTTGCATAGGTGGATTTTGTCTTTGATACGGTTCCTGCTGTGACACACAATTTGATCATTTTGATGCTTCTATTGGACAAAAGTTAAGTTTCTAGGGCCGTATGTCTTAAGCTTAATCGATACACCATTTATTTGCATTTTATTTCAGTTACCATCTGGAGCTGCATTCGTGTCACTCCTCGCTACACTTGTCAGCTCAGGTGAAAATTCTTTGCCAGTTGTTTTATTTTGCGAAATGTACTGAAAAGTGAAGAGTTTCTTACAAGTTTTCCCGTTACCCATCATGCATATTTATAGGATGGTAAAATTTATTTTCTCCTATCCAGAATTGTGTTCTCTGTTTGCCTTTCTTGATCTGCTTCTGAATTTACAATTTACTAGAAAAGCAAAGGGCTCATCACAATGAAGGCACTGATTCTGGTTGAAGGGTTCGGAACACGGTTGATGTCAGAGGGATCTACAAACCTATTTTCATTATGAATGGTTCATTATTCTGTTTCATGCCAATTGTTTGATAAAATGTGGCATATACACTTTACCTTTGGAACTGTTTCTTTTATCATGTTAATATCTCTATGTTAAAATTATCAACTCTTACGTTGGAAATGTGGCATATACACTTTACCCAAAAGATTCAACTCTTACGTTTTTTGTTTTGATGTTTGATTTACTTTAGCATCTAATTGAGTTTGATTGCATATGCCAAACTTTCTTTGCCTTTATTTATTCACTTCTGGATTGAGTTTTGGAGAATATTATATTAAAATTTGAAATATAATTTCTCTGATTAATGTCTTATTAGCTGTTTCAAGGATTTCACAAGGCAGGTTTCTTGCTCAAAGGTACATTACTACTATTTATGCACTAGATTTATTTTTAGTCAGAATATCTTATTTTCTTTTGCTATTATTAGATTAGTTATGATACAATGCTATTTTTTGTAGGCTGGCTTCTTTTTGAACAAGTTTTATCCTTGGGAGAAAAACGCTTGTGGTCCTTCATATTTTCTGGAGAAATATGGTTCATAACCAAGAAAGAACTAGGTAGAAATAGAATTTTCATAGGAAAATTGTGACTGCTTGTTTTGAGGATTTCGAACTTTTTCCTCATTTTATCGTGAATTGTAATCTTGGATGTTTTTCAGAAACCAAGAATTTAGAGTAGGTAGAACGGTAGATAGTGCATGTTTTTATTGGATTGTATAATTAATTGATTGTGTTTAAACTCTTGTTGGGAAAGAATAAATTTGACCTACCTAATATTTTTTTTCATTTTTTATTGACTATGGCAACGGTTTTAAACTGTTGTATTTATTGGTGATTGGCAACGTTTTCACATTAGGCGACGGTTTTCCACCGTTGTCATATATTGCAACGGTTTTAAAGTGTTGTCAAAAAGTAGAGGCAAAAACCGTTGCGTTAGCACTCAATGGCAACGGTTTTTTGTCAGCGTTGCCATTGCTAGGCAAAAACCGTTGCCTAAAGCATAGGCAACGCTCGCATACACAACGGTTTTAAAACCGTTGCCAAAGGAAAAGACAACGGTTTTCCTACTTTCAACAATGGTTTTCAGGCGTTGCCGTAGGCTTTAAATGTTGTAGTGCCCCATTGTTAAATTTTTTGCAGATTGAGTAGCGCTTTTATGGCAAGCACTACTTATGGGTGCGACTAATTACAACAATTCTGGCGTAGTGAATACTTCAAATATTTATAATACATGTGGCGTTAATCTGAATGTAATCTAATAATAGATTGAATATTTGCTATTAATAGAAACAAGTAAAAATAAATGTATTAAATAAAGATATAACATTATTCTTTTGACAAAAACGATGAAAGATTTATAAACGACTCCGCAATTGTTATAAAAAAATAAATAAAATGTGCCCGAAAAAAAAAACTCTAACCGGAAGGCAAAAAAAATTGCCTTAAACCCACTTTTTTTTTATAAGCATAGATTAAATTGGAGCACTAGGGGTACTCCAACCCATCAAAGGCAAAAGCCAGTTACAACCTCAAGAGGCAATTGTTTGGGTTAACTCAACCAATCAGAAATTACACAAGAAAGATTACAGCCCATGCGATGCGACAAATAAATCACTCCCAAGATATCGACTTAACATGATTGACAGGTCAAACACCTTCCCTTTAAACAAAACAACATTTTTGTTGACCAATCAAAACAGCATTTCTATATAACCAAAAAAACCATGTTGTGGCCATCCACACTAAATACTTGACCCTGTGAGCCTTCTTAGAGACCACCCCTAGACCGTACGCGCGAAAATGATCAACACCTACCAAATTATACCATTCACTGAAATGCCCAACCACCTCTGAATATCAACCCAAACAAGCAAAGATCTATTGCACTGAAAAAATAGGTGATTAACAGATTCATCAAAATGAAAGCACAACGGGCAACAAGAACTATGAGAAGTCCTGACAATTCTCCTATTGATAAGGACGTGAGTGGGTAGTCTTCCAATCAATAATTTCCATCTGAAAACAACCACTTTAGTCGTAATAGAAACCTGCACCGTTCAAGCAGACAGTTTTCCTTAAATCCATGAATATTTGAAATTCAACGGGCCAGCCCCAAAGGCTCTAGCCCCCCAGCCCCCTAAATTTGTGGATTTTGTGGGTTGGGGCTTTTAAAACCGGGTTTTTTTTTACCCCAACCATACCCCTCGATACCCCCACAATTTTCTTTATTCCTAGAATGCCCCTCAGTAAAATGACTAACGGATTTATCTAATTAAAAGATAAATCCATTTTGGGAAAAAAAAACCAAAAATGGATTTATCTTTTAGTTATATAAATCTGTTTTAGGAAAAAATGCATAACAAATTTAACCCCCACCATAGATAAATTCGTTATTAAAAAATAACAAAAACGGATTTATCTAATAAATCCGTTTTGTAAAAAAATTAATAAATAAAAGTGATAAATATGTTAAAAAATTAAAATTAATTTTTATTAAAAAAATAAAATAGATATGAATATCGGTCGTCTTTTTCTTTCGTTTAGTATGTAGATATTCGTTAACACGTGACGATGTTGTACGCCGGGTGAATAATTTAGGCTAAAAAATCGGTTTTCGGGAAACCTACTCCGATTGTAATGAAGCCACAGCCATTAAATCCGAAAAAAATTAGGGATTTTAACTCCCTAAGAAGGAACTTCTATTGGGACTGCGGGACTGAAAATCCCAAATTCCATCGTTTACTATTTTTTATTAATTTTTTAATTTTTGATAATCTCCAAAAAATCTAAAAAAATTTGCATAGCCTTATTTTGATTTTACTAGATTTTTAGTGGTGTTTTTATAATTTTTAGATTAGTTTTGATTCTTTGAACGAGTTTTTAATAGTGTTTTTATAACCTCTTTTAAAAAATTTAAATAAAAAAATATATATTTTAATACACAACGGATTTACCTATTTATTAGATAAATCCGTTAGTAAAAAAATTACAAAAACAGATTTATCTAATGAATAGATAAATCTGTTAGTAAAAAATTACAGAAACGTATTTATGTTTGATTTGCGGTAAATCCAGTTTGCAAAAATATAAAAACGGATTTATCTAATTTAAAGAGAAATCCGTTTTGTAAAAAAAAACTAAAATAGATTTATCTTTAAATTCGATAAGTCCGTGGGAAGAAATTTATAGGGTCATTCTGAGAATATCAAATTTTGTGGGGGTATAAAGGGGTATTATCTTTAGGCTGTGCAGGTATGAGACTGTACAGTTGAAGGAAGACTTAGAAGAATTGATTTGGATTACATTATCTTTTCGACCGGGAGCCCTTCCCATAAGAACTCCATAGTTAAGCGTGCTTGACTTGGAGTTGTAGTGGGATCGGTGACCTTCTGGGAAGTTTCCTATAAAGCATGCAATGAGGACCACGCATGCTGAAAAGACACATGTTGGTTTGTGGGGGCAGTTGACAGTTTTGAAAGCAGTCTGGGATGTTACCGTACAGACACAATTTATTGTGATTTGTGAAGGTTCGGTCTAAGCAGTGACTGAGTTTGGATCGTACCTCAAAGTTTCGAGATCGAATTTTGGGTGTCAAAACTCTGCATATTTGAACAGTTAATTTTTTTCGACCGCTAAGGTACCCCTAAACACACTGTTTTGCATTGCACTTTACGTATTTTATTACACTGTTTTGCATTGCACTTTACGTATTGAGGCACATATTTTGCATATCTGAATACTTGGATTTTTTTGCAAACACTAAAACATCAAAAAAAATACACTATTGCAGACACTAAGGCATCCAAAAACACACTACTTAGTGTAGTACTTTACATAAATATGTTATGATTTTTTTTCACCAAACAGGTTACTGAGGAACAAACTCTGCATATTTGAACAGTTAATTTTTTTTCGACCGCTTAAGTACCCCTAAACACACTATTTTGCATTGCACTTTACGTATTTTATTACACTGTTTTGCATTGCACTTTACGTATTGAGGCACATATTTTGCATATCTGAATAGTTGAATTTTTTTGCAAACACTAAAACATCAAAAAATACACTATTGCAGACACTAAGGTATCCAAAAACACACTACTTAGCGTAATACTTTACATAAATATGTTATGATTTTTTTTCACCAAACAGGTTACTGAGGAACAAACTCTGCATATTTGAACAGTTAATTTTTTTCCGACCGCTTAAGTACCCCTAAACACACTGTTTTGCAATGCACTTTACGTATTTTATTACACTGTTTTGCATTGCACTTTACGTATTGAGGCACATATTTTGTATATCTGAATAGTTGGATTTTTTTGCAAACACTAAAACATCAAAAAATACACTATTGCAGACACTAAGGCTGTGGGTATATAGGTAACTTATATTGCAGGTTAGGTTTTGATGATGAAAAAGACAAAGCCAAAGTTGATGGCCAAAGTTGATGAAAGTGACAAAGTATCTAAAGTCACAATCCAAGACAATCAAGCTCAAGAATTGAAGTCTCAAGAAATAAGGGTAGTCCTTAGGGTTTAGGGATTGTCTTAGGAAAAAGTGTAAGCTCTTCCGAGGGTCAGCTCATCTCTCAAAGTCTCACGTCTTCACTAGCTTTTCAAATTGCATGCATGCACACGTAAACTTAAAAACCATTTTGAAAAAGAAAGAAATCGATTCACTACTTTTAACTAAACATCAAAATCGATTTCTAACTCAATATGAAAGTATATAATCGATTCCTAAACTCCCTTTCAAAGCAAATAATCGATTCCTATTGTTTTTACTAAGTATACAATCGATTTGCATCTCTTTCTAAACAAGCAAGAATCGATTATCATATTTAGGACGCACATAATCGATTTTCCCATTAAACATACTCAAGCACATAATCGATTTCATCTTTATGTTAAGGAAGCACATAATCGATTTTTATCTTTTAAGGAAGCACAAAATCGATTTCATCTATTTTCAAACAAACACATAATCGATTTCTCATCCTAGATCTAGTTAGGCAAACAATCGATTATCATTCTTAGGCAAGCCAGGCACTTAATCGATTCTATCATCTCCATAATTATTTCAACGGCTATATTTTTCTCATAGCCTATAAATAGAGGCTTCATGCTTCACAATTTTACACAACCCATTTTCACGATTCAAAACATAATTTAGAAAAACTCTTCACACTTTCATTTCTGCTCTTCTCGCATCGTTGGTTCGTCAGAGCTGATCTCTCGCAAGAGTTAGTCGGGGTTGGAATCTTCAAGTTGTAATATCTGCCTACATTAGAGGTATTTTGGTCTTTACTTTTGTAATTGTTTATTAGTTGTGATTTGTACTAGGGAGTGGGGTATCTCTCTAGGGCAGCTGTTTGTACTAGGAAGTGGGGTATCTTTCTGGGGCAGCTGGTTGTAACAGGGGTGGGGTATCTCTTGTTATTGTTGTAATAGATTTAAGGGCTCTTCATAGGTGGGGTATCCTAGGAGAAAAGTGCCTAAGTCTGTAAAGGTTTCTAAGGCACCCGTAAGCCTTGTTGTGTTAGTGGAAAATCTTACAAGGGTGTGAGGACTGGACGTAGGTCACTGGGAGGTGACCGAACCAGTATAAATCTGCTGTGTTCTTTATTGCTTTATTCACTAGTGCAAAAAAGGGATTTAAAGTCAGGCGAAAAGGGGATTTAAAGTCAGGCGCCCGCTTGACTTTTATTAAGTCGACTTTGTATGTCAGGAGTTTTAAAGTCAAGCGATAGCCTGACTTCGTAAGTATGTTTTAAAGTCAAGCATTTGTTTCGCCTGACTTCGTAAGTATGTTTTGAAGTCAGGCATTTGTTTCGCCTGACTTCGTAAGTATGTTTTGAAGTCAGGCATTTGTTTCGCCTGACTTCGTAAGTATGTTTTGAAGTCAGGCTTTAGTGTCGCCTGACTTCGTAAGTCTGTTTTGAAGTCAGACTTTAGTTCCGCCTGACTTCGTAAGTCTGTTTTGAAGTCAGGCTTTAGTTCCGCCTGACTTTAAAAGTTCATTTTTTTAAAAAAAAAAAAAATTATTTGGTAGCCTTAATGTATCCTCAATTTCATTAAAAACGACTCCACTGGGGATCGAACCCAGAATCTCTGGTTCCGTAGACCAGCGCCTTATCCATTGGGCCATGGAGTCAGATTCAAGTTTTAGGCATTAACCACACATGAGACCAACAAATCTAGACCAAGACAAAAACAGAAAGCTGCCACAGACATATTCAAAAACAACATATTGAAGAATGAAACAGCAACAGAACACTAGAAAATGCATGCACATTATATATTTAATAGCTATAAGGTATTTGCAACATATTGAAGAATGAAACTGCAACAGAACACTAGAAGATGCAGCAGAACAAGCACATGACTTACAGAAAATATGACCACAACCCAAAGCATATGGATTGAAAACAACATCCTAACATATCAAATTCAAAGCATATGGACAACAAACATTTCCATGGCACTACCAGCTACAAAATAAATTGGCCATACCAAATTGATCCACTATTTCATGATAGCAAAATGCCCCAGCTGCCACCATAGGAACATTCTACTGAATTCCTGCAACAATTTGATATAATTATTTTCAGAGGACACAACGTCACAAAAGCATAATAGACATGCAGCATTTTGTAATCAAATCTCTCTTAAGTTGTCCTTAATCTACTGCCTATGCATATGCTATTTCATAAACTTTCTTAGCTTTGTTAGAAGGAAAAACTGTGACAATCATAAAAGCAATTTTCATGATCCTTATAAAGAAAAACAGTTTTGGTAAACAAAATAGAGAGACAAACAGCTAGGAATTTAAGTCTAGAATAAATGCCAGTGCTAAGTGATATAAAGTGTTTAATGCTATATGTTGGATTTTTAAAAACGGTTTCCAAAATGACAACATAGCTGAAGATTAATTGTGCTAAAAGGTTATTTGATTCAATATTTGATTATAGTTCTACAATGCTAGTATCACTATATAGCTGAATGATTCTAGTATCATTGTATACTTATTTGTAGCAAGCTTAAATGCAGAGATATGTAGTTCCAAATGCCAAAAAACACAAGATAATGAAGACATCTGGAAACTAAATGAACGTGCTGAATTTATACAAATTAATGTTCCAGCCAGTTATGTTTAGAATAGCACATAAGCCAAATATGGATGCCAATAGAAGAATGTGAGTACTATATAAAAAGTGAGTACTATATAAAAAAATAATGAATAAGGAAAAAAAATTGGTGAAGTAGACATTGTCACCTCTTAACTCAAAGTAAAACTATATAAAAAGTGATGCTCAGATAAAAGGAGATATTCTAGGTATTGTTACTTTACCTTGTTCACATATTTCTCTACTAATGAAGGAAGATCAGACTTAGGTTTCCATCCTCCAAATAGAGATCCTTTCAATGTTCTTCCCATTAGCAATAGTCCATAATGAGCTGACTCTCAGGCTTCACTTTTGGTGCACCAAGTGTTACTGTCAAACCCCATCCCTATTATGAGAAACAAGAAAAAGGCAAAATGAAATTCATGTCTAATGTAGAAGTTATAAACATGAATCTAGGGATATAGAGTATTACATCACAGCATTACTGCAATGCAGTGGTTATCATATCAGTATCACCCACACATTCAAAACAGAAATCTGGTCCTCCATCAGTAATGCGCTTAATAACCTGAAATTTTCAACAAACTAATGGTCATGTTATCATTAGTTTTTTTATCACTCTGCATGTGCTCATAGTTTATGTAAATTATAACAAACAGAAATCTGGTCCTCCATCAGTCTACAAGAAAATTGTACCAGCAACTAATCATATTTCATTGACTACAGAGGAAAATACCAGTAAACTTGGTCACAACCCATGTACATACTTCCTCATGGTGCTTGACTGACATGAAATCATGCCTGTCAAAGCAGTCCAGTATTTTGATGCAAGCTGCTATATGAGGAAGTTGGGCTTATACAAATGATTGACATGTTTCAAAAAAATTGCAAAAATTTACCTGCCAATATTTGGTGCCCATGCAACAGCATAAACCTGATCACCCTTGTCCTCAGGCAGTGCCAATTCTGCCACCGGAAGCCATCTTTGATGAACCTGGTCAAATTCCCATACCTGCACAACAAATATCGTGAGTCAAAGATGTAGAATCCCCCAAATCCAATAGGACAAAGATGTGGAGAACTTTTTGCAGGTGCTAAAACACTGAAATAACCCCTATTGTCTCAGACTGTCTGTAACATTTGCAAGGCTATACACATTATACAGTTCAGACTCAACAAACATTGATAGACAACTCTAGAATACAACAGCCACACCATGGAAAATTCAAGAGAATGTAACGGAAATCTAAATGAAATGACAGAACGAACAAAATAAATGTATAGTATATTGGTTTTTTGTAAGAAGAATATTAAGGGTATCATATCATGACTCGGAGAGAAGTAGGACAAGCTAATTTTACCTGAAGCTGCCAGTTTCTTAGTTCCAAGGGATCTAAGAGCTCAAAAACTCTCATATGACCATCTGAATATGCAGTAACCTTTAATGTTCATAAAACAGTAACTAAAATTAAAAGAATAGAATATTATGTTAACACATTCTTACAGGATTTCAGGTGAAAAGCATGCACATAGAATGCACAAGTGATCGATGAAAAATGTGAAATTGCACCAGGCAAACTGATAATTAGAACATCTGATAACAATTTCAAATTGAGATTTTTTGCAAAAATATATATTGTTCAAAAATAAATATTATGTTTAGTAGCTATGAAACTAACCATTTTCAAACGAGTCTGAGAGATTCCAAATTGAACATCAAGGACTTTGCTAGAACTGCTACCAAAGGTTTTGCAAATCTTCCATTGAAGGGACTGCGAATCTACAAAACTAAAAGAGAAACCGTGCTTCAACTTGGTGAAATCAGTGAACAAAATTAAAAACAGATAATCAGTTTGTGTGCTTATAAAGTTTTACATAAAACAGCAAACAAATCACGAGTGGTGATTTGGAAATCTTCGATTCAGAACTTCAACAAACAAATGGCACATACAAACAACAAAATCAAGGGTGTTTTTCATTAGCAGCTTCAAGCCAAGCAATCCTTTCTTTAAGAGCCTACATAATCCGTTACAAGATGATCACATATTTATTATATGAATACAAACCATTTCATTGCATGTAATCAATGTAAATCAAATGAAGTTTGAAATGTTTATAAAATTAGTGGCACAAACCAAATTAAGGCTAGGATAGTTAGTTCTCTTCAAATAATAGACACAATGATGATTATTGATTAGTATCCTATCATGCACTACACGTCGAAGATATTTAATGCTGACAGTAGCCTATTATAGGAAATATAATACACTAAAGTAATCTAGACTTCACTGAAGTTTCATGTTAAATTAATGGAAGCCAACTACCTGAACTTCATCAGAAGAGCCACCGGCACGAGCACATAGCTCTGCTTGCAAATACTCCAGTTGTTGTCGCATTTTTAGCATCTCATTAGACATGGGATTTCTATTGACCTACAGAAGAATTAAAAAGTGAGCCTAAATGGCTATCATTATAAAATTATCTTGATATTGTCAAATGAAAAATAGGAATAAAAAGATAATGCAGATACTTACAATGGGCTTATTTCGGATATTGCGTGCACGATTTGCATACTTCAAAGTGTTTAGGGTTTCTTCAGCATTAATATCAGCAGGACTTATGCAGGCTGAAATAGAATTATCATTTGGATGTAAGCAGAAAATAAATAAATTCAACAACAGCTTGTCTTAAGAAGCAAAATAAAAGGCTTGGAAATAAATCAGAAACACATAGTAGAGCATTCTAATCCTTTCCATCAACCATTTAGTTGCTAGAAGTTCAAATCTGCTGAAAAATGATATATTTAAGATGTAAAATACAAAACAGAGTTTATGCATTTTTACAGCATATCTTAACTCTTAATTCATTTCTAGCCTCCCTGATAAATTTGTTCATTAGAAAGACGCAGTTGTGTAAACGTGAATAATGAAGAGAAAAGAGGAATTGAAAAAATATCAGATTATTAACTTATGCTCCAAGTCCAAGGTGAAGACTAGGAATGTTTGCGTGAAATTGAAGGCCAATAATGAGACACTATGAAAATCGACATATAAGTAAGGGAAAACTGACCTATCATGATTCATTGCAAACCTAATCAGACGCAGCAACTTACTTCTTCACTGTTGACGTTCCTTTCTCTGCAGACTTCAGTTATATCAAGGTATGCTTCGTCGAGGCTAGCAGCAATGAAATTGGGATCATATTGTTAGGCCTACATTGTAGCATCCATGCCATATTGTTAAACATCCCTTGAAAACCTCTTACAGTATGGAGAAAAGTGCTAGGAAATAATTAAAATACTAATTAATCAGGTATGGGTTCAAAGGGTTTGTGATTTTGCCACTGTGACATATCCCCAAAAGACCAAAGAATGATCATATGCCACACACAGCGCCATAGGGGGAAAAAAGAGTGATGATTGAACCTGAATCATATGCCACACACAGCGCCATGCATCTCGCGAAAATACTGGAGCCATAATCTCAACAAATCTACATGCAAACATAAATTACATTACAGCATCATAGAGCATATAACAAATAAAAGAGTTAAATTACTACGCACTAACAGTGTGTAACCACTCGTGTAGATGTTTGTTGAGATATTTTAGTAAACAATATCACAAAGAGACGACATGATGAAATCTGATTAGATGATTGTGTAAAAGAGTTTTACACAATCGGTGAATAGTCCTTTAACTTAAGTAAAAATAAAACAACAATAATAATACTTTGATGGTTACTTACCCTGCACAAGGAGGCAGAAGAGGGTATTTACATCTCCCTGGTTTCTCCTGTACTACTCTAATACAAAACCAAACAAAATAGACAGTCAACACACAAACACATTTGCATAATAAACAACACAAGAAAACTGTGTTACACCCATCATAAAATCTTACTTGTGAACTTCACTATCATTTCTTCTCTTTGTCATATTCCAAATCAACCCTTTATTAGGTTCCAAAGCAGGCTGTGAAATCTCCAAACCATGCTTCCTTACCAATTTTATGTATCTGCAATTGGAATTAGAGAGACATTTTCAAACTTCCTTAACAAAAAACCAAATTCTAGAACTCCAAAAACATATATAAAATATCCAATAATAATACTAATACTGTTACTCTTCTGCATTAAAATGCTCAACTCCCAAGTCTTCATCCCACATGAAAATATACTCATATTGTGCCACAATATCTGGATGAAGAAATCTCTTGGCATACCACCTAAGAAGAGAAATAAACAACATTATGTTAGGTAACATTAACAGAAAATTTCACCATGAAAATTTGTAATTCAAAATTTAATAGAGTAGTTAGCAGAGGATTTATTTACCACTTGGTTTGTTTGTGAACACTCGCATGAATAGCCTGTTTTGACCATCATAATGAAATAGAAGGATTGTGAAGTCCTTTGAAAACTGTTCAATTTACATATAGATATATATTTTAAAGATACATACATACACATGATTATATTATGCAGAGAGATAATAGAGAGAGTGAATCTTACCTTTTTGACAGCTGCATCAATATTCTTTTTCTGCTGCTATCCAACAGTGAATGTCACAAGGTACTTTGGCTTATAAGTTAAGTCCTGCAGATGCCAAGAAAACATGTATCTAGCTAGCTACAATTTTTAGGACAGTTGAAATAGATATAAAGTGTTTGAATTAGGATATTTACCTCACTGGGAAGGCCCCATAATCTGCGCAAGAAAAAGTCTGACTCTGCATTAACAATCCCAGGAGGTAATCTTTCTGCACCTTTTGGATTTGTTGGAACCCAAATCTGCATACAATCAAGAAAATAAAATAATTTATTTTCAGCTATTACATAATATGAAAATCAGACATCAGGAATAGATGCAGCAGTTATGAACCTTGGATGAGTTATTTAGTAACTGATCTTGGGATGAAGTGGTATCATCATCACTCTTCATAAAATACCAACCCTTGCTATTCCGAATACAAGACAAATCAATGGAGGGAAGCAAGCCATATGCCAGATTCAACTACAAAATTTCAATTAACCATTAAATTAAATAACATCAAAATTAACATGAATAAAAATTCACTAAAGCATGAGGTACACCCAGACAGAAGAAGGCATTGAATTAGAGTGAGAGTACCTTTGTTGTTGACAATGTTGGAAGTGATATTCCTATGATTAAACCACAAAATCCTCCAACGAAAAATATCACAATAAGCCTCATGCCTTCATTTGGTTTTCTCTTGCAAAAACTGCTGCCAAAAAAGATGCAAAAATATATATCACTTGAAGGGAGTTGCTATAACAGCATATGCAAAATTATAATTCAAGGATGTAGACATGAATCTAAAACTAAGCATCAATGAAAAGAACAAAACGCAAGGCACATCAGGTGGATGAAGTACAGGATGACAGACATCTTTTTCATATCAGATTTGAACTACATAGCAAGACACAACTTTCTGATTAAATTCAGACTGAACAAGAACTACATAGCAAGACAGATTCAACAATGAGAAAGAAAACAGTAAATAGAAGGAATTTATACCTTTGGTTGAAGTCTTTATTTGTTCATATTGAGTATCTAAACTTATAGCAACAAAACCCAGATTTAGGTTTTCCTAGAACAACCAACACAGCAAGAAAACAGAGGAAGATTAGTAGAATAATACCTTCGCTGTTCTTGTTCTTACGTCCGATTCAAAACCCAGTACATAGAAACCTGTAAACACACCAAACAGAAGTTAGGGTTTCAATTCAGAAGTGAAAACGCAAAGAAATAAAGAAGAAAACTAAGTGTTATACCTTTTCATAGCCATTAACTCAGCTTAATTGAAAGATTCAAGCACTGAGTACGGTAACCTTCGAAAACCGAAGGGTTTGTAAGTGACAAACCTCAGAACTGCTGATTCAGTGCATAAACCATAGGGGTTTTGCATCATCATCATCAAGCATCATCATAGGTGTGAGATTGAAGAGCTTCAACGCTTCAATCACTAAAAAATCAGTGAGAACATCAAAAACCCTAAGCGAAACCAGAGGAAGATTAGTAGAATAATACCTTCATTGTTCTTGTTCTTACGTCCGATTCAAAACCCAGTACATAGAAACCTGTAAACACACCAAACAGAAGTTAGGGTTTCAATTCAGAAGTGAAAACGCAAAGAAATAAAGAAGAAAACTAAGTGTTATACCTTTTCATAGCCATTAACTCAGCTTAACTGAAAGATTCAAGCACTGAGTACGGTAACCTTCGAAAACCGAAGGGTTTGTAAGTGACAAAACCTCAGAACTGCTGATTCATTGCATAAACCATAGGGGTTTTGCATCATCATCATCAAGCATCATCATAGGTGTGAGATTGAAGAGCTTCAACGCTTCAATCACTGAAAAATCAGTGAGAACATCAAAAACCCTAAGCGAACGGTGAGAGAGAGAAGAAGGAGAAGAGAGGCGTTGAGAGGAGAGGATCATCGGCCATAGAAGAGCAATGAGAAGGAGAAGAAGAGAGGCGAGGAGAAGAAGAAGAGAGGCGTACGCGAGAGGAGAGGAGAGGACAGGAGAAGAAACGCGTACGCGTACTGATTTTCTGATTCTGAGAGTGAAGGGTTCGCGAAGAGAAGGAGAAGAGTGAAATTCTTTTTTTTTTATTTTAGTACTTTAGAGGTCAGGCGTGTATGCGCCTGACTTCTAAAGTACTAAAATAGAAAAAAAGAATTTCACCCTTAATTACAAGTTTGCCACCGTGTCTATTTATGTAGTCAGGCGAATACACGCCTGACTTCTAAAGTCTAATTTTTTCTCTATTTTTTCACTTTAGAAGTCAGGCGTGTATTCGCTTGACTTTAAAACTCGCGAGTTTTGTCTCTTAATTACAAGTTTGCCACCGCGTCAATATATAAAGTCAGGCATCTGAGCGCCTGACTTTAAATGTCTAATTCTTTTCCTGATTTTGCACTAGTGATTTTCTAATTCCTTCGCTTCCACTTAACCTGCGCGAAAATTAATCTAAGTCATTGAAAAGGGGAAAAAATTTCAAAAATTTTTAAATCTCAATTCACCCCCCTCTTGAGACTGAAGCCACTTGGCAACAAAGGCATCCAAAAACACACTACTTAGCATAGTACTTTACATAAATATGTTATGATTTTTTTTTCACCAAACAGGTTACTGAGGAACAAACTCTGCATATTTGAACAGTTAATTTTTTTCCGACCGCTTAAGTACCCCTAAACACACTGTTTTGCATTACACTTTACGTATTTTATTACAAAATTACTATTTCCTTTGAACAACTAATTTTTTTAAATACACTATTGCGAACACTAAGTCATCTGAAAACACACTACTTAGCGTAGTACTTTACATAAATATGATTTTTTTCACCAAACAGGTTACTGAGTAACAAACTCTGCATATTTGAACAGTTAATTTTTTTCGACCGCTTAACATATTTGAACAGTTACTGAGGAACAAACACACTGTTTTGCATTGCACTTTACGTATTTTATTACAAAATTACTGTATCCTTTGAACAACTAACTTTTTTTCAGACTCTAAATTACCTCAAAACACAGTGGCCAGCATCACACTTTACATAATTTATCACGAAATTAATTTTTATTTTTCAGTAATCCGATTATTACGGAACAAACTTCACCTATTTATAAATCTATTTTTTTCTTAAATTTAAATGTATTCTTAAAAAAAGAAAATTTTAAAAATGAAAAAAAAAATGAGGGAAAAGTTGGTGCCAAAAGTGGGGGAGTGCCCACCTCAATTGATGATGTCACACACCTTCAAGATTTAAATGTAGTATCAATATTACTATAATAAAATCACATGCTAGGAAATTTAGTATTACAGTGTTCTTAATTTACTCACTAAAAGTCAAAATATTGTCAACTTTTGCACATTTTTTCTCTCTTTCTTTTACTTTTTGCAACTTTCATTTTCTCTTTCTTTCTCTTTCTTCTCTCACTTCCACTTTCTTCTATATTCACTTTTTTCAAATTTCAAACTTTTCTTCTCCCCCCCTCTCTCTCTCTCCCCCCTCTCTCTCTCTCATACTCCCTATCCCACTATCTGTATCTCCTTTTACTTTGTTTTTCCTTTTCACCTATTCTCTTCAATATCTTTCTTTCTCACAATTGATATATACCATATCTTAAAAATATACTCTTCGCATCAACAAAAAAAATCTTAAAAATAAATTATTATTTTTTTGGTTGGAAAGATCAGACGACCTGTCCCCCACGCAGTGTCCCAACGCTGACAACAAAGGACTAATCTGCGCTCGTGCTTTGGGCCTTTTACAACTATCACACTGGCCAACTACGTGTTTTACTAAATATATTTTTGACAACCTTAAAAATATATTTAGTAAGCTATAACTAATACTTTAAATTCATACACAATTAGACTATTATTAATTTTTACTTTAAAGTAAGACTATTATTAACTTCACCAAAATACATTTTTTAATAATTTAATTAAAATGATTAAGTTAATATTAAATGACCTAAAATTTACTATTTACTATAACCAATTAAAACTACTAAAACTAATCAATTTAGCGGCTAACAATTGTCAAAAAAAATTAACGACTATCAAAATATAAACAAGTGGCAACGAGAGCGGCAACGAGAGACTAACAACGGGAGAGGCAACGGGGAGCAGCAACGAGAGACTGCCAATCATCGGCAACGGGATAGGCAACGGGGAGCGGCAACAAGAGACTAGTAACGAGATCGGCAACGAGAGAGACAATGGGATAGGCAACGGAGAGCGGCAATGGGGGTGCATATCTTATATTAGATCTCATTTTTTTCTGATTTTTACTCCATTATTAAGATTAAAAGAAAATACTGACTTTTTTACACGAGTTTTTTAACAAGTTAAAATATTGTCTTTCTATCGAGTTTTTCGTTTTTCTTTTATTAAATTTTACAACTTTCAAAATATATATAGATTCATAGCAAATTATAACAAATAGAGTGTCACCCGTGCGGATGCACGAGTAAAGTACTAGTGTGATGGTAAAGAAAGAGGTAAAATGAGAGAAGTGTAAAATAGATATAAAAATGTTTAAAACGTGAACACACGGAAAAGTTTGGTCCCTCCGTTAACTTTCCATCCAAAAAAAAGTGATGTGGTAAACAGAGATGACATCATCAATAACGTCACTGCCATGTGTCAATATTTAATTGGACCTTTGTGCCATGTGGCAATGACATACCACATCAACACTGCCATGTGGTGCTGACATATCATGTCATCATTGCCACGTGGCACTGACATGTCATGTCAACAACCAATGGCTCACTACCACGTGGCACTTACGGTAGATGGTTACCACGTGGCAGGCAGATCGTAACTTATTGAAAATAAAATTCAAAATTTAATTGGGTGGGAGTTGAACCAACAAACTTTGAGTAGCAAGCCACCTAACTTACAACTAAGCCACTCTCATATTTGTGATTATAATAGGCTTAATTATATAATGGATATATAATAAATTATCAAATTGTCAAAACTTCCATTCTCAGTTAACAATTATAAATGTATTTTAGATTATAAAATCCGTCTTTATGGGTAAACCCGGCTATCCACCGCACGGACAGCAGTGACTAATCCCTCGCTCATTGTAGGTGCCTCGAGGGGCAGGACAGCTGGCCCAGAGTTTTAACGCTGCTCTGTACCCAAGGTGGGGATCGAACCCCCAACCCTTGGTTAAGGGAGGTTCAGCCCCGACCCTTGATTATAAAATCCGTCTTTTACACTGGATATATTATTTTTTGATTATTAGTTTTCAATATAGTTATACTAGCGATTAACTCTAACAATCAATTTACCCCTTGTTCTTCTGTATTAAGTAATTTAAAATCATTGTACCAAAAAAATATTTAAAAATAATTAATTAATATTTTTATGTTAATAAATTATATAGTGACAGACGGAATAGATTTTACACACATTTTTAGTGATATTTTACCATTTAGCGCAATGTAAACTGCTTTTAAACAAGTAAAATATTTGTGGCAATACGATGGAACATCTATCAAAATATTATTTATGTTATCAATATTTTATGTTTGAGTTTTTTTAGGATTAAAATATTTAAGTTGGCAGTCCAGCTTAAATCGTAAGGATATGCAGACTAATGAACCTCAAAAGCTGCAACAATATACAAAGACGAATGAGCTTGGGAAAGGAAAAAAATATCAGTATATACCTTTTTTGTTGTAGTTTTGATTGTTGCTCACTCTTAGATTCAATATAGACCTAGAGATGCCAATATAAGAAACAAAAATCCATTGCAAGAGACAATCTAAAATAATTTGTCGTTGTAAAAGTAGGAATATTTAATTCTGTTGTGCTCACATAACCTTCGATGACTACAATCCAAAACTTCGTGAGGGTTATGGCATTTGGGAGGGAGAAAGAAAATGGAAATAAGAGAGGGTGAGTGAAAAAGAGGGAAGCGTGAAAAACTATAAAAAAAAGTATCGGGGAAGTAACACACATTTCTTTTGACAAAACACCTATTATCACTACTAAAAAAAAAAAAAAAACATTATTTGCGACGGCCATTAGCGACGGAATGTGTTTCCCTCGGTAAAACTGACATTAGCGACGGAATTTGCGAGGGAATAAGGGTCTTCGGTTTTTTGAAAATTAGCGACGGAAGTTAGTGCATTAGCAACGGAATAGTCCGTCGCTAATTGTTTGGAGGGAAACTGAAATCTGAACCGCACGGAAACCGAAGCGATTAGCGACGGAATTAGTAGTCCCTCGCTAATGTTTTTTGACCATTCCACCTTGGTTAGCGTGAAGGGATTAGCGACGGAATAGTCCGTCGCAAATTCCGTCGCTAACCCCAATTAAAATTAGAATCAGATCCCTTTTCCTCTCCATGTTTCCTCTTCTGTTTCCTCTCACTCCCTCACTCTTCTCTCACGACCCCAACCCCACCACACCCTTTGCAGCACCACCACCCCACGACCACCGCACCACCGCCACCACACCGCCGCTCAACCGTCGCTCCTCTCTCTCTCTCTCTCCTACGCGACGTCGCTCTCTCTCCTCTCTCTCTCCTACGCGAACACTTCTCTCACCGGAGCTCTCCGTTTTCGCCACCACCGGAGCTCGCCCTCCTCACCACCACTGGAGCTCACCATCCTCACCACCGGAGCTCTACTTTGGAGGTTTTTTTTACTGATTTTAAATTTATTTTTTTACCAACTGATTTTATTTGATATTGTTTTGTTAGGATTTGTAAAATTAATTTTGTGATATTGTTGTTTGGTAATTTTAGTGAATTTAGTTTTGTGATATTGTAAAATTAATTTTTGATATTGTTTTAGTGAAATTGTGTTTAGGATTAGAAATTGAAATTGGGTAGAAATTGAAATTGTGTTTTAGGTTTTAGGATTAAGTTTAGGATTTATAGAAATTGTGTAGGATAAAAATTGTTTGTTGAAATTGAAGAAGTTGTTTTATTGAAACTGAAATTAATAGTGAATTGATTTATGTTTTTTGCTTGAAATTGAAATTAATAGTTGAAATTGAAGTTGATATTGAAGTTGTTGTTGAAATTAATAGTTGAAATTGAAGTTAGTTATTGAAATTGAAGTTGAAATTGTTTAGGATTGAAATTGTTGGTGTTTGAAGTCTCACAACCGCACCGGAGTGCGCACCGTCACCGAACCACGTACCGCACCGGACCTCAATCTCATAACGGTTAGTTTCCAAAATAAATTAATTGTTGTTTTCATGAACCCTAGGTTAGATGACTGTGTGTTGTTGATGGAAAAGGGTGAGGTGATGCCGTCCCTCACCCCCATATTTTGCTCGAAATCATCTCCATTGAGATAATTGCGAGGCGATACTAACAACAGTAAGGTTGGGAGTTATACGAAATAACTTCCTTCACTACTTGGATGGAAAAGGGTTTTGTGCTGTCCTTGACCCCCATACTCGGCTCGGAATCATCTCCACTGAGATCATATCGATGCCACTAACTTGATAGATTATTGGGAATGTTAACACGTTTTTTTAAATGTGTATAGATGAATTTGTATGAATTTAATCGTGAATGGGTGTATGATCGGTTATATCCGAGAAGAGCGGGTTTGAAGGAATCTTTTGTAATTGGGGTTGAACAGTTTCTTGTGGTAGCGTGGCGACATGAATTGGCTAAACGGGAAAAGGGGGTTAGATGTCCATGCTTAAAATGCGACGGTGTACCTATTAAGACCGATAATGAAATCAGGGAGCACTTATATCAATGGGGGTTTAGGCCTAATTATTGGATTTGGGTGGACCATGGAGAACAACGAAGTCAAAATTTTGAGGTAGGGGCTTCAAGCAGTTCTGGTGTTGGTGTTCCACGTAATGAAATTTTTGAGTCGATGGAAAACATGATTTGTGATGGTCTCAGGGTGAATGTGTCATTTGATGAGCCTCAATATGACGATCATGATGAACTTCCAAATGAAGAAGCACAAAAATTTTATAATTTGTTAAGAGATTCAAACAAACCGTTGTTTGAAGGCTCGCCACAGTCAAAATTATCTATGTGTGTGAAACTTTTAGCTCTCAAGTCCATGAGTAATATTTCTAAGGTGGGTTTAGACTATGTGACTGAAATGATGTTGGAAGCGACACCTAATAAGGATAATTTGCCAAAAAGTTATTATGAAGCAAAGAAGTTAGTTTCGAAGCTGGGATTGAAATTTAAGAAGATTGATTGTTGTGAGAAAGGGCACATGTTGTTTTACAACAACGAATTTGGTAAAAATGATGGTGAGCTACTTGAATGCAAATTCTGTGGAAAGCCAAGGTATCATGATCGTAAAGGGGCAAAACGTAATTATAAACCTATCCCTGTAAAGTCGATGTTCTATTTGCCTATAGTTCCAAGGTTGCAAAGAATGTTTGCATCGACCGAAATTGCGCAGAAAATGACTTGGCATTATGACAATAGGCGTACCTCAGACGACATTTTACGCCACCCATCCGACGGTGAAGCGTGGAAGCACTTTGATCAAGTGCATTCAGATTTTGCCTCAGACCCACGGAATGTTCGGCTTGGCTTGTGCTCTGATGGGTTTACTCCATATATCCAAGCATCGGCGTCACCCTACTCTTGTTGGCCAGTCATTGTTACCCCTTACAATCTTCCTCCTGAGATGTGCATGACTAAACCGTATATGTTTTTGACTTGTCTGATACCTGGTCCATCCAATCCAAAAGCTAACATTGATATCTTTTTGGAACCTCTAATTGATGATCTTAAGAGATTGTGGGGGGGTGTTTTGACTTATGATGCAGCACGAAAGAAAAATTTTATGATGAGAGCGGCATTGATGTGGAGAATTAACGACTTTCCTGCTTATGGTATGTTGTCTGGTTGGGGGACTCGCGGTAAATTGGCATGTCCCCACTGTATGGAACACACAAAGGCGTTTACGCTAAAGTACGGGGCCAAGAGTTCTTGGTTTGACTCGCATCGCAGATTCTTACCGCAAGATCATAAATTTAGAAAGAACAAGAAGGCCTTCAAGAAAGGGGCAGTTGAAACAGATGGACCACCGCCTTTGTTGACATCAGGTGAAATCTGGAGCAGAGTTATGGATTTGCCACAAGCCACAGAGGTAGGGGAGCTCACCCGCCTGGATGGTTATGGACAAGTGCACAATTGGACAAAAAAAAGCATATTTTGGAATCTCCCATATTAGAAAGATAATTTGTTGAGGCAAAATCTTGATGTTATGCACATCGAGAAGAATTTCTTTGACAACATATTTTTCACTGTGATGAATGTGAAAGATAAAACCAAAGACAATAATAAGGCTAGATTGGATTCTGCTCTTTATTGTAGCAAACATCGATCTGATTTGAATTTGGTGGAAATGCCTAATGGGAAGATGTTAAAACCCAAAGCCAAATACTGCCTAACACCAGATGAAGCGAAAGATGTTTGTCGATGGTTGAAAGAAGTGAGGATGCCAGATGGTTATTCTTCTAACCTTGCAAGATGTGCTGATGTGAACACCGGGAAGATGTATGCGATGAAAAGTCATGATTGTCATGTATTCATGGAGTGTTTGCTTCCAATTGCTTTTAATTCATTACCAAAGTGTGTTTTTGAACCACTTATTGAAGTGAGTCAATATTTTAAAAATATGTGCTCTTCAACATTGAGAAGGGATGATCTTATTAAGATGGAGCAGAATATTCCTTTCATTATTTGTAAGTTGGAGAGAATATTTCCTCCCGGTTTCTTTGATTCCATGGAGCATCTACCGGTTCACCTTGCGTATGAAGCAAGGCTTGGTGGACCAGTTCATTATAGGTGGATGTATCCATTTGAGAGGTAATTATCTATTTCAACATTTTATTAAAAATATCTTAATTAGTATGATTATTAGTTTAATGAAGTATTTTTCGTTCAACAAATAGATTAATGGGTGATTATAAACGATCGGTGAAAAATAAAGCTAGAGTTGAAGGATCGATCTGCACAGCTTATCTACAACGTGAAACAATTTATTTTTGTTCACATTATTTCAACAACTTTATGTTGTCAACAAATAATAGAAATGAAATGGAGATTGAAGAAGAAAGACACCCGCTCACTTTATCTGTGTTTATCAAACCTGGTCGCCCTTCGGGAAAGAAGTCAACCAACTACTTATCAGATAAAGAGCATAAATCAGCACATGTTCATGTCTTGATCAATTGCACTGAAGTTAAACCATATCTTGAGTAAGTATGCTCCAATTCAGTTGTTAATCTATACTGTATGATGTTTAATCAGATTTTGATCAACTTTCAATTTTTTCAGTGCATTCTTACGAATTGAGGGTATAGGCGCTGAAGAATCTTCTATTCGTATACATGAAAGTTTTCCATCCTGTTTTAAGACTAGAGTAAGTAACCAAATCCCCAAGGCGCTGAATAATTCTTTAAAGTAGATATGAGACATGACTTATTTTTCCATATGTTGTTTACTTAGGTGTATGAAGCAGAACCAACTTCCCAAATCCGACACTTGAGGAACTTAGCCGATGGTCCTTTTCTTGAGGTGACCGAGTGGCACACGTTCCTACTTAACGGTTACAAATTTGACACCCAATCATGGAGTGAGGGAAAAAAAACAATTAATAGTGGGGTATATGTTAAAGGTGAAACAGGAGGAGGTGAAAATGACTACTACGGTGTGATCGAACACATATATGAACTTGAATACCCACCGTTAGACTATGAAAAGAGAATAGTTTTGTTTTTTTGTAGATGGTTTGATCCATCGGTTAGAGGAATGAAATTGAATCCAAAATGTAATACCGTGGACATTCGAATGAATGGAAGGTATAAACTTTAAGATCCGTTTATCATGGCAGAAAATGTGAGGCAGGTGTATTATGTTCCATATCCATCAACTCAGAGAGGATGGTGTGTTGCAATTAAGACAAAACCACGGGGTCGCATTGAAGCCATTGATGCGGAGGATGACGTTCCTTATCAGGTGGATGAAATTTCAGGAGTAGGTGAGGTAATTGAATTTGAACCGATTGACTCATTATGTGATGATCGACGACTAGTTGAAGAAGTTGATGAAGATGAAGAACACAATGAAGATGAAGAAGAGAATGAAGATGAAGAACAGAATGAAGATGAAGAAGAGAATGTTGTATTTGATTAATCTAATATATATTGTCTACTTATGTTGACTCCTTATGTTGTCTTTAAATTTATTAGAATCATTAATATATCAATATTGTTCTTGTTAATTTACTTTATTTAAATTATTTATAGATATATATAATTAATGTTGTTAGTATCACATTTCGTTTCTATTTTTTCATAGATATGGATCCAGGAGGAGGTTCTGACCCACCGAGACGTAATAATAAAGGGAAGAAGACTATGACCGATGAACCTCCTAGGAGAAGGCGTACTCGTGAGGTGGAACTTAATATTGGGAATATGAGGGGTATAAACTTTATGGGCCCACCAGCTACCGCCCCACAACCTCCGCCTCCATCTGGCCCCGGATGGTATCATTTACCATCACATGGGCATTATATGGGCCCAGCAGATGCGTATGCAGGGTATGGCCCACCAGCTGGGTATGGCCCACCAGCTGGGTATGGCACACCAGCTGGGTATGGCACACCAGATGGGTATGGCCCACCAGTTGGGCATATAGGCTCATCATCTGGACATATGGGCCCATCAGCGGGACATATGGGTCCATCAGCTGGACATATGGGCCCATCAGCTGGGTTATCTATGCCTACACCAGAGCCTCAGGATGATATTCAGCATGATGTTGGTGTTGGTAATGTTGAAGGTGATTCATCCACCGATGATGAGAGTGGAGGTGGTTGTTATTAATGGTATTAGACTCAAAGTCATTTATAGTCGTGGTAACGCGTAAGTATTATATTGTTTGTTTTTTTAAAGTTAATTATGCAACGACTTATATATATTTGATTGTTCGATATATCTTTCATTATGCAGGCTTCTTCCTGCAAAGGTAGCTTCATCAAGCATCACCTATGTCATCCGGAAAAAATATTTTCAAAAGTTCCATAAAAAGTGGAGCAAAGTCGAAGAAGATGACAGGAAGGATCTGCTTGACTTCTTTAGGGTAAGTGTCAATTATTTTGTCATTACTTATATTGTTTGTTTAAATTTTATGTTTAATAACGTTTAATATAATTACTAATAGATATTTTCATTTTACTTAATACAGACCAAGGTAACTTGGGACATAGAAGAATATGACAATGTGCGGAGACTTTTTTTCAAAAGGATGGGCGCTCAAATTTCAGATTTGCTTTATAAGCTCCGCTGTAAAGATAAAAAGCCTGACTTCATGGGTGATGATATTTGGAATGCCTTCAAGAGCCATTGGGCTACTGAGACTTTCAAGAAAAATGCTGCAAGCGCCAAAAACAATAGAAACTCAGAAAAGGGTGGCTCGCTTCACTACGGCGGGTCCATCAACTAGGCTCAGCATGCTGCTAGATTGGTAAATTATTTTACAAATCTGTGTGTATCATTTACATTATTTAATTAGTTAGCAATTTTTGAAAATGTGTTTTATTTTACAGAGTAAAAAGGCAGGACGCCCTATCACTGCTCCTGAGCTGCATAGAGCCACCCATGTGAGGAAAGGCACTAGCGAGTATGTTGATGAGCGCTCCAAGATGACTCAGGTAAATATACAAATTGATTTGTATTATATATAATGTTGCTTTGTCAGAATGGAGCGCTAATTTGTGGTTATTCAAAACAGGAGCAAGTAAATGAGTTCATGACTCAGCTAACTCAGGGGAGCTGGGACCCTGAAGCACTTAGCCAACTTACTCCTGAGATGATAGATCTGGCAAATCAACATTGGGAGAAGACAGTTGGTTGGTCTAAGGGTCGCCTGTATGGTACGGGGCCCTTGGCTCCATGTATGGGCCAGTCTGGGGCCGGGAGCAGCAGAAGACGCAGTCGACCAGCTTCTGCTCCTGCAGATACAGAGCATGTGAGGCAGATGGAGCAGGAGCTGCAGTCTACTCGACAGGCGCTGCACGATACTCGGCAGGAGCTGCACGATACCCGACATGAGCTGCACAATACTCGACAGGAGGTCAGGACCTCTTCTGAGGCGGTGAAAAAGATGCAGCAAAACTTTGAGAAGGTGAGCCGTAGGCAGGCAATGATGTTAAAGTATTTTAAGAACATGCAGCAAAATCAGCAGCAAGATGAGGAGGAAGATGAGGAGGAAGATGATGAGCAAGATGAGGAGCAAGCTGAGGAGTCTGATGGTGGCAGCTTTTAGTGTTGTTGATTAAGGTTTTTGTTATAACATTTCAGATTAAGTGTTGTGGATTAAAATTTCATTCTCGTAATTTTTATTTATTGAAGTGTTGTTGATTAACGTTTTTGTTATAACATTTCAAAATTAAACTGTTTTATATAGTTTAGATTTTATTATTTATTAATAAAATAAACAGGTATAAAGCAGATTATTAAAAAAAATACAATCAGATGGGCTTTAGCGAGGCAATTAGCGAGCGAATTAGCGAGGGAAATTGGACGCGTGGCTAAGCATTAGCGAGGGAATTAGCGAGGGAAAGTGGACGCGTGGCTAGGCATTAGCGAGGGAATTAGCGAGGGAAAGTGGACGCGTGGCTAGGCATTAGCGAGGGAAAGTGGACGCGTGGCTGTCTGAATTTTCCCACGTGGCTGCCATTAGTGAGGGAATTAGCGACGGAATGTACCGTCGCTAATTAGCGACGAACTCAGATTCCCTCGCTAATCCCATTAGCGAGGAGCAATTTAGCGACGCAACTTGTCCCTCGCTAATTCCCTCGCTAACGGTCATTAGCGACGGAATTTCGTCATTTTGCGAGGGAAATTTCCGTCGCTAATAACCAATTTTTTTGTAGTGTATACCTTCGGCTTTTACAACTGTGACTAAAAGTATCCGTAGGTATACGGTAAATTTCTTGTAGTGAAAGTACATTATGATTCTTGGGGTGATAAATTCAGTTTGGATTGTGATGTTAATTTTGAAGAACGAAATGCATATCCTTTATATGGTACATAAAATACGAAATTATCATATTAGGTACGTTGATGGATCCTTAACTATCACGTCCTTTTTCTTCTCAAACTTCCCAGAGAAATGCTGGGCTAGGGACATGTACGAGGTGTTTTCGAAACATGGTAGGGTGAAGGAGGTGGTTATCCCGGGTAGGAGGAACGGCATGGAGAAAATATTTGGTTTCGCGCGTTTCTATGATATCAAAGAACCGGAAAGAATGGTCGTGATTCTAGACAACATTTTTGTGAAGGGAGAGAAGTTACACGTTAATCTTCCAAGGTTTCAACGGGTGCAAATTCAGGATCCTCGACCTATGCTTCTCTGTCTAAGAGTGCACCAGTAGTTCATCAAGTTTGGAAACCGAATATTTCATTGGTTCAACAGCAGGGGGATAAATGCTCTAATGGTGAAGGGATAGGTGGGTATAAGGGGACGACTGAAGTGGCGCACGAGTGGTCTTTTGAGACTTCTAATGAAGATTTCCTCAATTTGGCTCATGTGATGGTTGGGGAGCTCATTATTCCTGGCAAGTCCTATACCCTTCATGAAGATCTTGCTATGCAAGGGGTTTTTTCTATCAAGACTACACTTTTGGGAGCTAATCTAGTCCTACTTGAAGGAGGTAAGGATGAGGATGATTTCGTGGGATATATTGAAGAAATGCGTGAATGGTTATCTCAGTGGTTTAAATGGATTCGGCCATGGAAGCCTACAGATGTGGATCCGGAAAGAGTAACTTGGCTCAGGTGCTATGGGATTCCAGCCCATGCTTGGAACGTTGAGTTCTTCACAAAGATTTCTGAACGCCTGGGAGTGTTCATCAACTCCGATGAGAACACTGACAATAGAAGGTCGCTTGATGTTGCTCGTATCATGGTTCGTACGAAGGTATCTGAGTCAATCAATGTGGTGTTCAAGGTCTTAATTAATAAGGTGCCCTTTGTTATTAAAGTTGTGGAAGATTGGGGGGGCCTACTCTTTGGAGGAGATCAAACGGTCAGGTTCAAGGGGAGGTTCTCTCATCAAGCTCCGATGAGGGTCTAGACGAGTTTTACAATTCTGGAAATGGAGGCTTCACCGGCGAGGAAGATGAAGGCGACTTGGCGTTCAGAGCAACATTTAATTCCCCCCACGATTCAGGGCGGAAATTTGTGGAAGTTACTGATGAGAATTCAAATTCTTTTAATGGTGGATTTAATGTTAATTCAAATGGTAGCAAGGATTGCTTGATTTACGGCAAGGTGAGGATGTTAAGGAATTCTAATATTGATTTCTCTCCTAGTCAACAACATATGATTAGCGAGGCCCATCTTGATAATTCAAATCCCTCATCATCCCTTTGTTGAAGACACGGTGCCGATGAACAATGTTTTGTTGATTGATAATAGTGGGCCTTCTAAAATTGAGTTACACGGCCTTGGTGCATTGGGCCATGATCACGAGGCAGTCAGCCCAATTTCCAAACCTTCAGACCTCCCTTCAATCCATAGCAAGGCCAACCCAATCTCTAAATCGCGCAGGCCCAGGAAGCCACGTAAAATTATGAGGATTGGTGTGAAAAGAAATTCAAGGACGGGTAAATTGGCAAAAACAACACGTGACCTTGCTGAGATTTCCAGTTCTTCGTTGAATGCATCTAATTGCGAGCCTAATCAATCTTGTAATAGGAACGAGTCTTCGTTATTTTCTGCTGGAACTATTCTTTGTGATGGTTCTATTTCTAGCAATGACATTTCTTGTTGTAATAACAAATTTTGGGCTCTCCAAGGAAAATCGGTTGCTATGAAGGTGTGGGAAGCGGCAAAGAAGTTGGGTGTGGAGGGCAACCTTCCTGATGAGAGGTATGTTGAGATGGTTGAAGCAGGGGAAAGAAGAGATAAAGACGCACATAGTAGGAGGGTGAACAACAACGATGGTCAATGAACTTACTATCTTTGAATATTTATGGATGGGGTGACCGATCGAAACATCGCCATTTAGCGTCTCTTATTAATTCGGGTAAGTTCAATTTCATTTGTATTCAAGAAACTAAGCGGGAAGTGATTGTAGAGGGGGAGGTGGGGTTGTTATGGGGTAATCAACAGTTTGAGTGGATTGCGCAACCGTCACGAGGTTTGTCTAGAGGTTTATTATGTTCTTGGCTCCCAGGGTCTTGGTCTATTCATTCTACGTTCTCTGGTGTAGGCTTTCTTGATGTTAGTATTGATTTGTCATGCACTATGGTATACATTATTAACGTATATGCTCCTCAGTCATCAGCGGCAAAGAGGAGTGTTTGGGAGGAACTTCTTAATCTCAAATGTTCTAGTTCAAGCGGGGAGTGGTGCATTGTTGGTGATTTTAACGCAGTCGCTAGTGTGGAGGAAAGGAAGGGGAGGAGTGATGTTTGTTCTGCTCGGGGGATTGCTGATTTTAATAACTTTATTGCTGATATGGAATTAATTGACGTGCCTGTGTCAGGTAAAAAATTCTCAAGGTTCAGCTCTGATGGTTTTTCTATGAGTAGATTGAATAGGTTCCTTATTTCAGACGGGTTGATTGATTTATGGGGTATCTCGGGGCAATGGATTGGAAGTCGTGATATTTCTGATCATTGCCCATTTTGGTTGCTCCGCTCCATTAAAGATTGGGGTCCTAAGCCTTTTCGTGTTTTTAATGGTTGGTTCGATCACTCCGATTTTCTGCCCTTTGTTTAGGATTGTTGGTCTAGTTTTGTTGTTTCGGGGACTAAGGCTTATGTGGTGAAAGAAAAATTCAAGTTGCTTAAAGAGAAGTTACGACGGTGGAACAAAGAAGTTTTTGGAATGATAGATTTAAGTATTGATGGTTTGATTCGTGATTTGAATGCTCTAGATCATGTTCTTGGTGAAGGTTGGGATGAAGTCACTGTGATGAATCGTAAGGAAGTCTCCTTAAAATTTTGGAAAGAGTTACAATTGAAATAATCAATGCTGTCCCAAAAGGCTAGAGCGAGGTGGATCAAGGAGGGTGACATGAACTCTAAATATTTCCATTCTCTTATGAAGTATAGAAGAAGGAGAGGTAATGTTGTACTTCTAGATGATAATGGGGCTGTTTTAGAAGATGTCGATGTTGTTAAACTCCGTGTCAAGAATCATTTTGAAGAGGTTTTCGTTGAGCATTGTTATAACCGTCCTACTCTTGGGGGGTTGTTTTTAATCAATTAATCGATGCATAGACTGGTTTTTTGTTGGAACCTTTCACTGAAGATGAGATTCGAATGGAAGTTTGGAATTGTGATGGTGATAAAAGCCCGGGGCCGGATGGGTTTAATCTCCGTTTCATTAAACATTGTTGGGACTTGGTGAAGGCGGATGTGATTGATTTTATCAACGAATTCTATGTCAAGGCTGCACTTCCTAAAGCTATTTCAGCATTTTTCATCGCCCTTATTCCTAAGAACGATAACCCGCAAGGTTTGGGTGAGTATAGACCGATTTCTCTCATTGGCTGTCTTTATAAGATTTTGGCAAAGGTCGTGGCATCTAGGATTAAGAGAGTGATGCCCAATATTATTTCCAAATGCCAATCATCCTTTCTTGGTGGTAGACAAATTCTTGATGGGGTGGTTGTTGTTAACGAGATTGTTGATTTTGCGAGAAGAACAAAGGACGAGTGTTTGTTGTTTAAGGTTGATTTCGAAAAGGCCTATGACTCTATCTCCTGGGATTTTTTGTTTTATATGATGGATAGGATGGGGTTTCGTTTGAGGTGGATTCGGTGAATGAAGGCTTGTGTGTGCTCAAGCACTATGTCAGGTGCTTGCGAATGGCAGCCCAGCTGGTGACTTTAATGTGCATAGAGGTTTGAGATAAGGGGATCCATTATCCCCCTTTCTTTTCCTTATTGCTGTTGAAGGCTTGTCTGCTTTGGTTGCTAAAGCGGTTGAGATCGGAGCATTCCAGTGTTATTCTATCAATGATAATTTGAGGTTCTCAATTTCGCAATTCGCGGATGACACGGTTTTGATGGGTAGAGCGTCTCGGGAAAATTTGTGGTGCATCAAGACTATTCTTAGGAGCTTTGAGCTTGTGTCGGGGTTGAAGGATAATTTTCATAAAAGCAAGCTAATTGGGGTCAATGTCCAAGATCATTTTCTAGATATGGCAGCTACTTTCTTACATTGTAGAACTGAATCTATTCCCTTCAAATTCTTGGGTATTCCAGTGGGGGCCAATCCTCGAAGGGCAGCAACTTGGAAACCAGTTATTGATATGCTTCACAAGAAATTATCTTCTTGGAAAGGGCGCATCTTATCAATTGGTGGCGGGGTAACTCTTATAAATTCGGTCTTGAACAATATACCCCTTTAATTCTTTTCTTTTTACATAGCCTCGGGGGTGGTTATTCAACAAATGACTAAGATACAACGAGATTTTTTATGGGGGATTAATGATGGAGATAGAGGGGTGCAATTGGGGGCTTGGCATCAAAGATCTAGAGTTGTTCAATGTGGCTTTATTATCAAAGTGGAAGTGGAGGTTATTGATAGATGTTGATACAAGCTGGAGGGGCCTGTTGTTACATCGGTATGGGAAATTTTCCTCTTCTCTCATTCACGGTTCAGCTGAAACAATTAACCGTGGCTTGAGAGGTTCTCTTTGGTGGCGTGACTTGCTTATGTTGGACTCTTCTTTGCCTTCTACTCGTCGTTTCAGCTCTAGCATCAAGAGAGGTTTGGGGAATGGAATGTCGATTGATTTCTGGAATGATCATTGGCTTGGGCATGCTCCATTGTCTATGGTTCTACACCGTTAGTCCCTTTTTCATTTCCGATCCAAACAAACTCAGTTGACACTAATGGGGCTGATGTGTTTTTAACGGAGAAGACATGTGTTCTGTCTTTAACATTTTGGTCATTTAACACTATTGTCGTGTAACAATTTGGTCCTTTAAATCTAAAATATAACTACAATTTAATCCTTACTAAATTAGGGTTCTTGTTCTTCATTCAAACTCAGAAAACTCTTCAAACTCAGATCTGGAAGTTTTTATTGTACTTCTTTCAGATTTAGTACATTTCTATGTTGAAGTTGATTCATGATTTTTTTTTGTTTTGTAAATTTTTTGAGGATTCTGCAACAAGTTCCCATCCCAGTCCTCTAGCTAGTATCTATATCCAACAGCTTGAAGCCTCCAGGCCACGGCGAGTTTGTACAACTTTTCCACATACTAGGTTCATTGTTACATATTTCCTTAATTGAAGGTTTAATTTATAAGATTATTATCTGTGCTTTAACTCAGGGAATGTATTATATATGGTCCAAACCAATGCCTCCCAGTTGACCCAATTCCTCAAAGACAACGAGCTGTTTTGATGGAGTATACATACTAAGAATACAAAGGCCTAGAAGTAACAAAGGGATTAAATGAATACGGAGAAGAATATTCAGAATGAATACATAGAGAAGAATATTCAGAGTTCAAATTCTTTGTTGTTTCAAGGAGGTTACTCTCCTCCAAAGGAGTATTTTCTCTTTCAATTTTCGTTTTTCATAAAGTTACTCGCAACACCTTACAATTACATTATGCCAATACAGAAATGTGTTTTCTGGATATGAGTTTGAAAAGTTTTCTGGGTTTGAATGACGAACAAAAACCCTAAATCAGTAAGGACTAAATCGTAGCCTAATTGTAGACTTAAATGATCAAGTTGTTACACGACAATAGTCTTAAAGAACCAAATTGTTACAAGACATAAGACATGTAGGCTCTGTCACGGCCATGTTAGCGTCGTTAATGCCAATTGGAATTGTTTGAAACAGAAATTGAAAAAAAGGTTAACGGTGTACACGTTATGTAACTTAAATGACCAAATTGGTACAAAAAATACTTAAAAGACCAATTCGTTAAAAATAAATAACTTAAAAGACCTCTTGTACATTTTTGTCTATCCTTATTTATTTGTTTCGTTATGTTATGTTTTTTTTCAAAACATTTTTGGCATTATAAAAACATTTACACTTGGTAAAAATGCCACATAAAAAGTTTTCACTTCGAGATAAATTTTTCCACTATTTTTAACAAAGATATCATATCGCTTCCTAACGCTCTATTATATTGACAATGAGTAAAAATTAAAAAAAATAGTAAAACAAATGATCTTTCTAATTAGAATATTTTGTGAAAAAATAAGAATAAAAAGAAGTACACAACTTTGTTCTCATTTATTATTCATTTAAGGGTAGCTTATAGTAGATAGATATAAAAATGAGAGAGGTGTAAAATGGTTTTTATGAGTGCATCATGAGTTTTTGTTATTTGCATCATCGACTTAAAATTTTGACATGAGCATCAAGAAGCAATAACTCGTGATAAATGCAATTTTGGTCCTAACAAATCTCTAACCTCATAAAACTATTTGTCTCATCAATATACAAAATAATAAATTTCTAACCTCAAAATAACTGCAATCACAACCCTCTTACTAATGGCTCATGGACAACTTATTTGACATAAGCACAAGAAAAAGTGTATAAGCTTTTTTTTTTTTAATAAGCAATATTAGTGGGGTTGGGGAATGTTAGTTTCTGGAATACTCAACTTCTTTTTGTAAGCTCTTCAAATTAACTGAGGTTTTAATACATTATTGACCCATTTAGTTGGCTTTTTTTTGTACCCCTATCATAGGGCTGGACAAAATTAATTGCCCGACCGAAACCCGATGAGACCGGAACTAGAATGACTGATACGGGCGGGTTGGTGCAAAGGTCGGGTGCACGGGTATGAAAATTCGGTTATACAAGGTTCAGTTGGTCGAAATTGATTCCATTGTTATGAATCCATACTAACTCGAACCCGCCCGAATCATAAACCACATACTAACCTTTATACAGTGTCTGTACACAGCTTTATCAAAAGCACTGCCCAAAACCGTAAATACTGCCCACACACGTTATCTTTTCCTCTGACAGACGTTTGCACTACCAATTAGGTAGTACTACTACTCCCACACCGAGTACATCTATTACTCTTCCACACACACATAAACAAAAATTATTAAATATTAGAATATTAAAATAAATAAAGAATTTTATTCTTTTATCTATGCTAAAGTACATCTATTCACTCGCGTCTACTCATCTTCTTCCTCTAACACTCTTTCACCATTTCTAATCTTTTAAGCTTCTTTCTCTCTGTCCGTCTCTCCCCCCCTCTCACAGCAGAGCCATTTTTTCTCATTTGTGTAGTACTTTATTACTCGCCCAACCCGTTAAAATCCACCCGAGGAGCCCGAGTAACCAATCAAACCGAACCCGTGTAACCGCTGATGAAAATGGTTGAAAATGGGCCTAGATTTAGTCATTTCGGTTTTCTTTGGATATGCAATTTCTAACCCGAAAACCGAAAAACCCGCCCGTTTGTCCAGCCCTACCCTATCATACCCTGTACCCCCATAATTCACCAAACGGACGATTTTACCCCTGATTTATGACTTTCAGAATTACGCCAAAACACATAATTTCGGAAGCCAATGTTTTGACTTCCGGAATTATGTCGTTTGGGATAATTTCGAAAATCTTTTAAAAACTGTTCCAGAATTACCTCAAAAGAGGATAATTCCGGAAAACCTTAGTTTAGAACTTTTCGGAATCACCTCAAAAGAGGTATTTCCTGAAGTCAAAATTGGCTTCTGCAAAAACCTCTTTTGAGGTGATTCCAGAAAGTTAAAAAAATTGGCTACCAAAATTATCTTCTTTTGAGGTAATTTCAGAAATTTAAAAAAAAAATCAGTTTTCTTTTAATTTTTTTAGGCGTATTTTGGGGATTAAATGAGTTATGAGGGTATAAGGGAGAAGAGGGGGGTTACAAAAAAAAAGCCCATTTATTTTACCTGAATCAAGATTTTAGTCCCTCTATTTCAATATCCAAGTTTTTGGTCTCTCTGTTTCGCACATTATTACAATTTTGGTCCTAACCCAAATTTGTGACCCTAAAAGTGGTAATTTTTGACTTCAAAAGTGATTTTTTTTTTAAATTTCCTCTTCAACTTCACAATTGGGGTTAGGATTAAAATTACAAAAATGTGTGAAATTGCAGGACCAAAAACCCGGATTTTAAAATAGGGGGACTAAAATCCTATTTCTGGTAAAATAGGGGACCAAAAGTGTATTGAAACTATTAGTTTATTAAAACAGCTTATAACTCATGAAAACATTTTGGTCATATTTTCTCTTTAATTATAGAAATATCATTAGGGTGTTCAAAACCAAACCAATAGAAAATTGCAAACTAAACGACCCAAACCGAAAATCGCAAAAAACCACTTTGATTTGGATGTGTTCAAGCACTTTTCCAATTAACCGATTTGTTCGGTTCAAATGGAGATTTGTTTTTCCAAAATCGAACCAAACCAAATCGCACATATTATTATATATTATTAAAAAAATGTCTAATTAATCTGGTCACACAAACACATGTGCCACCTTAGTCTCACACACCTTTATGGCCTACTTTAGTCACATGAAGTATCTAATTTAATTTTACTACATTTTAAGTTTGGTAGTTCATATGTGAATAAAATAATATTATTATCTTTTATATTAGACTCTTTAGAGTTAAATTAATTAATTTAACTTTAGATTTCACAAAAACCAAACCAACCGAACCAATCCAAACCGTATTGATATGGTTCTTGTTGGTTCAGATGTTTTTAAAAAAGCCAACCAAACCAAAAAAGGCATTTGTTTTATGTTGCGGTTCAGATGACTTTTTCAATCAAAACCGAACTAAAACGCACCACAAACCCCCCTATCATATACACAAGCATTTATCATATCGTGTATGATAAATACTTAATTAAGTTGTTTATCCAAGTTTGATATCAATAAATAAGATGATATCAATAAGAGATAGACAAAATCAGACTAATAGTAGCATGTTTTGTTCCCGTTGGGAAGGTTCCCAAACCACCTTCGAACATAGGTTACTCTAAAGATTTGAAACTTAAACAAAATCAAACAACATTCAAAAGTATAGAGATGGACTCCTGAAGTGACCACTTCTAACTTTAGTGGATTCTAGAAAGAGGAGGCAAGTCAAATCACAGATGTGTATCAGTAAATCATATGCTTTACAATTCTGAGAAAGATGCTTTATAAGGGTAACTGAATGAAGTACTATTGTGAGAAAGAATTCATTTTTTGGTCAACCTATTGTGAGAAAGATATCTCCCTCACCCTAGACCGCACCTCCAACCTGGGCCTTCTGGTGCTGCACTACAAGATAATTCTACACTCTACAGGTCATCTTGGTGGCTACAGGCTAACACACTCAAGAGCAAAATAATAGAGCCCAAGCTATAACACGAGTCCAGACTGTTTTGACAACCATTTTTGATTATTTGAACATCATTGAAAATCCAAACAAAACTAGCCCAAGCTGCCCACCCAGTCCCATCCGCTAAATTGATTGGTACCCCAAACATATTCTCAGCCATTACATCCAAATCCAATAAACCCATTCACCGAGAAGTAAAATAAAATCTATATACAGAGAGAAAGGCACATAAATTTCCTTGTTGGCATTTAGACTTTATAGTTTATACACTAACAAGTTCTAATCCAAAAAGATATCAGAATTTCTTCTTATAAGCCCAATTTACCTATTGACAATCAACACCAAATAAGGTTTGCATAAATTTGAATATGCTGCCTGGAGATGTCAATTATAACAAGAACACAATATACAAGTACAATTGACAACAAAACAGGGCATATTTCACAGGAATCTCATTCTCTGAATCTCACATCCTAATCCAACAATTAAACGGGTTAATGCATACATGGAATCAAAATCGCACATGCAAGTATAGCAAAAACAACAAGCAATTTCAGAACAAAATGCTGACTAAACTGCATTAATAGAGAGAACAATAATCTGTTGGCATAAAAAATGACATATAACTATAAACCCTAAGCAATTTGCTTTGGATCTAAGCCAAAAAAATTCTCGCAACAATTTCAATTCAGCATAATACAATAAAATAGGTTGAACCAACCTTAGAAAACTCCACTAGATAACAGATCCCGCCGGTTACACTCGTGAGACGGCTGATGCAGCGGCGGATGAGGCGCTGCCACCTAGAAACGAGAGAAATCCCGAACTAGTCACCTCTTGATCATCAAGAAACAGATCCTCAGGCACACGAAACGCACCGTGCGCACACGTGATCGCCAATCCAACCATCAGAGCAGAGATCAACAGCGATCCAACACTAGTGAGGAAAACAACGAACACGGTGAGCACAACCAACATCCCTAGGGTTTCGCGATCGGCGAAAGTGCGGCCAAAGAGAACCAGTGGCTGATCGGAAGGACGGAAGAGGTAGAGAAATGACCACGATGCAAGGAGACCGAGGAGAACAAGAAGCGAGAAAGGATGCGTGATGAGAGAAATTGCCAGTGCGAAAATAATTAGGGTTAGGTAATTGACACGGAAGTAAGAGAAATTCTTGCGGATCCGAGAGTATGCTTCGGCTAGTGTTTCCGGTCGGGACATGGATGTACGGTCGACGAGTTCCAACCATGGGCGGCGTTGGGAGAAGGCTTGGCGGAGGGTGGAGGAGACACGTGAGATGAAGGCGCGGAAGGCCGGGGTAGCGATCGGAGGTTGAGACTGAGAGGAACCACCGCCGCTAATGTTGGATTGGGATGTGGAAACGGGGAGTGTCGGTGGAGAAGACATGGTGGCGCGTGAATCTCCAATTGCCGCGCGTAACTATGAAATAATCGATAGAAAGAGAGGCAATGGAGACTCTTGGTTTGGTTGGGCCTTTGGGTTTTGGGAACAAAGGCGAGGAAGTCAATAATAACGTTGCTAATATGGGATGGGCTGAATCTATTTACAGAAAATGTAAGATTATTAATAGAGTAGAAAACATTTTTAAATATAAGCAAAGTAAACCAGTGACGCTATTATTGAAGGTCAGCCACCAATTTGGTTTTTTTAATTTTAGAGGGCATTGTGAATGTGAATTTAAAAATATACATATTTTTTTTTGACAATAAAAAATATACATATTTAGATATTTTTTGGTTATCATGTTTTTGGTGCGCAGTTTCCACCGACTTTGCCGATGACTAATCTACGCCGGGGAATCTGGCTGGCCACGAGTACCCGGCTTTGCCAGCCCGTGTGGTTCTCCCCTCCCAACAGAATTTTTGTCACACTCAAGATTCGAACCCGAGACCTTGAGGTGGGATCCAAGTCCACTTACCATTTGGACCAATCCTTGTTTTTTTTAAGGAAACATAATTCATTAAATTGATAATGAGATCATCATTACAAGATACATGAAGCAGGTGAGGTTGGACATTTCCAAACCGAAAGCTAAGATCAACATCTTTTAAAGAAACTACTACACATGGAATATGACCATTGGAACCATTAATTTAGACAGTTTAGAGGCCCTAGGGGCATAACCAATCTAAACACAACGACCTAACGTCTAGATTATCAGTAGTTTCAACTCCGAGGTAGAGGTAATCAGTGGTTGAGACTCCGCAGTTTTTCTCCCAATCCAGTTACGGATGATATCTTTGACTTGTGTACGCTCCATTTGACTCAAGTTGGTCTCAAGGTTAACCCCAATTGCCCGAGAAGACGGGGCCCGTTGGTAATAAGAGAGGCCAATTGGTGAGGTGTCAGCTCCAAAGGTTTTAACAGTCCAAATAATGCAACCAGAACCACAACCAAATGCTTAGGCAGCCGAAATTTCTATGGGGACTTTCAGCAAACACTAGATATGCATTTTAGACCAAAAATTGCCGAAACACCAAACATAGAGCCGAAGCACCAAAAGCACACCGGTACTTTGTCTAGAGACCAGCGGTTCAAGAACGACAAGTTGCAGCCAAGGTGGTTTTGGCGGCGGCTGGAGAGGAGCCAAGCGGTCCGATGAAACAAAAAGTGTGACTAACCTCTGGAGCGGCGATGATGACGGTGAAGGAGTTCCCTCTCGGTCATCCTCTTCGAACTATGGTGGTGGTTCAGGTGGTGGCCGGAGCGCCGGCGTCATAGGGACAGAGGCATCGGGAGGGCGCAATAGAAGGTTTCCTGTGAGAGTTCTTGTCCCAAGGAGGAGGAAGAGAAGCTCTCTGGTCGGAGGCGGTAGAGCGAGCGACAGATGCACACAAGCATCGACGGTTGGACGGTGAAGAGCAAAACCCAAAGGATCAGAGGCTGTTATGACGGGTTTGGGTTTTGGAGGGTGGTGGTAGTTGGATCGATGGTGGTATATGGATTGACCAGTAGGAAGTACGAGGGAGGAGAGGTTGGTGTTTGGTAGGTGGTGGTGGTGGACTGTTGGTTGGTGGAAGAAACTAGCAAAGGAGGTGACAAATGGGGAAAGGGAAACGAGAGGCCCCAACCAGTGGGGGCAGGAACCTCCAAAAAGAGGGGTGGATCCTCCATGGTGGAGGGGAAGACCTCCAAGGAGGAGGAGAGAGCCTCCACTAACCCTAAGGTTGGGAGGAGAAAAAATGGATCTAGAGAGAAGCCGGAGCATCTTTCTCATCCTTTCGGAAACACTAGCATCTTTTGGACCAATCCTTGTTGGTATACATATTTAGATGGCCGCCATAACTCATTTAATCCCCAAAATATTAAAAGAAAACTGGGTTTTTTTAAAAATTTCCGGAATTACCTCAAAAGAGGATAATTCCGGAAGCCAGTTTTTTGAACTTTCCGGAATCACCTCAAAAGAGGTATTTCCGGAAGCCAATTTTGACTTTCGGAAATACCTATTTTGAGGTGATTCCGGAAAGTTCTAAACTAAGGTTTTTCGAAATTATCCTCTTTTGAGGTAATTCCGGAACACAATTTTTAAAAGATTTCCGGAATTATCTCAAACGACATAATTCTGAAAGTCAAAAACTTGGCTTCCAGAATTATGTGTTTTGGCGTAATTCTGGAAGTCAAAAATCAGGGGTAAAATCATCTATTTGGTGAATTATGGGACATGATATAATAGGGGGTACAAAAAAAAAGCCTATTTAGGTATCTAGTGACTGAGAAAAAGAAACATGTTGCAAGTAATTTAAAAATATAGTTATAAGTTTTTATTAACCCATTGACGAATTTAAGCAATTGAGGCAATATTCATGTACTCCGTCTATAATAAAATATAAGCAAAATAAACTACAAACTAATTAATATAAGTAATTATTCATACTTATTCTTTTAATCTCATTTGAAAGTTCAACTCTATTATCTAAATTATCTCTCACCCCATTTAATTGCAAAAAAAGTTTTCAACTTTTTATGTTCTACATTAAACGTGCAATAATAAATGAAATGAAGGACATTTCGAGTAGACTTTGTCTAAGTAACTATACATATATGTGTAGTATGCACCTGAGCCAAATGTTTGTGGGGTCATTTCCCCCCACTCTTTTATAGATAGATAGTCTATGTATTCGCCCCTCAAGTAGGAAAAAGCTAGGTCGAAACCATCGTTTCTTCTGGCTTTCTTCGTTCGTTTCTGAATCTGATGTTCGTTTCTTCGAAACCATCGTTGTTCTCCGTTTCTTCATTTTTTTGATGTTCTTCGTTTCTTATGTTCGTTTCTGAATCTGAACGAAATCTAGATTGAAGAAGAAGATGAATTTGTGTGTCTGATTGGAGAAGAAGAAGATTGATTTTGTGTCAAATAATCTGAATTTGTGTTTCTGAATCTGAACGAAATCAGCATGAAGAAGAAGACGAATTTGATGTTATTAGTTTTAATGTTATTAGTTTTTTGTTAAATTCTGTTTTATGTTTTTATAATTTTAAAAATTTAATTGATTATGTGTAAAATAATATTGAATTAAATAATACATTTTTTTTGCCACCTCAATAATGAATGCCACGTCATTTAATGAATTTAAGACGCCACGTGAGCAGTTAACTACCAGCGTGGCGTCCGTTAGAAAAAACTAACGGCAAGGGCCAAAGTGAAACGAAAATGAAAGATAAATGACCAAAACGGACCAAAAAAAAAGATAAAGGACCAAAGTGAAACCAAGAGCAAAGATAAAGGACCAAAACTGATATTTAGCCTAAAATATAAGCAAAATAAACTACAAACTAATTAATATAAGTAATTATTCATACTTATTCTTTTAATCTCATTTGAAAGTTCAACTATATTATCTAAATTATCTCTCACCCCATTTAATTGCAAAAAAAGTTTTCAACTTTTTATGTTCTACATTAAACGTGCAACAATAAATGAAATGAAGGACATTTCGCGTAGACTTTGTCTAAGTAACTATACATATATGTGTAGTATGCACCTGAGCCAAATGTTTGTGGGGTCATTTTCCCCCACTCTTTTATAGATAGATAGTCTATGTATTCGCCCCTCAAGTAGGAAAAAGCTAGGTCGAGCTAGGTTTTACAATGCTCAAGCTTATTTTGTTACTTGTTATAAGATTTTTTTAGGTCTGACCTGACCTTCGTAAAAGTACGATATGACATGTTAGTCTACTTAAAGACATGTTTCATATTCACGTGTTTAAATAACTCTCCTAACAAATCTTTAAGGGTTTTTAGGGTTGAGGATGGTCGGGGTGGAGAAGGGTGGAAAGGGGAGGGATACGGGAAAGGGACAAGGCTGAATTTTAGGGTTTTTAGGAGTAGGGGTAATGACTTGATCATGAGTTCATCGGGTATTTAGGTCATTTTGCATAAAATTGTGAGGCGAATTTTTTTTATTCCCTTTTCTAAAAGGGATCAGTAGTTCCTAACCACTCCTTTATGTGACTTGAACCTGCCTCTCTTTGAATGTATGTAAATCGTCTTATCAACTGAGTTGTACTTCATTGTTAGATAGCCCATGGTAAATCTATATGAAATTAATTAGTTCAAATTAATGCTTTTGTCGCTATAAAGTTTGGATTGATTCCATTTTTGGATTTAGATAACCTTGAAGAACACCATATTGATTTTGTAAAAGAAAGAAACAAGGCACAATAATTGAATGGTTAGGATTGACCGAGTGGTGGTGGTGGACTGTTGGTTGGTGGAAGAAACTAGCAAAGGAAGTGACAAACGGGGAAAGGGAAGCGAAGGCCCCAACCAGTGGGGGGACAGGAACCTCCAAAGAGAGGGGTGGATCCTCCATCGTGGAGGGGAAGACCTCCAAGGAGGAGGAGAGAGCCTCCACTAACCCTAGGGTTGGGAGGAGAAAAAATGGATCTAGAGAGAAGCCGGGGCATCTCTCTCATCCTCTCGAAAACAATAGCATCTTTTGGACCAATCCTTGTTGGTATACATATTTAGATGGCCGCCATAACTCATTTAAACGCCAAAATACCCCTAAAAAATTAAAATAAACTGTTTTTTTTTAAATTTTCGGAATTACCTCAAAAGAGGATAATTCCGGAAGCCAATTTTTTGAAGTTTCCGGAATCACCTCAAAAGAGGTATTTCCGAAAGCCAATTTTGACTTCCGGAAATAGCTCATTTGAGGTGATTCCGGAAAGTTCTAAACTAAGGTTTTCCAGAATTATCCTCTTTTGAGGTAATTCCGGAACACGGTTTTTAAAAGATTTTCGGAATTATCCCAAACGACATAATTCCAGAAGTCAAAAAATTGGCTTCCGGAATTATGCGTGTTTTGGCGTAATTCTGGAAGTCAAAAATCAGGGGTAAAATCGTTCGTTTGGTGAATTATGGGGGTACATTGTATAATAGGGGGGTTACAAAAAAGCCTATTTAGGTATCTAGTGACTGAGAAAAAAACATGTTGCAAGTAATTTAAAAATATGGTTATAAGTTTTTATTAATCCATTGACGAATTTAAGCAATTGAGGCAATATTCATGTACTCCGTCTATAATAAAATATAGGCTAAATATCAGTTTTGGTCTTTTATTTTTGCTCTTAGTTTCGCTTTGGTTCTTTATCTTTTTTTGGTCCGTTGTGGTCCTTTATCTTTAATTTTCGTTTCACTTTGGTCCCTACAGTTAGTTTTTTCTAATGGACGCCACGTTGGTAGTTAACTGCTGAGGTGGCGTCCATCTTCATTAAATGACGTGGCAAAATTAATATTAATTAATTCCAATTGAATTGAAAATCAGAATTGAAATTAACAAAAACTAAAAACATCAAAATAAAAAAAGGGAAACAGATATGGAATTGAAATTAACAACAACATTCCAGAATTCAACATTCCAAAACATTCACTTTCTGCTCTGTGTCATAATCAACAAGAAGAAGATCTGTTTCCTAATCATCATCGTCTTCGAAATCAACAACAAAAACAATCAGATTTGTTTCTTCGAAACCCACAAGAAGCAGATTTTGTTTCTTCGAAACCCACAACAAAAACAATCGTCTTCGAAGATCTGATTCAACCAGATTTGTTTCTTCGAAACCCCCCAAGAAACCCACAACAAAAACAATCCTCTTTGAAGATCTGATTCAAGCTGATTTGTTTCTTCGAAACCCACAAGAAACCCACAACAAAAACAATCATTTCTGGGTTTCATTCGTTTATGGGTTCCATGTTCTTCGTTTCTTCGTTTCTAGGTTCTGATGTTCTTCGTTTCTTCTGGGTTTCTTCGCTCATTTCTGAATCTGATGTTCGTTTCTTCGTTTTTCTTCTGGCTTTCTTCGTTCGTTTCTGAATCTGATGTTCGTTTCTTCGAAACCATCGTTGTTCTTCGTTTCTTCATTTTTTTGATGTTCTTCGTTTCTTATGTTCGTTTCTGAATCTGAACGAAATCTAGATTGAAGAAGAAGAGGAATTTGTGTGTCTGATTGGAGAAGAAGAAGATTGATTTTGTGTCAAATAATCTGAATTTGTGTTTCTGAATCTGAACGAAATCAGCATGAAGAAGAAGAGGAATTTGATGTTATTAGTTTTAAAGTTATTAGTTTTTTGTTAAATTCTGTTTTATGTTTTTATAATTTTAAAAATTTAATTGATTATGTGTAAAATAATATTGAATTAAATAATATATTTTTTTTGCAACCTCAATAATGAATGCCACGTCATTTAATGAATTTAAGACGCCACGTGAGCAGTTAACTGCCAGCGTGACGTCCGTTAGAAAAAACTAACGGCAAGGGCCAAAGTGAAACGAAAATGAAAGATAAATGACCAAAACGGACCAAAAAAAAGATAAAGGACCAAAGTGAAACCAAGAGCAAAGATAAAGGACCAAAACTGATATTTAGCCTAAAATATAAGCAAAATAAACTACAAACTAATTAATATAAGTAATTATTCATATATACTTATTCTTTTAATCTCATTTGAAAGTTCAACTCTATTATCTAAATTATCTCTCACCCCATTTAATTGCAAAAAAAGTTTTCAACTTTTTATGTTCTACATTAAACATGCAACAATAAATGAAATGAAGGACATTTCGCGTAGACTTTGTCTAAGTAACTATACATATATGTGTAGTATGCACCTGAGCCAAATGTTTGTGAGGTCATTTTCCCCCACTCTTTTATAGATAGATAGTCTATGTATTCGCCCCTCAAGTAGGAAAAAGCTAGGTCGAGCTAGGTTTTACAATGCTCAAGCTTATTTTGTTACTTGTTATAAGATTTTTTTATTTTAGGTCTGACTTGACCTTCCTAAAAGTACGATATGACATGTTAGTTTACTTAAAGACATGTTTCATATTCACATGTTTAAATAACTCATCTAACAAATCTTTAAGGGTTTTTAGGGTTGAGGATGGTCGGGGTGGAGAAGGGTGGAAAGGGGAGGGATATGGGAAAGGGACAAGGATGAATTTTAGGGTTTTTAGGAGTAGGGGTAATGATTTGATCATGAGTTCATCGGGTATTTAGGTCATTTTGCATAAAATTGCGAGGCGAATTTTTTTTATTCCCTTTTCTAAAAGGGATCAATAGTTCCCAACCACTTCTTTATGTGATTTGAACCCGCATCTCTTTGAATGTATGTAAACCGTCTTATCAACTGAGTTGTACTTCATTGTTAGATAGCCCATGGTAAATCTATATGAAATTAATTAGTTCAAATTGATGCTTTTGTCACTATATATAAGGTTTGGATTGATTCCATTTTTGGATTGAGATATAACCTTGAAGAATGCCATATTGATTTTGTAAAAGAAAGAAACAATGCACAACCCAAATATAAGCCAAAGTAGTGCTAGCAACATATAATTTAACACTTTCCATCGAACAATCTCTTTATGATAGGTGAAAATCATAAGTCCCACTAATTTAGTTAGATCTATTTCCAAAGTAGTAGGTTTTGGGTTAATTTCATCCTATCATAGAGTTATTAAGAGAGTTTGTTAAAGAGTATGTTGCTACCATCTTCCTATTGTATTGTTAATGGATGTTGATCCACTTCTGTTAGTATAAACTACAATCACAACAGCCATTAGTGTAAGGACCCTTGGATCCATTTATCACTCGGTCAATCCTAACCATTCAATTATTTTGACATAAAAAAGAAAAGAAAATACATTTAAGAGAGAGAGGGTGAAACAAGTAACTGCAGAATATTATATTCCCTTATTGCATGTAAAGTGAACAAAGTTTCTGTTAGGTTAGAATATGATTCTTTCCTATAGCAATGTTATCCATTGAATTGGAACTGATTCGAATCTTGAATTTTGACAACCTTGAAATGTAAACACACAATATGGAGTTGGTAAGAAAGAAATTAATAAGGCACGAACCAATCATATGCAATGCAATGCAAGACTGGCGGCTGAAAAGTTCGGCTAAATTATACTTTTGGTTCTCCTATTTTCACAAATTTGGATATGTAGTTCCATTATTTTAAAATTCAGATATTTAGTCCCCTTATTTTAAAAATATTTAGAGATTTAGTCCAAAAAAGGGTTTTTCAGTTTTTTTTTGCTGATGTGGCTGATTGTCCAAAAAAGAGTTATGTGGCACTCATTAAATGACGTGCCAGCTGACATAGAATGGTCCACATGTACATTCCACATCATAAAATTATTATTAAATTAATAAAACTTAAAAACAAATAAATTACTAATATTAAAAAAACTAGAAAAAACTAAAATTCCAGACCTGATGTTGTTTCCCTGTGAGCATCAACATTATCAACGGCGAGAACATCATCACCATCCAAAACATGTGCGAGAACATCATCATCATTCAAAACATTATTGTTCTGTACCGAGCAGCTTTTTGGAAGACTGCTGTTGGTAGGTCCCTTTCTGTCGTGGCAGTAGGTCAGTGAGCGCCCGGGGGGTACCGGCAAGCCACTCCGACGCACAAGTCAGTATGAGAGTAAGACAGTGTATATGCAAAGGAAGAGTGTGTACCTCGTGAATGGCTATACGAGCCGGAATTTATAGGAAATTGCTGTTCGTTGTGGATCGTCGGATCAGTGGAGGCGATCTGGACCCTCCAAGCGTGTTGGACTTGCATGTTGTGGATATGGGCTGGATCGATTGGGCTGATCCATATCTCATCGCTAATCGCACCCCCTGGTATTGCTAATTGGACCTCTTGGTTGACTCCAGAACAGTTGCCTCCCAAGCCGAGATTATTCCGAAGGATGGTCTTGCTTGAAGGATTTTCGTCGGTTTGCCGGATCTGTGAGGTTACGCGGGACACTGCCTTTGTAACAACCGTGTTCTGTCATTTTCACTCTCTAGAGTAAAAAGGAGAAATTTTTTCTAAGCGTTGCTTTGTTTGTCTTGTCGGGTCGTATGAGATCACTTTGTTGTGACCGTGACTCACACCTCCTTCGGAGTAATCCTTGTGCCAGGCACCAAGCTAGGGTGACGTATCCTGATGTTGGCGTCGCCTTGTGCCAAGTGCTCTGAGGTTGGCGCCCTCTTGGGCGCCTTGTGCCAGGATGCTCTGAGATTGGCGCCCTCTTGGGCGCCCTGTGCCATGCCTCCTGATGTTGGCGCCCTCTTGGGCGCCTTGGGCCAAGGTGCTAAGACATCCTGATGTTGGTGCCCTCGTGGGCGCCTTCCCGGGTGCTTGTTTGTTTTTGAGAGTTGGCGCCCTCCTGGGTGCCTTGGGTGTTGTTCTCTGCTTGCGTGTGCTGGGTGGCTTTTCGTGGAGCAGATTTTGCGAGACAAGGTTCGGTGCTCTCGTGGGTGCCTTACTGCATAGTGCTGACTACCCCGTTGCGAAGGACTTGCTTTCAAACTGCCCCGTGCCAGCCGCCCCTCTGCTAGGCACTGCTTGCTCCTGCCAGGCGCCCTCATGGGCGCTGGTTGCTACCTTGCCAGGCGCCCTCATGGGCGCCCTCCATGTCTGGCGCCCTCTTGGGTGCCGACTTGTGTGGACGTGTGCTTGGCACCTTGCTTTATTTTTTGTTGCTCATCTCGTCTCTTAGCCTGCTTTTCTTGCTTGGTGCCGAGGGGAATTGCTTCTCTCGTTCTTATCATTACCTCGTTGACATTTCCATGAGTTTTGCCGCTTCTAACTTACCAATGTGATTTGGGCTGTACTTCAGCTTATCTTTCTAGCTGTTTTTGTGTTTGAGCACGTCTTGTTTTGTTGAAGTCCCCAACCTCAGGGGAGGGGGTTGTCTGCAACTTTTCCTGTCTGTCTTGTAACTGCTTGTTCTGCTCCCTGTCCCGCAGGTTGAGAGATGGCGAGTGATACCGTGCCTTCGGAGGAACCCGGCTTCCCTGGCTTCGTCGTTACCTCTTCTGATGATGATCTGCTGATTGAGCATGAAGTGGTGAAGATTCTTCTATGCTGTCTACCACAAAGCGATTGGCCACGCTCAGTGTTTGTATCTGGAAGCCGTTCTGGAGTCGAGCATCTTTCGATTTGATCACGAGGTCTTTGTCAGGCTTGATTCTCTTGATTATAACAGGCACGCGCCGGATGGCCCCGGGCGCAAGTCATCGCCTTGTGCATCTGAATGAATAATCTCTTATTGCCTCGTGGCACAGTTAACTCTTGGGGGCAGTTCATCAGAACTCGGTCTGACTTTTAACTCCCGTCAGAGGTTGCGACCATATTCGATGCCGCTTCGCACCTCGTGGGACTCTGGGGGAGTTTATTCAGATCTCGGTCTGAATTTTAACTTTCGTTAGAGGTTGCGACTTCAATGCCGCTTCGCACCTCGTGGGACTCTGGGGGAGTTTGTTCAGATCTCGGTCTGTATTTAACTCCCGTCAGAGGTTGCGACTTCGATGCCGCTTCGCACCTCGTGGGACTCTGGGGGAGTTTATTCAGATCTCGGTCTGAATTTAACTCCCGCCAGAAGTTGCGACTTCGATGCCGCTTCGCACCTCGTGGGAGTCTGGGGGAGTTTATTCAGATCTCAGTCTGAATTTAACTCCCGTCAGAGGTTGCGACTTCGATGCCGCTTCGTACCTCGTGGCAGAGTTTGATGTTGACTTGCGTTGGTCGGGGGATCTCCTCGATGGTGATCTCTAGTGGTGCCTCTGGTGGATATTGACTTGGTTCCACCGTTGCCCCCAAAGTCGAGATTATCCTGGGGGATGGTCTTGACTTGACGTTGTCGTTTAGAATGCCCTTGTAGGTTAGGTCGCCCTTTCGGCTCGTGTCGTTGTTGAGCCTGCTAAGTTTGTCAGCTGATCACAGCGATTATCCTGTTGGTCTCTTGATGTTTTTCACCGGCTTGCTTTGATCGAGGTGATTGATGGTAAGTATTGGAGCAATTGTTTTCTACCATGTGCAAGTAGGGGGAGGTTCCCTTTCTTCCGTTGGTGGCGCCCTGCTGGGCGCCTTCCTGGGTGCCGCCTGTGGCTGCCTTGGCGCCCTGCCAAGCGTCCTTCCGTGTGCTGCATTACGTGCTCATGCACTATCTTTATATCTCATTTTCTCCCGTGCTCATTCACTATTTAATTTTATCGGATGCTCATGCATCGTTCTACTTTCCTAGGTGCTCGTGCACCATTTCATTTTCTCATGTGCTCATGCACTATGTTATTTGCTCACGTGCTCGTGCACTCTCTATTTGCTCGCGTGCTCGTGCACTCTGTCATTTTCTCACGGACTCGTGCACTCGCATGCTCATGCATCCTTTAATTTTCTTATGTGCTCAGCACTAGTTATTTGCCTTGTGCACCGGCTGCCTTCGAAGCAGGATTTGGCACCCTTCTGGGCGCCTGGATGCCGTCTTGCGCTAGGCTGAATGCTAGCTTGTGAGCAGGGGTTTGGCGCTCTCTTGGGCGCCTCGGGTGCTGGCTTGCCATGTATTGGCAGCCTTCACGGACGCTTGAATTGACGCCCTCCTGGGTGCTAGGTGTTGGGTTGCACTGGCCTTGTTATGGTGCCGTCAGCTTGTTTCCCTTCCTCAATGTCATCCCTGGGGGTGCTGCATTTGCTGGTACTGTGCCCATAACAAGTCAGATCAGCCTTCACACTGATAACCTTGGCCTCCTCAGGGTGCCGGCCGCCTGTGGCTGCCTAGGCGCCCTGCCAGGCGTCCTTCCGTGGGTGCTGCCTGATGTTGACATGGCGCCCTGCCAGGCGCCCTCATGGGTGTCAGGCGCCCTCATGGGGGCTGTCTGATGTTCCCAAGGTGTCCTGCCAGGCGCCCTTATGGGCGCTGCCTGATGTTGCCATGGCGCCCTGCCAAGGGCCCTCATGGGCGATGTCTGATGTTGCCAAGGTTCCCCGCCAGGCGCCCTTATGGGCGCTGCCTGATGTTGCCATGGCGCCCTGTCAGGCGCCCTCATGGGCGCTGTCTGATGTTGCCAAGGTTCCCTGCCAGGCGTCCTCTTGGGCGCTGCCTGATGTTGCGCCCTGCCAGGCGCCCTCATGGGTGCCAGGCGCCCTCATGGGCACTGTCTGATGTTGCCAAGGCGTCAGGGCGCTGTCTGATGTTGCCAAGGCATCAGGGCGCCGTCTGATGTTGCCAAGGCGCCTATCAGGCGCCCTCATGGGCGCTGTCTGATGTTGCCAAGGCGCCCTGCCAGGCGCCCTCATTGGCACCAGGTTGGGCATGTCCTTAGCACTCTGCCGGTCTTCCTGATGCAGCATAGCTTGAGTGCAGTTGGCCAGGAGATCCAAAATCTGACTCACATTCGAAGGCTGGGCAGACTGACTGGTGCCCTCGTTAGGCAGGCTGGCGATGTTGCCCTCTTTAGGTAGGCTGACGATGTTGCCCTCTTTAGGCAGGCTGTCGACGTTGCCCTCATTAGGCAGGTATGGCAATGCTTTGAACCCGGGGTCTGCCTTTGGGAGTCATGGAGCAGCAAGAGAAAAGTTCGAGGAGTAGTGATTGTGAAAGATAGATATCTCCCACTGTGGTCGCCAATGTTCTGTACCGAGTAGCTTTTTGGTAGACTGCTGTTGGTAGGTCCCTTGCTGTCGTGGCAGTAGGTCAGTGAGCGCCCGGGGGGTACCTGCAAGCCACTCCGACGCTCAAGTCAGTATGAGAGTAAGACAGTGTATATGCAAAGGAAGAGTGTGTACCTCGTGAATGGCTATGCGAGCCAGAATTTATAGGAACGTGATGTTCGTTGTGGATCATCGGATCAGTGGCGGCGATCTGGACCCTCCAAACGTGTTGGGCTTGCATGTTGTGGATATGGGCTGGATCGATTGTGCTGATCCATATCTCATCGCTAATCGCACCCCCTGGTATTGCTAATTGAACCTCTTGATTGACTCCAGAACAATTATCAACAGCGATTCAAGCTATCTGTAACATTTCGGTGCAGAAAACATTCACGATTTGTGCAGAAAAACTAAAATTCCAGAAATCCTTTAAAAGGAAGAAAACATTCAACAACCAATTCCAGATCTGTGCAGAAAACCACATTTTGGTTTCGATTTCAGAAAACATTCACGATCTGCAGAAAACAACGTTTGCGTTTGTGGTTTGGGACGAAATCGATCAATTCCAATCTCAATAGCGTTCTTTTGTGATCTGGGTCTTCTTCAATCAATTCCAATCTCAGTAAGTGTTTTCTTTTCTTCTTTCGTCCTTTCTTATTTTGTTTATTCTGTAATTGTTGTGCTTGCTTTTTTTGATTATATCTGAATAGATTTTGGGGTTTTTGGTTGTAGATTTTCGATCTCTATGCACAGGTTTTAGTTTTTTTTTTATCAAATTTAGTTGAAATAGGTGTTGATTGAAATTTGGGTCATCCCATTCCTCATCCCCTTTTTGGCGGTTTAAAGAGATACCTGATCTTCAAATTGAAAGTGGAGTTTAATGTTTTGCAAAGAGAAGCGTTTAAGGCGATTGAGGTTGCTGAGAAGAGATTTTGCCCAGAGAGAATTTGCAGGTGCAAGAAATTATGCTGTAAATGCCAGAAGACGTAGAGGCTGGGAGAAGAAGAAGAAGGAATAATGGAATTAGGGTTCATAATCATAGGATTCCGGATTTAATTTCTTAACTTTTTTATTTTAAATATTTTATCAATAAAATAAATGATGTGGCATGCTGACTGTATAATTAAATGACATGACATACATGTGTGCAAGCTGCATCAGCTGCCACGTCATTTAATGAGTGCCATCTAAGCTTTTTTTTGGACACACATCCAAATGAGCAAAAAAAACTTAGAAACCCCCATTTGGACTAAATCTCTCGAGTTTTTTAAATAGGGGGACTAAATGTCTGAATTTTAAAATAGGGGGATCAAATGTCCGGACTTGTGAAACCGTGGGACCAAAACTATAATTTAGCCAAAATGTTTTTTCATTTTTTTTGGTATAAGAAAGCTAAGAAAAAGAAAACAAAACTCGAGAAAAAACTAAATCCTAAGAATAGGAATTCGACTAGCATCTGATGCTAGAATGTCGTCCATGCCAGGTGGTGGATACTCATAAACTTCCAAAGCACTTTCTATGTACTGCCAAGCTTTGCTAAATAATCTGCAGCAAAATTTCCTTCTCTCAGCGTGTGATTCAAAGCGACACTTCTAGTTAAGAGAATATATAATTCTAGAGAAATGTTAAATGGTAAGAAAAGAAAAGTAAGAAAATATATAATACATTGGTGTGTAGTGTTAGTTTTTTTTTGACAAAGTGTGTAGTGTTAGTTAGTGTCTAGTGCCTACAATTTATAATTCAGTGTATTACATTTCTTATAAAGACTATTCTTACTAAATAGCGGTGCTCATATTTCTCTCGTACAACAACACAAAAAACAACTAAACTCTTTTTTATATACAAAATAACAACTATATTCTAAACTTTACCCCGTCGGTAAACAATGACATAATTTCTCTTAGAAAAAAAATGTAGGTGTGGTTAGTGTAGTTTGCCAAAATCACTGCACGACACTATTTCTGATTGGTGGAATTCCCCAATTTATTGTATTGAATATGTTAAGTCATCTACTTGAACTCTTTTGTAAAGGGTTGGAGTAACCCCAGTACTCCACCTAATTTATATATACATATTTCTTATAAAAAAAAATCACTGCACGACACTTGTATTAGTAATTTATTTTATCTAACATCTTTTAGTTAATTTTTAGAAATCAGTCTATGTGTGTTATAATGTGTTTAAAAAATAACACCAACCATCAAATGTTTGTTCTTGCTAATTTGATGGTTCCGTCCTCTTTCACACGAAATTTATCTATTACCATAGACAACAAAATTCAATCATATTCAAAACAAATGAAGATGAAGTTTAGAACGTCGGGTTAGTGACAAATTAGGGTAATTCAATTAATTCAACCACTAACAAAAAATAACACAACTAATCTAAAATTAAATGACACAAAGCACATCCAAATAAGTCAAGAAAATGAAACAAATTAAAGAGCTGATATGTTCACCATCGTACCAAAAAAATGAACTACAAAAATGAAATACAAAAATGAAACAACTGAAACAAGTCGAGGACTATGTGCAACATTTAGCAAGAAAGTCAAAATTTTCTTCCTATTAAGGTTCCCAAATTTCACGGATCTAAGTTTCTAGGCAAGAAATTTAAAATATGGGACTACAATCCCTCACATAGCGTCATACAATTACACACCACAACCACTAGAGATCTAGAAGAAGAGGAGACGCGAAAGACATGGCGAAACTGGAGGAGGAGATAGCGAAGCTGAGGGCAACTTGCAATTCAGAGCGGGAGTAGAGCATGAACGATCACTACAACATTTTTGACTTTAGGCCACGCTACTCATTTTTTTTAGCTAAATTGGCCACGCCACTCATTGTCACGGCTAAAAAACCGTGGCTTGAACACGGAATAGGCCACGGGTTTACAAGCGTGGCTAATGAGATAGATATTAGGCCGCGGTTTCTTTAACTTGCTATTAGGCTACGATTTAAAACTATATAGGCGACGGTTAAAAAAGTGTAGATACATAAGACCGCATTTGTTTAACTATTGCTTTTAAAAATTTATCAGACAACGCCTAAAATCGTGGACTAAAAAAATGAGTGTGTTGCCTTTGTCTATAGCCCACAATTTAAAAACCGTGGACTAAAGGTTGTCCAAAATTTAAGTGCTAAATCTTAAAATTTTTTTAAAAAAAAGATTGCTTTCTAGCTTCTACCCATAAAAAAAAGACCTTTTACAATAAACAAAATCACAGAAACACTCGCGAACCTCTCTCTCACCCTCGCGGAAACCCTCACATTATCTTCTTCTTCATTTCTTCTTCCGCCTCCCTCCGTTTCAGATAATTAAAACCAGTTAATCAACTACTCTAGTAGCCGGCGATTCTCGTGTTGTTGATTCTGTCACGGGTGTGAATGAAGAGAAGAGGAAAGAGAAACAAAAAAGGAAGGCTATTGTAATAACGACACCGGGTGGTTCTGTAGTGCTCCAACTTCAAGAGGTGAAAGATCCTCAACTCAGAGACGACGGAGTTCTAATTAGAGTCCATGGGACAGAATTTCATTTCTTCTTTAGGGTTTTCCTGACCTTCTCTTAATTTTTCTTCATAACCCTATTATCGATTCATCGGGTGGGTATTTGCTCAAATTGCATAGTGTTTTTTTTAATATTGCTAATTTTTGTAGTCAATGATCACAATTTCAATATCGAGGCTTAACCAAGTTGATGCGACAAGACTGGATGTTGAAATGTCGGCCATGTTAAAAGATGGTTAAGGTTATTTATGTGTGTTGAAAACCGTGGCTGAAAACTAGTTAATAAACCATGGCCTCTTTTATTAACTCTGACGACAATTTTTATATTTCGTAGCCTAATGTGAAAAAACTGTGGTCTGAAGGAATAAGCAACAGCCACCTACACAACGCCTCAAAAACCGTGGCCAAACAGTGGCCTAAAGTTCAGGCCACGGTTTTTTCACTTCTGGCCACGGTTTTCTGCCGTTGCCTAAACTAGTTTTTGTTGTAGTGGATGGAAGGCGGCTACGAGGAAAAAGGAGAAAGGAATGAATGAATGCATTACTGATGGAGCAGGACAATTCCCGTGGTGGGCTGGATTGTGTCAAATTCATTGCTTGAGAAGGTGGTGGGTTTCGCAAAGGGGAAGGGAGAATAGATCGATGTGCATGTGAGTTAAGTACGTAGGTGTGGGTCGGGACTGTGGGGAAGATGCAGTTTGGTTCAAAACCAGAGGCCTATGTGCAAAAATAAAATTTTAGAGGGGTATATATGCAACTGATCTCTACTTAAAAATAAGTCATTTATATGTGACTTAACTTTCGTTATTGATGTTTTGTGAATCTTTTCTACAAAACTAGCAAGACACTCGTGCGAACACATGGGTCATTCTGTTTTCACGCATTATTAAAATCTAACTAATTATAAAATTAAAATTTTATATTGTGACAAATATATTTAATTATATTAGTTCTCCAAAAATTGCATAAGAGTGAGGGTATTCAAGTTGAGGAAAAATTACATTAAAAGTGAAATAATCGTTTATAAATAATAAAAGATCTTTAAATGTGTTTAAAGACAATAAAATTATACCAACCTCAAGGCTGAGTGGGAGTGGTTAATGCACCTAATCTACAGATGCTTCGTAAGATTGTCTTAAGGTTTTGGGTAGAGATGTAGCGTCCAAGTCTCTTGGTGGTCCGGTTCATTGGCTAACTCGTTGTTGCTCCCAGTGCTCCCCCGGACTCCCCAACAAGTGGTATCAGAGCCATGATTCGGCTTGGTGGGGGAGCGGGATTTCAAGGTACAAGTGTGTGTGTGCGAAGGGCATTTCCTTAAAAACTACCCCACCTGCAAATGACAATCCAGAACAGTCCAGACAATAGCATGTTGTCTACTCTAGGGTTCAATATCATTCAAATACAAACAAGCCTAGGGTGCCAACAACAATGCACTACTTGCTTAAGAAAGCGAGCAAAGAAGAAGGGGACATGACAAGAGAGGGGAAATTTGCATGAGGAAACTAAGCATTTAAGCAAAGAAGTAACTATCTATTATTTTAAACAAAAGCAAACATAGAAGAATGCATATGGATGCAACATGCTTATGAAAAGGAAGAAGAATAGAGGCAAAGCAAGATGTTCAAATCAATCACACAAACCACACGCTTAATTAATTAGGCTTGACCCACTTTTGAAAAAATGTTTTTTAGTCCCCAGTGGAGTCGCCAGCTGTTGCGCCCGAAAAAGTCCCCGTGGGAGAACCTTCCTCGTTCACAACTTTTCCTAAGACAATGAAGCCGCCACCAATATTTATTAAGGAAAATATTAGGAAAACCTTTTTTGGAAAGCGATTGGTCTTGCGAAACTAGAGAATAGGGTTCGGGGGTCGGTTACGCGCAGGGAAGGTGTTAGCACCCCACACGTCCTCTCTACTGAGAGGGAACCTTTAATTAAATGTGTGGTTTTAGTGTGTTGACTTGAAAATACTTGATTTTGCCTCTCTACTTCTTATTGAAAAACTCTTAGTGAAAATCTTTATTTATTATGAAAAAGGGGGAAAAATGGTTTTTGAGAAAAAAACGCTTGATGGGACATGGCCCGCTCCTACGTATCTCCCGGTGCGATGGAGAACTCAAAGCTACGTAGTTCTTCTTTGTCCTGAAAAGGTTTTTGTCTTTTATCTTTTTAGTGAGTTTTCGAAATAGGACGAGCATTTAGTGAATGATTAAACTAACCAAGGTTATGGGTAATCACCGCTAAGTACTCTTGAAAATGAGAGTCACTACCGCCAGTCAGACGAACAAAGGCTCTGATTGACTATTAGTAGCGACTCGTTTTTATTTGTTCTCTTGAAAGGGGTTTTCGAAAGAGATTGATTGGTACGAATGACCAAACTAACAAAGGTTATGAGTGATCATCGCTTGTTGTTCTTTTGGGAAAAAGACATCGCCACCAATGGCTAGACGAACAAAGGTTCTGATTAGCCACTAGCGACGATGGGTTGAAAATGACTTTAGAAAGGAAGAGGTTTGCGAAAGTGATTCTTTTTGTTAGGAAAATAACTCTTTTCTTTTTGTTATGCAAATGCTAAACTTTTTATGATCGCGCTTGACGAGAATGTGACTCGCTCCTACGTATCCCAAATGGGAATCAAAGCGACGTAGTTCTAACGAGCCTTAAAAATGAAAATCTTTTATGATGATCAAACTAACAAAGTTATGATGGACCACCGCTAATAACTTGTTTTTGGTTCTTTGATACTTAGAAAAATGCTTTTTGAAATTGGACGCGTTCATGATAATCAAACCAACAAAGGTTGTGATGGATTATCACTAGTAGCTTGCTTTATGCTTACGAAAATCCTTTTGAAATTGAGGCTTTCATGACAATCAAACCAACAAAGGTTGTGATGAATTGCCACTAGTAACCGTTTTTGTGCCAGGTCGTTTTAGAAATGAAAACAATGAATGCGAGAAAGAATTGGTGGATTCAAGCATAACACAATCAGTGGAATCAAATCATTAAGCAACAATATTTGAATTCGCAAACAACAATCAAGCCTAAACTACACATATTAGATCACAACACATAGATAGGCAAGGAAGGAACTTGAATTGGGCATTAAGCAAAATACAAGAGTAGGCGAGATTGAACCTAAATGCACATCTAGTGGAAGATGCTAGGCGAGAACCATACTCAAATATTTCTACCAAACGCAAGGGAATCTAAATGCACATCTAGTGGAAGATGCAATGTAAGGAATGGACCTATCTAAGTATTGATGATATTCTATATGAGAGTAGACGATGACACTGTAAGCTCAAGCAAAAGAGTTGCCTCAATCATGATCATTGGCCAGCATAAGCAAGCAAATTATTTAGCGACCAAAGTATCAAAGAATGTTGAATCACTTTGGTCAATCCTCACACTTAAGATTAAGTGCACAAGTGCACAAGTGTGAATCACATTACCAATCATCATATAAGCTAAAAGGGTTGAATCATCTGAGACCATCTTCACCACTTAGAACATGATGCACTAGGCATAAGTGGGAATCATGTGGTTCATCATTAACAATGAACAATAAGCAAAGGAAAATGCAAAGATTAACTAAACACACAAATAAGTCGAATCACCTAGAGCAATCCTCCCACTTTGAGCAAAGTGCACTAGGCACTAGTGGGAATCAACTTGCCTATCATCAACAATGAACAATAAGCAAATTAAAATGCAAAGATTAACTAAACACACAAATAAGTTGAATCACCTAGAGCAATCCTCCCACTTTGAGCAAAGTGCACTAGGCACTAGTGGGAATCAACTTGCCTATCATCAACAATTTACAACAAGCAAATTAAGACACAAAAATGAATGGACACATAAACTAAATTGAGTCATTTCTAGCAATCTTCACCACTTAGGTTAAGGTGCACTAGTGGGAATCATATTGCTAAATCATCAAACAACAAAAGTAACATTTAACACTAAAAATGAAATACTAATAACAAGATTAAACATCACTAAACAAAGAACAACAACAAAATCAACTTGGAAATATTTTTAGATCTATAAGAATGTGAACCAAAGGAAACATAGATCCACATTTTATTTAATGAAGAAAACAACAAAATTAACACAAAGCAACATAGATCTATTTTTTGCAAGGATTTATATGATTAAGCAAGGAAGCACAACAAAATCATATCAACCCTAATTTTTTTATGATATGCGAAAATGCTAGAGCCCATAGACAACAATTTATTTATGAAATCTAGTGCATAATATGTAAGGATGCAAGAAAAACTCCTTCAAGGCCAAGGACCCATCTCAAACACCCAAAGCTCCCTAAGTCTTTGTCAAAATGTTTGAAATGGATCCTCAAAGCAAACAACAATCAAGAAGGAGTTTGGAGTAGAGGAGAAATTATGCAAGAAAATTAAATATGAGGTGCAAAGCTTCAAGGATTACCTCAAAGCTACAATGAAATGAAGAAGGAGATGATAAGCTCAAAAACTACTAGCCCTTAGCAATTTGATGATGCAACCTTGAAGAGAATGGAAGGAAAGATGGTGATCTCACAAGAAAATGGAGGATTGGTGGTTGATTTTTGAAGAAAATATATGGAAGAGGGGAGAGAAGGGGGACGGTTTTGATGAGGGAGGAGAAGGGGAGGAGGTGTGCTAGGGTTTTGTGTAGGAGAGAATGAGCAAAAAGAGAAGAGAAGCTTTAGGTGTGGGAATGAGGGAGTATTTATAGGATGAAACTAGGTCTAAGGGTAGTTTAGTCTTTGGCTTTGAGAGGTGCACTAGGATTAGACTTTAAATTTAAATGGAGGGTGGAGATGCATCATCACATGGATTGAGGGTGTTGAAGAAACACAAAAATGTGAGAGTATGGAGAGTGGGGGGCGAATTTTAGAGGAAAGAAAAAGGAAAAGAAAAATGAATTTCTTATTTTAGAAGAGATATTTTATGTGAAGTAGGGTTAAGGGCATTTTGGGGGAGAATTGTTACCAAAGAGGGAAGTTTGGGTTTTCTTATGAATAGGTTAGTGTAAGTGAGTGGAGTAATTTACCAAAGAGGGTATAATGGAAGAGTGTGGAAGAAATTGGAGAGAGAGAGAGAGAGAGAGAGAGAGAGAGAGAGAGAGAGAGAGAGAGAATTCGAAATTGAGGGGATAAGGAGGAAAAAAAAACTTGTTTTTTTTTTTTGGTCCTTTTGTCTTATTTGAAGACACTTCCTTATTGAGTTTGAATTTTGGCCATGGGAATAAAAGTGCACCTATTGGAAATGTGTCACATGTTTTTGGGCACCATAAAATATTCCCTCTAGTCACCCATGACAATAAAAATTGTCACTTAAGAATTGAGGAATATTTAATGGTCCTTTTTTTATTTTTCTATGCACTAAAAATGGAAAAATACATTTTTAATTATTTTGACTAGGGTTTTCTTTCCAAAAAATTGTACAAAAATTATCCTTGATAGAATAAAAATGTACTTTTTGTGGATGTGCATTTTTTGCGAGAAAATCATTTTTTTGCGAAAAATGACCAAAATGCCCTTTTTGACCCTAAAACCCTAATTCGCCTAAAAAGTGCATTCCAACCCTAAAAATGATTTTAAAGGCCTTGGAATGACTTCTAGGACCCTAAATGCAATGCATGATTTATTATATATTTTTTGTGTGGAAAATTAGGGTTTTGACCTAAGCCGGACAAAATTGGGGTATGACAGCTGCCCCTCTTTATCTGAATTTTAACGAGGAATATGAATTGGCCGAAACACATTCCAAGGCAAAATGAAGATAAAGAATTCAGAAATTATACCGATTTTGTCTACTAGGGGAAACCCGAATTTTCCTCTTTTTCTTTTTCTATTTTTTTTTTGAATAGATGGGCACTTTCGTGTTGCTGCAGAAACAGTAAATGAACACTGACGTGTAGACAGAAAAGGTAAAATGGGCACTTGCGTGCTGACAGACAAGGTAAAATGGACACTTGCGTGCAGACAGAAAAGTAAATGGGCACTTGGCGTGCAAACAGAAAAATAAAATGGGCACTTGCGTGCGGAATGCGGTAAATTGCCCAGGCTGCCTAAAATCTGTAATCCTTAAACGAACTCTTGACGAATCCGAGTTTGCGCGTGGCTTTGAGGAGCACGCTCTTCCTGTTGGCCTTTTCGAGCGACCGGGGGGATCGTTATCAGCTCCGAAACTGATATACAGATCAATGCACGGCGTCCACTGTATCTTAGGCTTGATACAACTATTCCGTTGAACCTCACATGGGGCTGCGGTCCATCGTGTTGCTCGTACACGATGTGAGACCTGGGCAGAAGGGAGCGATGATCTCCGTGCTCCAATCCGCAATGCGCGCTTGAGCGCTCTCTTTTTTTCTTTCTTTCTTTTCTATTTCTCTCTTTTCTTTTTCTTTCTGAACTCCCAACTTGGGGGAACATTTTCTGGAATCTGGGGGCGAGGGCTAACACCAAAGTGCTCATTCTCTCTTTGTACCTGTAGCTGAAAATGAACAAATGCATGCAATGCAAATGCCATGATTGCTGTTTTCTTTTTTCTTATGATGAATGATGAGTTTCTTATTTCCTTTGTCTATGTCGGATGGATGCATGATCTTCTACTGTTCTTATATGCTTGATGAAGGTAATGATTTTCCTTTTCTTCTCTTGTCTGTACACAATGCATGATTTTCTTTTTCTTTTGCTTATGTCTAATGAATGCATGATTTTCTCCTGTTCTTATATGTCTTTTTCTCTTTCTCTAGCTTCTCTTCTTTCTTTTTCTTCCTTTTTTTTTCTCTTTTCTTTTCTTTTTGTTTCTCCCTTTCTTTTCTTTTCTTTTCTGTTTCTTTTTTTTTCTTCTGAACTCTCCCAACTTGGGGGAGCATTTTCTGGAATATGGGGGCGAGGGCTAACACCGAAGTGCTCATCCTCTCTTTGTACCTGCAGCTAAAAATGAACAAATGCATGCAATGCAAATGCCATGATTGCTTTTTGATGGGATGAATGTGATGTGATGCAGGAGTTTCTTTTTGCTTGCACGAATTTTTTCTATGTTTGATGAATGCAATGTATGAATTTTATTTGTTTTGCTGTTCTTTTGTTCTTTTATTTCTAATCCCCTTTTTTTGTTTTCTAATTTCTTTTCTTTTGCTCTTTTATGCAGTGCTGGTATGCAAATGCAAAATTTTGGTATGTAATGCTCTTGCGTTTTGATGAAATGGCAGATGACATGCAATGGAAAACTTTTTCTTCTTTGCCTTTTTCCTATGAAATGTGAACATTGCTATTACGCGAAATAAAATGATGAACAACATGGGATGTTTTAGCTTTCTTTTCTTCTATGAGATGCCAGTATTAATATGATGCAAATGCAATGAAAAGATTTCTGCTTTTTCTTCTTTACTATTTTTTTTCTCTATGAAATGCAAGCATTAATATGGTGCAACTGACGTGGAACGTTTTTTTTTTCTTTTTACTATGTGATGAATGCACAAAATGTGAAGATGCAAATGTAATGCTTTGATGCATATGCTATAATGCCTAGATGCATGAGGTAAGCATTTTTGTGATGATGAGATGCGAGACTTTGAATGCAAGGGCTTGAGATGATTATTGACCATTCTGTTGAAAAATTGAATTTGATTCAAACTCTGGTGTTCTCAAGGTTTTTATTTACAAACCACCTCACTTGTCTTCTCCTTCTTTCCATGATGACTGAATTTTAGATATCATGTAAACAACTGGTGCTCTCTCTTTTGAAGCATTGTCTAGTAAGCATGCATAGGAGTGCAAATGTGAATGAATGAATGAGTCAGTTAACTTGGAATTGGTTTAGGGCATGGACTTTTATGGCAAGTGAAGGGATATTGGAAATTCAAGTGTGAGTGGTTAGTCTCACATCGGCTATGAATGAGCTATATGAAGGATATATAAGAGAGGGGACCCATATACCTAACACCTTAAGGTTTTGGGTAGAGATGTGACGTCCAAGTCTCTTGGTGGTCCGTTTCATTGGCTAGCTCGTTGTTGCTTCCGGTGCTCCCCCGGACTCCCCAACAAGTGGTATTAGACCCATATACCACGCAAGTGTTAAATCTCCTCCATTCAACCCATTCTCTCAACTTTTTTAATATTTCTCTTTCATTTTTTGTCTTATTCAATAAATAGTTGAGATTTTTGTCTAGTAAGCATGCATAGGAGTGCAAATGTGAATGAATGAATGAGTCAGTTAACTTGGAATTGGTTTAGGGCATGGACTTTTATGGCAAGTGAAGGGATATTGGAAATTCAAGTGTGAGTGGTTAGTCTCACATCGGCTATGAATGAGCTATATGAAGGATATATAAGAGAGGGGACCCATATACCTAACACTTTAAGGTTTTGGGTAGAGATGTGACGTCCAAGTCTCTTGGTGGTCCGTTTCATTGGCTAGCTCGTTGTTGCTTCCGGTGCTCCCCCGGACTCCCCAACAAGTGGTATTAGACCCATATACCACGCAAGTGTTAAATCTCCTCCATTCAACCCATTCTCTCAACTTTTTTAATATTTCTCTTTCATTTTTTGTCTTATTCAATAAATAGTTGAGATTTCACTGCACCATAAAATCATTGGAGAGGATTTATTCCCGTAACGATTATTATATGTTCAAACTATATCAACAAACATGGATGGATTTCAATACCAATATACATGGATCACAGAATCAGCTTCTCCAAGTTGACTTAGTTCAAAGGAACAATAGGAAGAAGGAACATTCTTATTTTTACAAAAAACCACAGTTTATATTAACTTTATAGACAAGCACATGTCCTTGTGATTAATTTTTATTTAGTATATTTATTGTGTTTATCTCTATGCCTTCAAAAGATGAGCATCAATATCTTTGGTAATTGCAGTTGTGTAGATATATGGAGGTGGAATGTCCTCATTGATTTCCTCATAGTCGAAAGTCAATATAACAGTGCTACCACGAGCATCCTCCTTGTCAATAACTCGTAGTGTTTTCTTCAACATCTTATACTTCTCACCAACATCTCCATCAAATAACTTGAACGTCACTAAGTTGTTTTGCTCATCAATAGCTTCAATGGTCTCCTTTTGTGTTTCTACTTTTCCAACTGTGGTTTTACAAGCATTTGATACATTGGAAAAGAAAAAACAATTGTGAGAAGGGTATTTTTTTAACAGCAAAATATATTATATATAATACGTGGATTAAGAAACACAAAAACTTGTATACAGAGTATCTATTCACACTCAAGGAAGGACCAAAATCGAAGACAAAACTGTGTGCAATGTAACACCAGTCACTCTTTTGTTGAGATTGCCTATGATAAGGGGTGGCGTAAAATCTGGCTAGAAAGCGACTCATCTTCTGTTGTTGTTGCTTTTAAGAACCCTGGCATTGTCCTCTAGAGATTGAGAAATCGTTGGGGCAACACCTTGAGGCTTTGTTCGGATATGAACTTAATTGTCTCTCATATTTTTTGAGAAGAAAACAGTTACACAGATAAATTAGCTGCTTTTGGTCTAGTTAGTAGAACTTATACTTGGTGGAGTTTGCCTCCAAACTTCATCGTAGATCACTTTTGTTGTAATAGGCAAGGTCTTACTTTTTTCATATTTAGATGATTTATCCTTGGGGTTTGGTCTTTTGGCTTTCTTTTTTTTGCGCTATTGTGCTGCTTCTTTGACTTGTTTGTTTTCCTAGCAAGGGTTTCCGCCTAGTCCCCCCTAGACAGACATCCAGCTCACCCCCATCCGAGGCGAAGTATAGCCACACAAAATAGAACTCCTATCCCCAGGAAATACATTCAAACAGATCCACACATCATTCATAGAAAAGGTAATGGTTCGACTTAATCTTAGCTAGAAACCGCTTTCATGAATGCGTGTCTTAACCAAAAACAAGGTCTCAGCAAGGTCAAAAGTTTTATCAGAGAAAACCACCACATTTCTACTTTCCCAAATCACTCAAAGAAAGAATGTTAGATCATCATCAGACCCTTTCTACCCTTCTTAAGACTAACCCCACAATAGAAAATAGAGAACCTGGTAGAAAGATCGTTTGGGAGCACAACCACCACACCTAATCACTTAAAAGTAAGATACCATGACCTTTTTGCAATCTCAAACCTTAAAAATAGATGCATCTCCATTTCCAATTGTTCTCTGCAAAGGTTACAATCATCAATAATAACTTGTTTACGGAATAGGTTACCTCGGGTTGGAAAGTCACAAAAAGGTTATCTCGAGATAACCCGGGAATAGGTTATCCTGGGCTACCCCTTCTACCCATGGGAAGGCTATTGAGATCTCTTTTTTTTATGGGAAAAGAGGCACTACGGCCCATGAAAACACAAACTAGCGGGTCTCCGACCCGTCAAGCCCACACCCATCAATGATGAGGGAGTTGACCAAAAAGTCAGGAACAGAGTTAAAAATTACACTTGTGTCCCTACAATTATTGCTGAATCTTGCTAAAATATCAGCAACCAAGTTACAGTGTCTGCTTATCTTCCTCCACTCAGTCATCAATTCTCCACCACCAACCTCATGCACCTCGCGAACTATTTGACTCATGGTGTGGTTTCCAGCGCTTCCTCGAGACAACAGATCCACAGCTTCCGATGAATCCGTTTCCACAATCAAAAGACAATAGCCCTTGCTCCACGCTATTCTGATTCCCTGAAGGATTCCTTGCAATTCCGCTTCTGTTACTGAACAAGGCTCGAGACGGTAGGAATAGGCAAAGATGAAAGACCCTTCATGGTCACGGCGCACTCCACCGCAGCTAGCAGATCTACCCAAATTGTTCACCGATCCATCACAGTTGAGTTTCATCGTTCCCCGAGCCAGAGGAAGCCACTTTTCACTGTTCTCAACAGTGTTTAGGCCAATCTGAGGATGCAGAAGAAGATTCATTTGCGTGCAGTTCACATTTTCCTCAACCGAGTGCCTGATCTTGCAAGTTGACTCATAAGTCGTGTAGGATTTCTGCTGAAAGATTGATTCGTTCCTGTTCCTCCAGAGTAAATCCAGCGTAACACCAAACAGGATACTCCAAAAAGGTTCTTCACCATTCTCTTTTTTCTGAGTCGGGTTTGTTTCTAACCAATATTGCCAAGATTTGTGGCTGAAAAAACTACCCTGTTTTCTGCAATTGAAGCTGTTCCAGATGACGTAGCTGAAGCGACAATCTCTGAATCTATGGAGCAACGATTCCTCACCTTCATTACACAGGGAACAAAGACTACAGGTAGTCATCTTCCTACGGTGTCTTTCTTTATTAGTTAGAATTGCTTCATGCTTTAATTTCCAGAGAAACATACAGATTCTCCCTCATTACCTTTCCATTTCCAAATATAGTCAAATTTGGAGTTTGGGTTTGTAATAGACAGATCCAATTGAGAGATGTAGGCAGATTTAGTAGTAAACCTCCCATCTGGAGTTGCTCCCCAAGAGAAAGCATCGTCTTCCATAAGGATAGAAGAAGGAGGATAAGTAATGATCTTGTTTAATATCTCCATAGGGAGAAGATTCTCAAACAGATTCCAGTTCCATTCTCCATTGTAAGTAATAAAGTGTCTGATAGCCATCTTGGCATCTTCTTCCGCAATAGGGCTTGAGCAATGGTTGATCAGAGCATCACCAGTAGTAAGCCATTTGTCCTTCCAGAATCTAGTGTCTTCACCATTCCCCACTTCCCAGCAGAGCATCTCCCTGAATCTTTCCCAAGTGTCAAGAATTCCATTCCAAAAATTAGATCCTCTTTTGTTAGGATCTATTTTAGGAAAAGATCTCCACCCACATTTGTACTTGCTCCTCAGCATAGCACACCGGAGATTATTAGGATTAGAACAAAAATTCCAAAGCCCCTTCATCATAAAGGCTGAGTTTACAGCTCTAGAAGACCTCAGGCCCAAGCCACCATCAATCTTAGGCTTACAAATTTTCTCCCACCTGAGTAAATGCATAGCTCTATGATTCTCGTCATCTCCCCAAATAAAATCTCTGCAGAGTTTATCAATCACATCACAAGTGCCTTTAGGGATCACACTAGATTGCATAATGTAGATTGGCATAGCCTGAACAACAGATTTAGCCAAAGTAACCCTGCCAGCAAAGGATAGGGTCCTAGACTTCCAAGTGCTCAGTCTTTGCTTCACTTTCTCAATGACAAAGTTGAAAGTGTTAAGCCCCACTCTCTTATGGAAGATAGGGACTCCAAGGTACTTCCCCAGGTCATTAATGTACTTGAAACCCATTGTCTCACAGATATCATTTTTCAGCAGCCTAAAAACATTTTTGGAAAAATATACCCTAGTTTTTATCATTACTCACCTTCTGACCTGAGCTTTGGCAAAAGAGATGGAGGGTCTCTTGAATAATCTGAGCTTGCTCCACAGAAGCCTCGGCAAAGAAGATAACATCATCAGCAAAGGCCAAGTGAGAGATTTTGGGACCACCTCTAGAAATTTGGATAGGTTTCCAATTCTTAGTAGCCACTTCTTTCTCAATAGACTGAAAAAGTCTCTCAATACAAAGTACAAAGAGATAGGGGGAGATAGGGTCACCTTGTCTAATTCCCCTATTAGGTGTAAACTCCTCCAAAGCTTCACCATTCCATAGAACTTGCATGGTAGGGCTAGAAATACAGTGCCAAATGAAACATATATAAGTACCTCTAGTAATAGTCCAAATCCTGACAGAACCGATGTCATGCCAGTCACCTTGATGCACCTTGGCCTCAAGCACTCCCTCGCAAATGTTTTGAACATTGTGAAGGTTCTTCGTAAGAAAATGGAAGAACTTGGTAGCAGGAATTTGGATCTCAAATTCAATAATTACTTTACCGTTCAGAAGTAGAGCCATCTCTTGAAAACTAATTTTGCTAAGAAGATGTAGTGGGAGATGGTTTGTGCAATGTTATTGGACCTTTTAATAGAAGATATGATGCATTGTATGACGTTGTTAGTTCATTATGATTTTGAGGATAGCCGGAAAGTGGGAGAAGCAATTTGTGGATGGTAGTTGGAATTTGCAAAAAAAAAAAAAAAATTGGTGGGTTTCTACTATTCAACCAATATATACGTACATGATATCATATATATCTGCCACACCCTTAAGTTTTAATACTCCCTCCGAACTCGTATATAAGCAACAAACAACTTTTTAAATTCATTGAAAAAGTGATGTATCTGAACTATAGTCACTTTTTCAATGAATCTAAAAAGTTGGTTGTTGCTTATATACGAGTTCAGAGTAGTATATGTTTAGGACTCCAAGTGCAGCATTTTCTTGGATTAGCACCTACCAGTATTCCAAGAAATTTGAAGGGAACTTTTCCAATATTACAATCCAAAAACATTGATGTCTCCTCTATGTTGACTACTGACAATATTACTCTTTACAAAATTAATTTTTAGTCCCGAGACCATCTCAAAGCATCTTAAAACCGCTTTGATCATACACCACAAATTCCTCTACTCTCCATCTCATAAAAGAACCGTATCATCCGCAAATTGTAAGAGTGAAAAGAAGAGGCCATCAACAATTTCAAATTCTCTAAAAACTATTCCTCTGCTATATATATACAGATCAATTCTGCCAAACCTTTAATTAGCTGCTATAATTATTAAGAAGGGTGTGGTGGATTTCCCTGCTTCAAGACTTTGAAAGTAGTAAATTCCTCCGTTGGGCTGCCGTTAACGAGGACAGAGATGGAATTAGACTGAAAGCAAGCACGGATCCACTTTCGCAAAGCCCAGTGAAACCCAACCGTATTAGCATATATATAGTCCAAAAAAGACCAACACCTCATTCACAATAAGGATTTCGTCTAGAATTTGTCTACCGAACAAAAATAGCATTTTGGCATTCTGAAATCACGCTTCCCAAAACTCTTTTGATCCTTTGAGCTAACAGTTTTACAAGGATCTTATACAAACAACCAATCAAAGAAATGGGCCGCAATTCATTTAGTTCTTGAGGACTTACCTTTTTCGGTATCAATGTTATAAACGAAGCGCATAAAGCTTTTGGAATTCTGCCCGTCTTGATATACCGTGTCAACGAATTCCGACTCTCTCTCTCTCTCTCTCTCTCTCTCTCTCTCTCTCTCTCTCTCTCTCTCTCCTCTCTCTCTCTCTCTCTCTCTCTCTCTCCTCTCTCTCTCTCTCTCTCTCTCTCTCTCTCTCTCTCTCTCTCTCTCTCTCTCTCTCTCTCTCTCTCTCTCTCTCTCTCTCTCTCTCTCTCTCTCTCTCTCTCTCTCTCTCTCTCTCTCTCTCTCTCTCTCTCTCTCTCTCTCTCTCTCTCTCTCTCTCTCTCTCTCTCTCTCTCTCTCTCTCTCTCTCTCTCTCTCTCTCTCTCTCTCTCTCTCTCTCTCTCTCTCTCTCTCTCTCTCTCTCTCTCTCTCTCTCTCTCTCTCTCTCTCTCTCTCTCTCTCTCTCTCTCTCTCTCTCTCTCTCTCTCTCTCTCTCTCTCTCTCTCTCTCTCTCTCTCTCTCTCTCTCTCTCTCTCTCTCTCTCTCTCTCTCTCTCTCTCTCTCTCTCTCTCTCTCTCTCTCGCCCCCTAGCTTCATTTCAGGAGAGTTTGAAAACATGGGATATTTCGTTACCATTACGTATATGATAAAAAAGACCACGAAAGTCATGTACATTCAATCCAAACCAGTAAATAATAACCCCTTTAATTGTTTTATTAATCTCTTTGCGTGGTTATGCTAAAGCCATGCATTTACCAGCATACATGTGATCATGGGAATCACGAAACACCCAAAAACCAGTTATCTTCTCATATCATCCATCTTTAACTACTTCTTCCCACTTGGTACTCATTAATCGTCGTAGTACTAATCACATGCACCCACTACTTTTGACTTTTTTGGCCTAACCAGAATCTATGCTTTGCGTCCATCAAATGATCATGTCTCAAAACTAATAAATATTCACCCTCAAAATCAGTCACTATATATATACACTACATAACGTTTAGATATGATCAAGTTGAATTATCTAAGTTAAGTTTCTTCTATGGCTCATTGCAAATCCCTTGATGTGTATTCATGGATTCATAACCTTCCACCAATATCACAGTGGAAAACAGGTTCTATGTCTCTAACCTTATGTACTACAATAAACTCATCACAACCATCACTTAATCTCACCATAGCAAAAAATAACCAATCCCAAAAACTCTCTTTTTCCATTGTAGCTGATTTTAATATCCCTATTTTTCTTTGGACCTCAAAACCATTCAAACCTAGTTCTAAAACAAAAACCATAACCGATGATGAAGAAACCATTTCCAACCTATTTGTTAATTTCATACAAGATATTCTTCATTATGGTTCCAATCAAAATAATACTCACTACCCTTTTATTAAATTTCCTAAACTTGAATCTATTTTCAACTTCCCTTCAATTTTCAACCTTGCTTTCATTACACTCTTATTCTTAGTTTGTATATATGAAGCACCTTCTGATCTTCGTTCTAGATGTCTTGTTACTATAAAAGACAACTTACAAGGTTGTCAATCAAGAGAAGCATCAAAGTTATTGATGAAATTGTTGGGTTCTAATTTGGAAGAGAAGTGGATGCGTTCTGTTAATCTTGCAATTACAAATTGGGTTGTGGAACTTCAAGAAGCAAATTATAGTAACTTCAGAATTAGAACACCTTCTCCTTTATTTTCTTATGGGTTTTCAACATTTGGATTGTGGAAGGTTCAGTTGTATTGTCCTGTCATAACTATGGATGTTGTGAATGCTAATAACCATGCAGCTGATGAGAGACTTCAATTCTCTCTCAATTATCAACAACTTGAAGGTGTTCTTCAATTCAATTATAGAGCTATTGTCAAAGAGAAGTGGGTAGAAATCATGGTCAACATTGATAACATAAGGTAATTTTGGCTAATATAAGCATCTTAACAAAGGCAAAAAAGTTCATTTATATTAATATCATTAGCATGTAGGTTATTAATTATCAGAAATTTAGGGGCCAAAAAAAGAGATTAGGTTTCTATCATTTGCTAAACTTTTTTGTTCATATTGACAAAATTATTAAATTAATATAAGTCTCTCTTAACTAGATATTCTTCTCCTTTAGATGGATGTGTTAATTTTTACACCGGCACTACTAAAAACAGATGAAATAGCGATGGGAGTTATAGATGGATTAGTCTCTGAATTTAGCGTCACTAACACCTAGACAGATTTTAACTTTTTTCGTCTATAGATTTTTGTTGCTATTTGAACTTTTACTAGTAGTGTGGTTAAGATTTTACTATAACAGAATCAATATGGCATTGCGTAAGTTTCTTTTTAATTTTATTATCATATTCAATTAATTTTGAACATTCTAATGGTCTGAATAGATTGAATTGAGCTCAAAACCTTTAAGTAACTCTACTAGAAAAATTGAAATATAGCGACAGAAATTTAGAAACGGAAAAAGGAAAAATTTGTCTCTAATTTTATCTCTAATTAAGTATTAGCGACACCAAATTTAGAGACTAATTTAATTCTTTTCGTCTCTAACTTCCGTCTTTATTTCAGCTTTTTCTAATAGTGTATAAGATTTCGATTTTGAGTCTTACGAATGAAAAAAAAAAACGTGGTTAAGAAAGGAGACTCACTAAAGGTGACCAACTTAGATTTCTTGACAAAGGATTAGTCATCTGCTTGGCATTAATTAACCAAAAAAAGTATTTAATTAATTCAATATTTATGTTTGTGTGGACAGGTGTGATGTTTTCAAACTGGTAGATGACACACTAATGAGAGAAAGAGGAGCTGGTGCAGCTGAGAAACATTTTCCTTCAAGAATAGCATTGCAACTTACCCCTATATTACAACATCAAGTGTTAAGTGTATCAGTTGGAAAATCCTCAGAAAATCCAATGATGGAAATTGGCATGGAAAAAAGTATAGAAGCATCATTTCAACCAACTAATCCTTACATAGGACTTAATGTATCAGCTGGAGAATCAACAACAATGAGTTTAAAGCCATGGAAATTTGAGCAATCTGTATATGGATACAGTGCAAATTTAAATTGGTTTCTTCATGATAGTATGGATGGCAAAGAAGTCTTTTCATCAAAGCCTTCAAAGTTTGAATTAATTAATCCAAAGTCATGGTTTAGAGATAGATATTCAAGTGCTTATCGTCCTTTTACAAGACAAGGAGGGGTTATTTTTGCTGGTGATGAATATGGTGAAAGTGTGTGTTGGAAACTAGATAAAAGTGCTATGGGGAAAACAATGGAATGGGAAATCAAGGGTTGGATATGGTTAACTTATTGGCCTAATAAGTATAAGACTTTCTACCATGAAACTAGGAGGTTGGGGTTTAGGGAAATTGTCCAACTTAATATTCCTTAGCGTAGGAGTGACGCAGAATAATATCTATATTCATAGCTTCCGCAATTGTATTATAAAAAAGAATATGTCTTTGTATTGACAAGAAAAAAAGAATATGTTTTGGTTTTTGTTTTACAAATGAATATTATTTATCAAGTGATTGTAATTGTAATTGTAAAGAGAATGATATTGGAGTAAAATAAAAGTTTGATCAGCTAGCTCTTTGGAAACAGCTTTGAATTTTAAGGAAATAAGAACACATATTGTTCTTTTTTTTTTAAGTTTTAAAAACAAAAAAAATTTAGTCCTCCACCCACCACTCAAAGTAGAGACATAGATTTAGTATTGCGCTTCTTGCTAGAAATCATCTCCAGGACAACTTTGTAGTAATATGTGCAACAAGACAGTTAACAAAATAGAGAACCTGCGAACAGAACAAACGTCAGATAAACAACCGGAGGAGTCTTTCGACGCGCCCTGAAGAATTTATCCGCCTCTACAGCGCAAATTCCCCGAGGTACAACCAGCTCGTCTCAATCGCAATAGCGAAAGAGGATTCCGAACTGGCAAGAACGAACAGACAGGAAATGAACCCAGGAGTGTTTATATCGAAGAGAGGAAGTGATTTTCGGATCTTAATCAATAGCTACTCGACTAGCTTTTTATAGGCTACACATCTAAGTCATGAAGCAAACACTCCATCAGTATTTGAAGCCAAAGAAAAAACCGAAATCAATAATGAAAATATCAGTTATGAAATGAATTGCCATAAACGATAGGTTACAAAATAAAACGGATTAATGAAAATAGCCGTTGGGAAATAAAATGTCATTATAAGCATGTTACGAAATCAAGTGGAATGAATTAATCAAATGTCATTATAGCCGTTGAGAAATAAAGCAACATCAATTTGTTGTTACAAATTTATTTTGCAAAACGGTTTGACCAATAATAGCTTAAAATTGGTATTTCAGGATAGGCTAACATAAAACCAAAGATAAGTATAACATTAATATCTCATTATAGACCCGCGTGGGTACGCTAGCGATCCACGTGGTTCTATGAGCGCTAGCGATCCACGTGGTTTTATGAGCGAAAGTGATCCACGTGGTTCTACTTTTGAAATATCATTTGTTTTTCAACAAAACACAACAAACTTTAATCCTCTCCAGTACACAAATACCATAAGTATGTGCACCTACAAAGATATAGTTATTCTGGTCCTCCTAAAGGACCTAGATAGTCGCATGTCAGATCAATACCAATCGTTGCTTGCACTTGCTGTAACCAAACAAACAGAAAAGAAAGAATAGCCGGGAGTGGTCACGTGGTACAACCCAAACCCACACCGCCTATTTAGCAGTTGTATACCGAATTGAGAGGGAAGAAATTACAGGTGTGGAAAGTGTATTAAAGACTCGTGATATTCTCTTGGAGATGGTTCTTTACGCAAGGTAAATTGACCTCTTATTTCTTTTATGAGTGGGTGGTTAACCCATATTAGGGGTTTATGGTTTATGCGGGTGTGTTATAATGTGTGTTTGATGTTCTTGTGAATAATATATACTTTTTCTATTAAAAAAAAGAAATTAATGCACTTGACTTTTGAAAAGTAAACGAACAATTGTACTACCTTTGGTCTACTTTATAACAGACAATATAGTATTAAATTTAAATCCAAATATAACGAATATTTTAACTCACATAGGACTTATGATAAATGACCAACAAGGCTGCAACGTTCTTTGTGTCGCACACAATGTTACTATTACTATTGTTGGATAGTACTGTTGTAGTGTGTAATAACTAATAATTAGAGGTGCACATCGGACTAAACCAGTTTCAAAGTTTGGTCGGTCATTTTATCGACCCTAACTCATATTAAACTCGAACAAATCCGATAAGTCATGGGTCCATTTAGGACCAAGTCTAACTAAGTCGAGACCGAGTTGTTTCGAAATATAAATAATATAATTTTAAAAAATACGGTTACTACTTCAATTACATATTTTATATTTGACAATGAAATTTAATAGATAAATTTAATAAAACTTCTATAAAAATAATGTTGATATGTGTCCAACTTTGTTAAAAATACAAAAGTTTTAGCATCAAACTACTTGTTTTCAGTTTAACGTCTAACTAAGTTATCTCAATTCACAAGTATAAGTGTATTATATATATATATATATATATATATATATATATATATATATATATATTTGTGTGTGTGTGTCTGTGTGTATATTAGGGACGGGTTGGGTAACCTGACAGTTGGATTCAACCCAAAATCATTGGGTTGGGACATGTTAGTGGGTTGGTAATAAGGGCCGTATCTCGATATAACATGGAGCACATTTATTACTCACATCAATCCTTAAATGGGGTCACTTGTAACTTAACCATGGAATATAACATTGGTTAGAAAACAAGTGGTTGAGTGGTTAAAATATTTTTTTATTTAAATACTTAATAAATCTGACCAAAAAAAAATTTCTTAATAAATTATTTTTGCCTTAATAAAATATTAGGTGCTTCCCCATAAAGATAATTTTTAAAAAAAAAATGAATGTACAAAACAATAAAATATAAAAGAGACAATAAATTTATACTAATTTTATCTTGTTATTCTTCTAATTTTACTACATCTAATACTAAATGCGTGTTTCGTTGGGTGGTTGTGGTCACTAAACTTGAGTTTGGGCATCTAAAAGTGCTTCCACGTCATTTATATGAGGGTTTGAATTTCTTTAGAAAATCAATTCTAGTGTCGACCTCTTGTCTCTTTTGAGTTTGTTAGAATTGATTCTACATATTAATTAATGATATTTCTGACATTTTCATTTGTTACTCTATTAAAATTTATTTTTTAAATATTTTTCAACATATTTTTTTAGGGAATGAATACCTTAATCACTAGCGTTTAGTCTCAGATAAAAAATATTCATTTAATTTGGTCCTCAACATTCTCAAATGGAGTCAAATTCGTTCTTTTTGTGATACTTTTTTAAGGACAATTTAATCCTCATTAGGAACTAATTTGAGTCACATTTTCATGTCATAAGAACTATTAACTTTTCATGGAGCAAATTAGTCATCACATTTTTGTGAGAATCAATTTAGGTATTTACTCTATTTTATTTCTTTTGAGTGCCGATGTCATGCATTTATTTAACAAAATAGAAATTAATACACATAATATTTTTTTTTGTTAAAAGTTGAGGTACTTAGCTATATGCCTATGTGGATTAATAGTAGGATTCACTCGAGAAATCAAGTTGATATTATATTGAACTTTAAATTATATTCTTTAATTGTAATTTTAATTTAGATATTTTATATGTTAATTTAGTATTTTTATTGTCTATTTTATCATATATTAAGCTTCTAATATAACTTTAAGTTGAGACCTATTTTTGTAGTTTACACAACTAAAGGCGGTTATGATTCAACCTATAAACATTAAAAAATATGAATTCTTTATTGAACGAATTCAAGCTATGAAATCATGTAGAGGACAATAATGAGTTGGGTAATTTATTTATTTAAATATATTAAAATTTTATTTTTAATATATTTTGAATATGCATGGTCTGATTTTAAAAAAAAATTGATCCCTAACTCTAGGTCTTAGATCTGCCACGACGTGGATGCACTATTACAATGACAACAATCATGTATGCGCTTGGATAGATGATTTTGGTCTCTTTCATCTTAAACAAGGTTCTGAGTTCGAATACAACATTGGGAATGCAGTAATGTTAAAACTATTTAGGGAGATTTTTTGCCGCCCAGTGTGGTCCTACCCAGCTCGAGGGATTAATCTCTGCAGTTGCGCATAAATATTGTCAAGTTTAAAAAAAGAGTAAAAAGGACTTATATAAGAATAATGTAAATTACACTCCTCTCACTTAAGGAAAGCTTTAATTACACTTCCCTCATCTGTTATGTAAAAATATACACTCCCCTCTTATTCAAAAATGTTAAAAGGTTACACTTCCCTCTTGTGAGAGAAGCATGAATTGCATTTCTCCTCTCTTATGTTAATATCTACACTTTCCTCTCTTAATAAAATTTTTTAATTTATAATAATCTAATCTAACAACAAAAATCTGACACAAAGTGTGAAAAAAGAATTATGAGTCAATTTTCATATATTCAAAATTTGTATGCACATTTTTCTTTATTTTCGATTCACAGTATCATTAACATATAGTTTTAAATCCTATTATAAAATATGAAACAATGCAAAATTAAATTAAAATCTTGGAAAAAACTATGGCTATTTAAAAAATGTATTTTGTATTCTAAATCATTAAATTAATAATAAAATACTCAAATTTAATTGTTTGTACTTAAATAGTGGCTCAAAGTTAGTATCATAAAATTATTTATTTATGTTAAAATGGATTAAAGTGTATTACATATTTAACTATCAAGGACGGTGGTTGGTGGCTCGGCTACCTCGATCAAGCTAGGTGTTGTCGCGGTGTTGGCCGGTAGCACGACTTCGCGATGGTGGATGGAGTCACGGCGCCGGATGTTTTGGGGTGTGCTGTCGGTGGGTGCTGATTTGATAGTTTGTACCTTGTCGGGACGCCAGATTGCAGTTTGCAGATCGCCGGGCTCCTCCCCCTTTGCCTTCTGCTTCTTTGCACCCTCCCAATCGTCTCTGGGCCTCCACCTCTAACCTCGATGCTTTGTGATGTGCTTAATGTGAGGATAGCTGTTGTGGTTTGGAGTGTGAGTTCAGGAGGTGGTGGGTGGAGGTTGTGTGGGGACTCTCAGGTGTCGCCCTGCCTCCTTTCGGGTTTTCTATTCTCCTTAGAATTTCTTCCATTAGAGTTCTATGGTTGTTTATTTTAGAGGCATTGTTGGGCATTCTATTATTGTCCTTATTACCAAGGGTTTTGGTCTAGTCCCCCTTGTGCCTTTTATATCTCTATTTTATTAATAAATTCGGGAATTAAAAAAAAAATTAACTATCAAGGAGATGATGATTGTATTCAAACATCTTTCAAGGGAGGGGAGCATAGTTTGCTCTAGTTTTTTACTCTAATTTTTTAGGGGAGTGTATACTTTAGGGGAGTGTAATTCAAGGTTTTTTTACTAACCCAAAATTTAAAAAATGAAAGGTGAATGTAATTTATTCATAAAAATCTTGAGTGTAATTCAAGATTAAAAAACGCCTGCGATTTACACACGCCGACTCATATTAGCGAGAAAACGCCACGAAAGCTGAACGGAGAAAGTGAAGAGAGAAGGCGAACATTTCGAAGCATTGCACCTTTCTTATTGGTATTTCTTCTCGATAAGTTGCTCACGCTTTACCCGTTCTCTGCAAATTCCAATTCGTTTCATGGATTCCTCCGCTGCAATTCGATCTTCTCACTGTATCTCTCTCTCTCTCTCTCCCCCCTCTCTCTCTATTTGCATTTGCATTGTGAATAATGTGTTTAGGTGAATGTGAGCTCTGCTTCTGTGTTTTGTGATATCTGATCTCCGTGTGTTGCTTTTCATGATTGATTTTTTTGGATAAAGGAAAATGTTTGAGGAAAATAAAACAAAATTGTAATTATTGCCAATAAATGCAGACACTTTCTTCATTTGCGCAAACCTTTTGAAGTGGTTCTCAGAAGTTGCCTTAGCTTGCTTGAGTGATTCATTAATGTTGTTATGGACTACAATTTAAATCAACGTGCTCTGTTTGAAAATACAAAGAGAATACTAGTACTATGAGTAGAGAGTACATCAACAAGAATAGGAGCTAAGAGATATCGAAGGAGTGCACCAAAAGAGTGCAAGAAGGAGGTCCCGGGTTCAAACCCCGGAAACTAACATCCCCACCCCCTACTTTTTTTTTTGGTGAGTGGCGGGCACCGACGGAGGTATCGCCCCGGACCATGCAGTGTCCCAACGCTGACAACGAAAGACTAATCTGCACCGGGTTGAAATCTCCAACCCTGGCCAACGTAATCTGCTCTGACTGGGAATCGAACAGGGGAGCAAACCCTGCCAACCCCCAACAGGACTCAGCGGACAAGACCAACTGAGCCAACCACGTTGGTTTCCCCACCCCCTACTAACATTGCTTATCAAAAAGAAAAAAACAACAACAGGAGCCAATTCAAAAAATATTTAATTTGTGTAGGGATCAAATTGAAAATAGTGTCATGGATAGATACCGAAAGTTTAATTAAACCTTTTTTTATAGGCTTTTTTAAAAAATTATACTCAAAGGGTGAATTTTTATAACATTTTGAGTTTTATTCCAAACAGTTATTTGTTGCTTGTTTCCCCTGTAGTGTTTAAAATAGCTAACTGCCTAATTGTCTATCATTTTAATTTTGATAATTAATTTTGATAATAACCTTTAAAAGTTATTCAAATAAGATAGTTGTTTTTCTTTTTCCATAATATCGAATTTCCTGAATTTAATCTTCTTTAAATTACTATCAATATTAAGTGTTTGATGCCTTGTTGTAACATAGACCTTAAACACAGGCATCTGCATCTATTCATGCATCTGTTAATTGTTATTGTTATCACCTTATGCTTGATGATCATACTGAAAAGCATTGCAATCAGATGGTTAGTAATACTTTTTATTTTTTTATGACTTCAGATCCCACAGGCTTTATGTCCCATATGCAATCCTCTCTTCAGAAACCAGGTGTAATTCCCATCCAAAATGTCGGATGGAATTCTCAAACAAAAATTTCCATCCAGAGCTTGTCAATCAGTGATAAGGGCATCAATTCTCACAATAGATGGAATAGAACACCAGTGTCTTGTGCAAAAACAGCAGAAACTATTGATACTACTAAGTCTAAGGGTAGGTTGTGTTTAATTTTGAAATAAATTACATGCTTATATTTCAGTTCTTTGTGTCATTTCTTGTTTGTTTCTTTGGTTTTTAAATAATTATATGCTATATATTTTACTTGGATTCTTAAAATTAGGCAGCAATTCTATATCTGTTGCTGATGAGCATTATTTTTGCTAATTGAGAAACTCTATTGGAGGTCACATGTTATTGCTGTGTCATACTCCAAACTCCGAAACTGGCTGTTAGAGTACCTTTTTAACTAGCATTATTATCCCTTGGGACCTGATAATTATGTTACAATGCTGCAGCTTCTTTGGATAGCTTTCCAAAAGAATCTTTGGAGAAGAAACCTTTGCAAACATTTCCTAATGGATTTGAGGTCTATAGCTATCCTTCCTTATATTTACCTGAAATTTCATATTTCTTCTTAATGATAAATGATACACTAACTATGTAATTAGTAAATAACAATAATATGCCCATAAATCAAAATATTTTCTACTAGTAATTGCTTCCTTTTGTTCAAGACTACAAAATTGCATTCATTAACAGCCATTTTTCAATGTGAATATGCACATCTGATAATCCCCTACACGGTTTTTTAGTACCATAGTATAAACATCCGCAGGTCATGATATTGACTCTTTTTTATACCATTCCGTTGGCTAAAGTTATATTGCCTACATCTTAAGGACCTTCTGTTTGACAATGATAGAACTTACTATCAATCATCATCTTTTGAACTCTTTTGCCTGACTTGGACAATGTTTGGTGTGCTTATGATCAGGATTTGGTGTTAGAGGTATGCGATGAGACTCAAATCGCCGAACTGAAAGTAAAGGTGACCTTCTAGTCTCTTGTTTTCTGATTTCATAAAATTGAAAATAAACCTTAAGTATAATTCAATGGATAAAATGAAACTTCACTGTATGCTTTTGAACATAAACCTATAGTATAGAGATGGTATGGTTTCTGCATTTCCTTTTTGTGTGTGTATTTGGTTAGTTTCAATTGATAATATGTAATACAACAATAACAAAAATAAAAGTTTTTCCAACTAAGTGAGGCTGGCCATGTGGATCAAAAAACATTATAATATCCTATGGTAATAAATAACATCTGAGGACAATCCTTTTACATCTAAATCGTTTTTATTGATCTATTTTTTTTGGTCTTCTACCTCTTACTATTGCATTACCCTTCATTTGATCTGAATAAAGTTAATCTAATTGAATTTTTTTGAAGATGTTGCTGGCAACACGTATATAACCTTCTTATGTACTGTACTTTAGGGAATGCAATAAATATGATTTATTCCATCCAGATATGTCATGCTAACTGCCAAATGTGGAATAATGATAATGTTGCTTTTCTCTATTTTAGCACATTGTAATTCAAGGTTGAGATAGTTCTTTGCGGCCTATAGGCTTTTTTGGTTCGGAACCATCGCTGGCTACCCACGCAGTGTCCCAACGCTGTCAACGAAGGACTAATCTGCGCTCGTGCGTTGGGCCAATGACATTACTGTCAATGATTGCACTGGCCAACCCGTTGTTTGTCACCGCAGGGAATCGAACACGGGAGCAAACCGTGATGACCCCCCGAGTGTCCCAGCGGCAGGCTCGACCAACTGGGCCAGACGAGCTGGTTTGCGGCCTATAGGCTATAGTTATATCGGAATATATTATATTTTACTTTTCTTTTATGAAATTTGAATTTGAATTTTGATAATAAACAGTTTTATAGAAGTTAATAAAATATCTATGCGGTATCTTAGATCCAAATATACATCTTTTATTTGTAGCTGGCTTATCAAAAGAAACGTACTTTTAGCTTATTGTGTATATTTAGATCTTGTGAATCATCATATTTTACTTTTGTTGTGATAGGTTGGAGAGTTCGAGATGCATATGAAGCGAAACCTCGGAGTAGCAAAAGCTTCTATGTCCAGCATTTCACCAACTACACCACCGCCTGTTCCAACTAAACCTATGGTTGGATCCACTCCTTCAACCCCACCACCACCACCAAAATTGTCTCTAGAAAAGACCAAACCATTTGCAAATGTCTCCCATGAGAAGTCACCAAAGTTGGCAGCATTGGAGGCTTCTGGTACCAAAAATTATGTCTTGGTTGCGTCTCCTACGGTATGCCAATATAAACATATACATTTGGCTCTCCTTTCATTGTGTTACTATCGTTAACATGAGCTATGTAAAGTTTGTAATCACTACTGTTTTATCTCTCTTCCTCTCTCGCTCTCTGTTTCTAGGTCGGTTCATTCCGAAGAGGTAGAACTGTGAAAGGGAAGAAGCAACCTCCCAATTGTAAAGAGGTATTTTATATGTCCCAGTGTCTATTATCCATTGTGGTTTTGGTTTTTCTTAAGTCATCAGCTTGTTATACCTAGATCACATAATTCAATAATCAATACTCCCTCTGCATTGTGCTTCTTATTGTGAATTCCAGCATTGGAAGCATATGGACATGTAATTTTCTTCTTAATGTTCTGTTAATTCACAAACATCTATAGTTTGTCTCTTGTCGTTCATGTTAACCAGTAGCAGGCAAATTGCTACAATGGCATACTGTCGTCATTATGGCAATAAGAACAAGAAAAAAGTAATAATTGATAAATAACGATGACTTGAATGTTTCTGCTAATAAAATAAAATTGCCAAATGCCAACTAGAGCAAACACTGGTTGAGGAATAAAAAATAGCAAGTTTTTATCTGTCAGTGTAGTTTTTGAACTTGTATGTTTTGAATGCTATGATCTTTAATAAATACTTCATATTTCTTTTTTCTTAACAAGCGTCTTTTTGGTTAGCAGGACCCAAGAAAAAAAAATGTTTCTTTTCTATGTGGTGCTTATTTTTTTAAAACATAAAATCATTTTCTTAATAATAAGTATTAGTTATGTTTGTTTATATCGATATTTTTTTAAATCAGCAAATGCATGTTTATCAGGAGTAGAAGAAGTACACTAATACAAAACAATGTAATGCAGAAGGGCTAATGCTTAGAATAAGACTTCATACATTGCAAAATCGTGGTTTTGTAGATGAAAACCAAGTTCAAGATTGAATTTTAATCGGATATAAGATTCTGGGTAAATTAAACTGCTCATGCTTAAACACCTCCCCTTTCACCCATATAGACCAAAGAATAGCATACCAAATTAACATCTATGACTTTTTAATGTCAAATCCCAACCATGTATAAGAGGAAGACCAAACCTGAGCTGACATACTGCATGAGAAAGGCAAATGTGATACATTTTTTTGATATTCATTACAATTAACAAAAGGGCAAGTACCTGTTAAGAGTTGAGAATGAGGGGACGAAAATCTGTTGTTAGTAGGGTTAAAATGTTCACAATTTGATACTTCGGTGAATTTGCATCTGCATCTATTTTGACTTACATTCAAACCATGTGATATAGTATATCATCATTCAATAAAGGAGTGTCACTTTTCCGTCAAACATATTTATTCTTTGAACTAGTTATTGGCATTTGATTCTGTTACTAGTAAGTAATAGCTAAAGCAAGGTTCTGTGTTTGACCATGTTTGAGACAGAATCCCAAAATGTTCAAACAAATGGGAATTTTTTGTGCAAATTTATCTATTAAAATGCAATTTAGATATTTTATCTTGGGTAATCTAATATGGGTTGACGTATATTTTTCAACTGAGGTAACTTTACATCGTATCCTTCAAATGCATGCCAGGTTTGTCATATTTTTGCGTAAAATTGATTGTCTGTTTTCAATTTGGAAATCGACAGGGTGATTTAATCAAAGAAGGGCAAGTTATAGGGTATTTGGATCAGTTTGGCACTTCACTTCCGGTTATGGTGATCTTCGCCTGTTTCTCTAAGATTGTAACTGTGGGCCCTTCCTATCTACTTCTCCTAACTGTTTTTTTTTCCAAATCTTGCAGTCAGATGTGGCTGGTGAAGTCTTGAAGTTACTTTTTCAGGATGGAGGTATAATGACTGTGACCTTTAATAAAATGCATTGAATTGTTTGGTATAAGATTCAAGATTTCAAGTAACATGAGTCTTCTCAAATAAGGATAGTATAAGTATGCTCCAGTAATTAAATGTGGTAAAACTGATAGATTAAGACTGGAGAAATGGTTTGTTTAAAGGCCAGGACTTCCATTCTTGCATATTCAATGTATAGCCGATTCTTAAGTGTCCTACCTATTCTGTGAGCATGTGTAGAAAATTATACTGAATGTATTATTTCAATTGTGTATAATTACACTCACTAATCTTATTATATAGACAAGTAATTAAACCTAATGGGCCTAGTACATGGACTACTAATAATAGCAAAAACCTACTATTTACAACACTCCCTATCATTCCCAGCTTGCAAGTAAGTTGGTTGAGATGTTCTGTCGACAAGTCTTTTGTTAACACATCAGCTAATTGGTGCCCAGAAGGAATGTATTCTGTCATTATCAATCCACTATCCAATTTTTCCTTGATAAAGTGTCAGTCTATCTCAATATGTTTTGTCCCGTCGTGTTGAACAGGATTATGAGCAATACTGATAGCCGATTTGTTGTCGCAAAATAACTTCATAGGGGCTTCATACTTAATCTTTAAGTCACTTAGCACGATTTTCATCCATAACTGCAAGCTTTCCCGTTTCTTTCAGAAGGTCAAGAGCATATTTTCTTTGAGAAATAAAAGTGCCTTCATTGGAGTAGGCTACCTCAATCCCTAGGAAATACTTAAGTTTCCCAAGGTCCTTCATTTCAAATTCTGTAGCTAATTTTTCCTTAAGCAGTTGCCTTTCGGTCAAATCATCCCCTGCAACAATAATATCATCAACATAAATAAGAAGTATTGTCAGTTTACCACCCTGTGAATGTTTGAAGAAAAGTGTATGATCTCCCTGGTTTTGCTTATAGCCAAGATGCAACATTGCCTTTGAAAACCTCCCAAACCAGGGCCCGAGGAAACTGTTTTAGCCCATATAAAGCTTTTCTCAATTTGCAAACCACATTTGTTCCATTAGTGGGACCAAATCCTGGTGGAATCTCCATGTACACCTCTTCTTCTAAATTGCCATGCAAGAAAGCATTCTTAACATCAAACTGGTGCAAGTCCCAACCAAAATGTGCAGCAAGAGAGAGTAAAATACGAACTGTATTCATTTTTGCCACAGGAGCAAATGTCTCCTCATAATCGATTCCATAAGTTTGAGTGTATCCTTTTGCCACCAGTCTCGCCTTGTACCGATCAAGAGTACCATCTGATTTGTGCTTGACTGTGTAGATCCATCTACAACCAACAGGCTTCTTGTCCCCTGGTTTCTCAACAATCTCCCAAGTTTCATTCTTCTCAAGTGCCTTCATCTCTTCATTCATAGCCTGGGCCCAATTTTTATCTTTTAGTGTCTCTTCTACTGATGTATGGATTCTTACAGAGTCAACAGCTGCGATAAAACTTTGATGCTGCAAGGAAAGATGCTTAGAGGAGACAAATTGAGAAATAGGGTATTTGGCACAAGACCTTTTCCCTTTCCTCAAAGCAATAGGCAAATCATCCGTCTCAGTGTCACTAGTGTCAGAACTGTGGGAATCATTAACAGGAGGGTTAATTTCAGTACTTACCTCCGGTTCAGGCAATTGAGGCTGTGTCTGGAGCAGGTCGGGCTTACTTCTTCTCTGATACACCAAAATTGGCTCACCAGCCTTAGTATTTGCTGGTGTCGAAGATGATGGTTCCTGCAAAACAGAAGACAAAGGAGGAACCGAAATAGAAGTAGGAGACTCAATAGTAGGACTTGTGGAAGTAGGACTAGTAGTAGAACTTAAGACAGGAGTCACAGACAACTCAGGTAGGAATAGAAACTCAGACTCAGATTCCAAATCATTATGAATGCTCTCCCCCTGAAGCTGAGGACGAGTGAAGTAGGATACATTCTCATGAAACGTGACATCTTTAGAGATAAAGTACTTACGACTAGGAGGATGATAACATTTATATCCTTTCTTGTCGGGAGGATAACCCACAAAAATGCGTCTGATTGCACGGGGATCCAACTTACTTCGGTGTTGTTTGTGACCATGGACAAAAGCACCACAACCAAACACTCGAGATTCAAGACTCTGCAAAACGGGAACAGAAGGAAACCGTGAAGTCATAAACTGAGCAGGACTGACATTACCTAACATTTAAGATGGGGCCCAATTAATTAAGTAGGCAGCCGTCAATACTGCTTCTCCCCAGTATGAGTTGGGAACTGTCATTTGGAAGAGAATGGCTCGAGCAACTTCAAGTAAATGACGATTCTTTCTTTCTGCGACACCATTTTGTTGTGGGGTGTCGACACATGTAAACTCATGAAGAATTCCTTGTTGACCGGTAAAATTTGAAAGACTCTGATTGGCATATTCCTTGCCATTGTCAGAGCAAATTCTTTTAATGCCTTTGCCAAATTGTGTTAGCACCATGTGATAAAATCTGATAAATAATTCTGGAACTTCTGATTTATCCTTCATCAAAAAATACAAGTTGCTCGAGTACAATCATCAATAAATGACACAAACCATTTAGCGCCCGAAATATTAGAAATAGGTGCAGGTCCCCAAACATCAGAATGTATAAGATCAAAAGGTTCAGCACGTTTATTGGAACTAGGAGGAAAATAGACACGATGTTGTTTAGCTAACTCACAAACTTCACATTTAAAAGACTCAACTGAATGATTTAAAAACAAAGAAGGAAACATAGACTTAACTAAAGAGAATGGAAGATGACCGATACGTTTGTGCTGAAGACAAATTTATGCGGCACAATGAGAAGACTCGAGAGACTCGGTCTGCAAGCAGGAAGCCAACACCTTCGAACAATTTGGTTCACCTTCGAACAATTTGGTTCATCAGATAAGTAGTATAACCCTCCATTTTCCTTAGCAACTCCAATTGTCTTCCCCGTGGTAAGATCCTGAAAAACACAATAAGAAGTGAAAAATATTATTTTACAGTTCTAATCACGGGTGAGTTTACGAACAGATATTAGATTGTGAGAGAGTGTGGAAACATGTAGCACATCCTGTAATTAAAGTGATGGTAGCAAGTTAACACTCCCAAAGCCATCAATACGAGCATAAGAACCATTAGCAACGGTAACATAACAACTCCTATCAGAGGAGGTATAAGAGGAAAATAAATCGAATTGAAAGTCATGTGGTCGGTGGCACCTGAGTCCAAAATCCAAACATCTTTAGGGATTTTACCGGAAACATTAAAGGATCGGGAGCATTCACTCAAGTCGGTCGTTGGAAGAGAACAACTTCCAGAAGCCTTACTAATAGAGTCAAGTATAGCCTTTAAACGATTCACCTCATCCTCGGTGAATGATAAAGAGTAATCAACAGAGACTTTTCCAGCCATTTGTAATAATATTTAAGAGAAACGGACGACAGAAGCACCACACCAAACTAACATAAAAAAGTGCAGAAAAATGCAGTAATAGCTGTCCAATAGAAGGAATGCAGTAACAACAGTTCAAACAGAGGCTGAGCAATCCAAAAAAGATGCAGTTCCAAAAATAAACCTGCAGAACAGCACTACACAAGCGAGTATTGTGCTTGAACAGTACCTATACTGACAGATGGACGCATGAATAGTACCTGTTTGGATGAACAGTAACCACGAACAGCACAGGGAACAGAACTGTGAATAGTAAACGGTGAACAGTAACCGGTGAACAGTACTCGCAAGCAGTGCCGTGAACAGTAATCGCAAAGCGTGCTTTGGCCAGTTTGGTGAACAATGACTTTTGGATGTTAAACTGCTGATCAGGTACTAGTTAATTTCAATGAGAAAAAAAGGGAACAAAGAAGGTTCCAAATACTGCAACAAAGGCAGAAAAACAAGCCGCAATGAAGGCGGAAAAGAAAACCGTGATAAAGACAGCTAGGGTTTATGCGGAAGTGATAGATTTAGAGAGTTCTAACTAACTTCATTGATTTGGAAGTGAGCACAAGGCTCTATTTATACAAGGAGTGTTGGCCATTCATATTCTATTGAATTAACGGTTGGCCTTTCATATCATTATTGAATTAAGTGCCAACCTTTCATATTCTACTTATCTATTAATATTCTACTTATCTATTAGGAAGCAAGTCTCTCAAGATCGAGAGCTCGTGATACCATGTAGAAAATTATACTGAATGTATTATTTCAATTGTGTATAATTACACTCACTAATCTTATTATATAGTCCCACATCGGATGTGATATGGCCTGAAAAAGAGTTTATAAGTGGGAAGCATTCCTCACCTTACAAGCCGGTTTTGTGGGATTGAGTTAGGCCTTAACCACATTCTAAGATGGTATCAGAGCCTATCCAAGATCCGTTGGGCCACCCATTGTTGGGTCATGCTCCAGATGTCTATTCCTGGGCCACTCGGGTCACGCTCCAGATGTCTATTCCTGGGCGTGAGGGGTGTGTGTTAAGAGTCCCACATCGGATGTGATATGGCCTGAAAAAGAGTTTATAAGTGGGAAACATCCCTCACCTTACAAGCCGGTTTTGTTGGATTGAGTTAGGCTTTAACCACATTCTAAGACATATCATATTGAATTAAGTGCCAACCTTTCATATTCTACTTATCTATTAATATTCTACTTATCTATTAGCAAGCAAGTCTCTCAAGATCGAGAGCTCGTGATACCATGTAGAAAATTATACTGAATGTATTATTTCAATTGTGTATAATTACACTCACTAATCTTATTATATAGACAAGTAATTAAACCTAATGAGCCTAGTACATGGACTACTAATAATAGCAAAAACCTACTATATACAACAGAGCATATCTCACAAAGTTCCTGATGAGGAGAGGTTCAATATCCATTGATTGAACATACCCTTCTTTTTTCTCCTGCCTCTGGCCCACCCAGTGGGGATCCTGAAAGACTTCAACTGATATGAAAGGGAAATCTGAATATCAGAAATGGTACAGTCACAATTCCTGGTTTAGAGTTCCAGAGAACTTGCAAGCTGTTAGGGAAGCTTATATCCACAATTCTGTTTTACAAATCAACTAACTCCTAACTGAATACTGCATAGCTTATATACATTCTGTTATGCAGTAATTACAATAATACCCTCCCTCCCAGCCTTCTAAGGCTCATTATGACTAACATTCCTCCTAACGTAGACTCTTCTCCCTGATGGCCTGCTATCAATACCCCCCCTAGGAGTTTCACCTTGTCCTCAAGGGGAAAAGAGGGGAAAGCTTGTTGTACTTTGTCTGCCAATTCCCACGAATTCTCACACGAGGGCAATTGCTTCCATTTCACTAGTACCTCAGCTAGTCCTCTAGAGTTGTAGCGTAGATCCAACACTTCCTCAAGCTCTGGTTGCAGGATGCCTTCCTTAGTCAGTGATGCAGGTAATTGCTGAGGTGTGTAGCTGCCTGGGACAGCCTTTTTGAGTTTGCTGACATGAAATACAGGGTGTATTTTGCAGGGATAGGTATTGGTTGAAGTAAACCAGCTGGTGCTAAGGTCTCCACCTTGCTTTGCTGACATTGCTGGCATTGCATGATGTAATTCTTAATGTCTTGTTTCATGCCATCCCAATAGAATACACCAGCTATCCGTTTGTATGTCCTGAAGAACCCTGAGTGCCCCCCTTGTAATGAGTTAATGGTGGGAATTCTTGAGAACTTCCTGGGTAACACCAAGCCTTGTCCCTTGTATAAAAATCCATTTTTAATGGAGAACTTTTGCTGTTCAGCTGGCTTGAGAACCTCCCATTGCATCAGATCCTACAACTCAGGACAGCTTTGTATCTCCTCTTCCTACTCAGACCACTCTGGAAGAGTGACTGTGATATGGCAGCAAAAATCATCTGTCTTGAGAGTGCATCAGCAACCCTGTTTGCACTACCAGGTTTGTATTGCACCTCAAAATCAAACCCTAGCAATTTAGAGGTCCACTTGATCTGTTCTCCCCCCAATAGATTCTGTTCTGTTAGAAATTGCAAGCTCTCTTGATCTGTTCTCACCACAAAGTGTTGGCCTAGGAGATAATGTCTCCATTTTTGGATAGCTAAGACCATTGCCATCAACTCTCTTTCATAAGCAGACTTCTGCTGGGCCCGAGTGGACAGTTTCTAGCTGAAGTATGCAATTGGTCTCTCTTCTTGCATAAGTACTGCCCCCCACTCCTTTGCTTGAGGCATCAGTTTCTATGACAATCTGTTTTGTGAAATCTTGGCATTACTAGCACTGGCAAGCTAGTCATGATCTGCTTAAGTTCTTCAAAGGCAGCGTTTGCTACTGCATTCCAACAGAATTTGCCACTCTTTAAGAGTTCAGTTAGTGGCCTAGCAATCAATCCATACCCCTTTACAAATCGTCTATAGTAACCTGTCAACCCAAGGAAACCCTTCAAGCCTTTGAGATCCCTTGGAGTGGGCCACTGTGTCATGGCAGATATCTTCTTAGGGTCAGCAGATACCCCTTGTGCAGTCACCACATGTCCTAAGTATTCAACACAACTCACAGCAAAATCACACTTCTTTTTTTGTTGACCACCAGTCTTTGCTCACTTAGGGCCAGAAAAATTTTCTTCAAATGTCCAGCATGGTCCTCAATATTTCTGCTGTAAATCAATATGTCATCAAAGAAGACAAAGGCAAATTTCCTTAAAAATGGTCTGAGCACCTCATTCATTAAAGCTTGGAATGTGGATGGGGCATTGGTTAACCCAAAGGGCATCACCAGATATTCGTAATGACCCTAATGAGTCCTAAAAGCAGTTTAAGGAATATTCTCAGCCCTCATCCCTATCTGGTGGTAACCAGACTTCAAGTCCAGTTTGGTGAACACCACAACACCAGTTAATTCATCCAGTAATTCATCTATCAAGGGTATGGGAAATTTGTTTGGGATTGTAAGCTTGTTTAAGGCCCTATAATCCACACAAAAGCGCCAGATACCATCCTTCTTTTTGACTAATAGGATTGGGCTAGAGTAGGGACTAGTGCTTGGTCTAATGATACCAGTGTTTAACATGTCTCTAACCAGTTTTTCAATTTCATTCTTTAGATAATGGGGGTATCTATATGGTCTAAGGTTGGGGATATTAGCTCATTCCTTAAGAATGATAGCATGATCAGTGGCCCTCACAGGAGGTAATTTACCAGTTTCCTCAAATATGTAGTTGAATTCCGAAATTACATTCTCAATTACCTTAGGTAATGGCTTTATCATAGCTGATTCTGCCATTTCCATGTTTCTGCACTCCACTAGATATGCTTCTTCTGGCTGCTGCAGCTCCATTATTATCTCCTTGGCAATTGCCTCCTTCTTGGACAGAGAAGGATCACCCCTTAAGCAAATGGTCCCCTTGCCCATCTTCACCCTCAAGGTCATGTCCTTGAACTTTGCCTTGATAGTCCCCAGTTTCTCCAACCAATCTATGCCCAGAACCACATCTTCACCATCTAGAGGAAACACATAACAATCAATCTTGACCAATAGCCCTTACAAGGACAGTTCCACTCCCCTGCACACCCCTGGTGAGTATTCTCTGGCCATTACCAATCTTCACCTAGCATGGAGGAGTATCTTCAACCACCAAATTGTATGCAACAACTATTTTCATGGAGATAAAATTGTGAGTGGCACCACAATCAACTAGGACAATTACCTCCTTTCCCCTACCCTTCCCTTCCCTTGAGCATAAATGAGCATTTGGAAGTTAATCCAGCCATGCTATAGAGGTGGAGGCTCTTCATAGTGGATTCCCAGACAATCTCTTCCTCTTCCTCATCTTGTTTCTCATTATCCTCCTTCTCCTCTGTTGCTTCCTCCACATACAACAATTTCAGCACCCTGTTCTTGCATACGTGCCCTGGCACATATCTCTCTTCACATGTGAAACAAAGGCCCTTCTTGCGCCTTTCTTCAATCTCCTCACCACCCACCGATTTGGCGCCATTAGGTTTACCACCCTTTCCAGTCTCACTGTTCTTGGATGTTGGAACAGCATTAGTGTTACTCTTGCTCTGGTTCTCTTGACGCCAGTTCTTGAAGCCTCCAAATCCTCGCCTGTCAATTGCTTACCACTACCATATCTACCTATTGCTCCCAACTTTTCCTCCGCGAGAGGGCGCCACTTCCATCATCTCTACCAAATCCTTAGGGCGTTGTAGTCTCACTTCCGCCTTAATGTTCTCCCTCAATCCATTAGAGAACATTCCCAAGAATAATTCTTGGTCTTGGGTTTTGATGCGACTCGAAACAGTTTCGAATTTCTTGCGGTATTCCCTCACTGTTCCATCTTGTTTCATACTCATCAGCATTTCGAACGCATTCGTCACCACCGTCGAAGCGTGGATCCATCGTGTTCGAACTTGAGTCGTTTTTCCGTCAAATGTGGGTGTACCAAATGCCTTAACTTCTTCCACCACATTTCTGCTTCTTTTGTTTCCACTAATATGGCTTATTGTCGCCGTTTATAGTAATTGGCCAATTTATTCACTAATTGGAAGCTTATTCCTTGCTTTCCCTTGTGTTGATTTAGTTTTTGTTACTCTGTCTTATCACAATTCGTCATGATTTTGTGTTCTGTGCCCTGTTGCAATAGTTACTGCTCACTGTCAACACTCAGGCTCGGGCACTAGTATAAATTTTTAACTTATAATGACACTTTGATGATCGCCAGTTCACATTCACATTTACGGTGATTCTACTTTAATTGATGGGTCAGTCTGGGGACATCAGAGTTGTAATGAATTTCATGCTGTTTACTGTTTACAGAGGCCGTTGGTTATGGAGATCCTCTTATTGCTGTCTTACCATCTTTCCATAATATCAAGTGAACTAGCCTTTCCTATTGTTGATGATTTGTCATGCGGCATTAATTTGTTCTGGAGCTGAGATGCGAATTCATTTTCATTTTACAGCCCAGTTATTCTTTGTATTTTGCAGCACATAGCTTATAGCAATAATAGCAAAAAAATAACAATAGATTCATTAATATTGATTTGTCCTTTATCAACAAGGAATTCTTTGTTAAAGACCATTTTTATATACTAGTTGTATGAGTTGTATAAGATTAATTATTTCCAGTTTCTTTATGGACAAAACTTACATACAATACCATATATGCGATGTCTGTGCTGTTCTTCACTTAAAGAGATTCAAACAGGCCACAACCAATGCAGGCCACCACGATCTTTCATTGTACACTCTCAGCAGTAAAACATAAAAAGAGAATGCTAACAACCTTTATGGACATAATAATCTCTATTACTGATGTGGGGTCTCAAGTCTCAACAACTAATTTTAGCTCAATCTGTTTGATGTAAATCATAAAATTTACTCAACAATTGAAGATATAGAGAAGTGCTTTCTTGTTGAAACTCCAACCTTGATCCCTCTGAGATATCTGAATGGCTTGATCAAGTAATGGCTGATTTTGTAAGTAGTGTAGTATCAACATGCTCAACAAGATTATTATGCATCATCATCATCATTCAGTCTTTTCTGAACCCAACTCCTCACTCGTCCTTTGAACCAGCATCTCTTTGACTTTGTGCAAGGCATGTTCAAGATTTTCCAGCTGTATAGTTGACATAACTGAAAGAGTTTATCTTCATATACTTGTTTTAATGTTTTAATAAAGTGAATGATTATTTATTTTCAATACAATAAACAGATTTAAATCCTGGCTGGTTTTTCCTTACCTCTTGTTTAGCAAATCTGTTATATACAAATAATCCACTATACAGATCAAAACTATCCCTCATGGTAGTGTCCTTCTGCAATTAAGTAGTGATATGTCAATTAGTCACATATTCATTATACCATGCCTAGTTGGAAACAAAATGATTGAAGGTGTACCAATTGAACAAGTGTTTGAAAGCCCTTTGTATCAATAGGTGTGGACTCAATATCCATTTCTGCCAATGTCCTGATGAACAAGAAGCCCAAAGTTGTACCATATTAGTATATGCCAAAAGGATTTGGATTCTCTGCAGTCGCAGGGGAAGCAATTGCAAACTCGACCGTTGGATGAAGATCAGATGACTTATTCCGAGATGTATTTTAAACCAAATTTCTAGTCTTCAACTCTTCATCCAACGGCAAGATTTGGCGACCGAGTAGAATCCGAGTCTTGTTTGTCCATGGTCAATTTGATGTCTAGAAGGCAGCATACCTGCCTATAGTGTGTGTGATAAATTGGCTCTTAGCAGCTATTTTATCATGTTCCTCACAGGACATTTGTAGCATCCTACAACCCTGTTCAAAAAAAGTAGTGTGAGAGTATGAAAGGTTTTGTGACTGATGAGAAATGAGGCAATTAAGTTACCTCAGTTGCAAAAATATGGAGGAAAGTAGAGCATATAGGTTCATTTCGTATTCTAACTTTATCATACATGAAAGTGAGATCTTTCCACCCATCCTTCCCACTTTGTGGTCCAAACATTGGGTGCGTGCACAGTATGTCTGACTCCTCTGGCACTACCTGTTATGAATACATTTTAGCAAATGCGCATTTCAGAAAAAATCCAAACATTCAGAAATTATTCAACTTTGACAAATAATCTTAAAAAAGTAAAAGTACCCGTAGTAAAAGGTCTCTTGGGTGCTCTTTGACTGAAAGAACATCAACAAAGAGTGTTGGTTTTTTAAGACAAGCGAGTGGCATAGATCTTAAAACCTCAGAAAGAGACAGAATGGATGTACAGATCAATACGACATCGTTGTCAGCCTCAACGAAAGTACCAACATCTCTGCAGCGTAATGTGTATCCAAAATGCAACATGAATAAACATGAAGCTTCTCATTAATTAATTTTTCATATATTATTATAATAACAAATAAAAATAATCCTTGGTTTTTATTACCTGAAGAATTGAATGCCTGATTGGAAGCATGGATGGGAGGAGTAATCAGTTCGAGAAGTTACTGTAATATTATGGCCTTGTTTGATCATAGTCTTTGCAAGAAATTGCCCAAAGGAACCGAAACCAACAATGCCGATTTTCAGAGTTGAAGAAGATGAAGATGAAGATGACATGATGATTGGCTAAGAGATATAGATAAAATCAATCAATGTATGTAAGAAATCAAATAACTATCGGGGGCTAATGGAACAGGTAACTGGGAAATGGGGACCCGACCAGTAACCGACAAGTATCCTTCCTAGGTTCATAATTCATATCCAAGAGAGTTTTTGTAACTAACAGCTGACCTGAGTTTTAAGTTCAATGGATCGCTCTCATGAAGAGTGTGAAGGTTTTTAATAGAATACAATAATCTTAGACACAAAATTATAGCATATTAATTAGATAATGTAGAATACGAATTGTGTACCTTCATGATGTTCATCACATCCATTGAAGTCAACCAGAACTATTAGAGAAACCGTGTGATAGAAAACTAGCCTCTTTACTGATGATGGTTATTAGGGTTAGAACCTTATAATCATCATATGTGGTCAAAGCCCCCTTTTTTTTTTTATCAAACAGGTATCCTGCCAGAATTTATTAAAAAAAAGAAAGAGAAAGAAGACGGGAAGAGCACAAGCTAGACCAATACCCTTGGCAAGAGACAAACAAAAGTCAACACAATAATAGGGAACCCTTAATAAAGTTTCCGAAAACACCTCATCCTAGATACTAGAATAAAAAGCTAACTAACAAAAGTTAGATAAAAGAAACAGAGACAGAAGATGTCCTTAAAACGAGAATTATAATCAACCAAACTCTGGCCAAAAACTGAATTCCTGAAAATTCTAGGACCCAATAACAAAAGTCGGATCAGAAAGAAACAGAGACAAAATTTGTCCTTGAGCGAGTGTTATAGTCTGCTGTTCTGGACCAATTTCTTTTTGTGCTTATTTTTTCGAGACGTGGATACCACCGGATCAGACTTATCAACAACAACAACTCCATGGGCCATAGGATCATCAGCATCGTCGGACACATCACCCCAAAGCTTCCTCGAAATTCTCAAGTCAGATGCTACGACTAAATTATCATCTGACTCTGAGGCAAATAGCGAGTCTAGCCTGGTGGTAAGAGGTTGAGTGGAATCACTTCCAACCTGGCTAGCTTCAGAGGTGCTAGGGGCAGAAGCACTAGGCAACTTCTGGGTCAAAGAAATTTCTTGCTTATGCAAAACCACATGCATTTATTATAGGTTTTAGAATTGCCCAACCCATCACCCTTCATATATTATAGTCCAATATAATTATTCATTTATATATTTAAGTGTTTTATATATATATATATATATATATATATATATATATATATATATATATATATATATATATATATATATATATATGATACTTAACCTGTCAAAAAAATATAGATGATACTTAATTATATTTTAATTAATTGATTGAGCTAATTCATAATATAGAAAAAATCCAACAGAGTGCGGATGGAAAGAGACTATGAAAATCGGCTTTTAATAAATAATTAATGATACTATGGAAACTAGTAATTCGCAAAACTAATAAATGTTTAATTAATACCATTAATTCTAGAAATGTGTCGTTTTATATAATTTTTATAGCCAAAGCTAATAGTAGTAATACATTTTTTTTTGTTCGGACTATTGCTGGCTGGCTACCTACGCAGTGTCCCAACGCTTTTAACGAAGGACTAATCTGCGCTCGCTACTTGCGGCAAAGATTTCGCTGGTCAACTCCCTGTTTTAACGTGCGTGGAAATCGAACTCGGGAGCAAACCGGATCGACCCCCACTACGTACCCAACGGCAGCCCAACCACTGGGCCACAGGAGCTGGTTAAAAATACATTTCTTTTGTTACTTTTATATTTTTTTTCTTCTTATGTGAATTAATCTTTAGGAGTATCATTTTTTTATATAAATATTTGATAAGAAAAATCATTTTTTGTATAAATATAAATGAAAAGATACATTATGAAAATAAAAAAGTTGTTGATAATTATTATTTTTATTTTCACTTTGCTAACTTATAGTGTGATTTTCTACAAGTAGACACTTTTACTGTTAGATTGGCAGGTAGTGTTTGTTTTGAACAAGTGATGATGCATTGAGTTTTTTTTTTTAATAATTTTAGACTATGCATTAAGTTTTGATTTATATAATACCATCCAATTGTTCTGCACCTTTGGTTGTATTGGTGATTTCGGCAATATGGGGACGACGATTCTCAAATTCGAACTCGAGTGTAAATGTTTGTCAGTGTGCGTGGTGTTTATTTATCATTTCGTCTAAGCTGACAAAAAAATACCCACCAACTTGATATGTCTTGCATGCATAATATAATTAATTACAAAATTTTGAAATTCGTGAATAAAGACACAACGCATGTGGTCGACACGATATTAAAGTTTGAGCCATAATACCGTGATGCCATTCGAAGTGGAAATGAATTTCCTAACTTTTGGTGACTTTAGGCTTACTGAGGAATAAAAACCGAGAGAAAAGATGGGAGAGAAATAAAGAGTGAGAACTGAGAAGTAATATTAGTTTTTAAGTATTTTTTTGCAAGTTAGAGAATCTTTTGCCCGTTGTTTATGTCATTGAGAAGCTCTGCCCTGCTGCATTTCACACTAATGACTAATTAGCATAGCCCTATTACAAATCCTACATCAATGAAGGATATGATGACAACCATGGATTAGGTTTTCTCTTACATTGTGCTCAATTGTCATTGAACCTTGTGTGCAATTGACCAATTCCTTCTTCAATTGGAAGACTTGTGGTCCTTTTCGCTGTTGAAATTGAACATGTAAGGCAACATCTTCGGAGTAGATAACACTTGCAGCGATCTCCTTCGTAATTGAGATCAACAACCATGAAGACATAGTACTGTTGTTACGGATCCAAGCGCGGCAATGTGGATCATCTTCAGCAAGTTCAGGGATTGAACCATTCACAAACCCTACCTTGTTCTTGTCGTCTAGTGCCAATGCCATAAGCATGGCACGACGCCAAGATCTGAAATTGGTAAGGTGCTGCTAGACGAGCACGAGGCCTAGATTATCGGAAGGATGAAGATAGAAGGCATCATCGTGGTTCTAGATTGGATTGTCCATTGTTGAGAAGCTTGTCCATCTAACAAATTGTTTAACTGCATCTAACTAACCTTGAGTATAGATAATAACTATATGAAATAAATAAAGGAATAATAAACTAACTTGAGAGTGAGTTAATACTTACATAGTGCTCATATATGTTACAAAATTACATGCCTCTACCCATTAGGTGCATGTAATGAATGCTCAAATTAAGGGAAACTATACAAACTATTTAAAGATAACATTTATTTACATTTTACTAGTTTTTCCATCTATCCATATTTGTGTATCAAATGGAAGAAAATGTCCCATATGATCCTTTTCATTTGGTAAAGGACACACTTTATTATGTTTAGGAAGATTTCTTTGTATTCTTTGTTGTTGAACAACCAAAATTGATGCCTTTGTCATAAAATCCTGTGAAGCAAGCATATCACCAACTACACCTAGTTCTGGACATTCACTCCATTCTTCATACCCTTGAAGCAAAGTAGATTCTGTATCATGTTCACTTCCCACCATTACTAAATCAAAGCAATCTATCAATTTTTTCATTCTTGAAGACATTTCTATTCCATCTTTAACAACTTCATCAATAATCTCAAATCTACTATTTCCAAAATTGATGTGTCTATATTCATTTATAAGATCACCTTCATGTCTTCTTTCTATAGAATTTTCTGATCCAAATTGTAGGAACCGTACCACGGTTACATGCACACTTGCATGTCTACACATTCTTGAACCATAAGCTACTGCTTCTGCATCATCTGAACCACCAATGAAAAACACACCTACGTTGTAATTTGTTGTTGTTCTTGCATGCAAAAATGAGACAGAACCATTCATAGTACCTCTATCAACTAATATTCCAACTGAACATGGTGCCATTTTGAGGACTTTAATGTTCATGTTTTGAATTCCTTTGTTGATTATTTCAACACTACCATCAATTTGCCATTGTTTATGAAAAGGCATTATTAAAATGTTTGCATTTCTATCAAGTGCTATACGACAAACATCATCATTCATTGTTTCAAAATTTGAGGTTGAAGTAAATGATTCCACAAATGCATACCCTTTATTCTCTTGTGCATAATGGTTAAGTGCATTGTTGATTTGAGTTGATTTTGATGAGGTGCACCGTAAGGTAACATGTGGTTGATGTGCAACAAGAAGAGGTCTAGCTCTTCCTAGAAGCTCTATAAGGATAAGTGCTATAACTCTAACTGAACTCTCTTCACTTGCATGTGATGCTTCTAAGAGACTCATCATTGTTGGAATGTTTTCATTCTTGTTGATGCAAATCATGATCCTAAGCTCCATATCACCTTTGCTATGTTGAATTGAACTTCTTGTTATTGGGTGGTATTGTTTGGAAGGATCATAAATGAGTTTTATTAGAGGTGTTATGATAGCATTTACTGCTATTATAGAGAACACTGTCAAAGAGAACTCTTGATCTGTTATTATCTGCCATAGAGGAAAAAAAAGTTGTGTTAATTTTCTTAGTTATCAAATCAGTTAAGAAATATATCTACTTGGATATAGAAAAGAAGAGGACTTTTTTTAGCTAACCAATTATTAAGAAAGCCTTAAATATGATTTTAGTTTCCCATAATATGTTAGTTTTTATTTGGTCCCCAAAAGATTTTTGTCAGCTTCTCTGGTCCTTCTTGTTTGGAAATTTACCAACAACATTAGTAAAAATATTAGACTTTTCATGTTTGGAACTGTATCAACAATAGTTGATTACAAGTAGAGCCGTCAAACTAGGCCGCCCGGCCCAGCCTGGCTCACTGGGCCAAAACATTAAAGTAAGTTGGGTTGGGCCAGCCCAGCTGTCTACTGGACTATGTTTTTTGTAGCCCAACCAAAAACACTAGGCCAGCAGGCTAATCCGGTCCAACCCAACTTTTAACAAAGAAAACCTAAAAAAATCTTCAAAAAAGTATTAAAAAGCGAGTCCAGCCTGGCTTATGGGCCAACTAGACTGGACCTCCATTTAATGAGCCCAGCATAGACCACCAGAACGCTAGCCAAAAATGACATCTCTACTTATAGGGGACAAGTATAGACTAAATTAATTTATTTCTAAATTAAATCCAAACACAGATGTTTTTGGGACTAAAAGAATATTTTAAGCCATTGAAAATATACTTGTATTTGAAGATAAAAATTAATCTCAATGGAATCGAAATTTATACCTTGCTTCCCTTCCAGAGATTGTAAACAACAAGTTCTGCTATGCCTCTTGCATTTAGAATGAGTCCTAAGACAAGACATTCCTTCAAGGATACATTATTGTAATATCCTGGCAATACGACAGCAGCTATCTTCACCACAACAGAGACAGCTACAATGGTACACACAATCCACAGAGACTTTAAATCAATTTTGAAGAGATTAGTCTGTAGTCCACTAATAGCAAGGTAAATCGGATAAAATAAACCAAAAGAAAGTGTCTCCATTTTAGTTATCATTGCTGTTCCTATTGGTGGTCCTTCAGGTATAGCCAAACCTAAAAGTAATGGTCCCATAATATAATGTTGTCCAAGAAATTCACTTAAAAATCCAGTTATTAGAACAAAGAGAAAGATACAAATAATGAACACTTCAGTGAGGGGTTTGCCACTACTAACTCTTCTGGAAATCCATAATATCACTGGCCTCATACCAAAAAAAATGAGAAGAATGAATGAAACTATAGATAAAATTATCCATAGTAATGAAATTATGTTACCACCTTCATTTTGCATTATTGCAAACATAAGTGTTGTTAAGGTAAATCCAACAATATCAGCAAACATTGCTGCTGACATAGCTAAACGACCAATATCAGTGTTTAGGATTTTAAGCTCTGAGAGAAGGATAGCTATGACAATAAAAGAAGTGAAGGATTGTGAAGCAGCTATTAATGGGAGTGAATGTGCAAGACTAGTATCCATGGAAATTTGACTAACCATAAGAAAGGATAACCCTGTTGGGACTCCTAATGTAAATATGAATACAGAAAGACCTATAATTACTGCTTTTCTTTCTGTTTTTAACAATGTGGCTGGATCCATTTTCACACCTAGTATGAAGAAAAAGAACATTACTCCAAAAGCTGCTATTGTTTCAAGTACCAATGATCCTTTTGGAGGAAACAGATTATGTGAGACCACCTTTTTGTGCCCAAGAAATGATGGGCCAATGAATACTCCTCCCTGCATTTTTCCATGCAACATTTGTTAGATACTAATTTTTGTTGCAAGTAATGAATTCTTTCTATTCTTATTCATTCACATATGATACAGAAAATGCCTTGTCATCTTTTGTAGGGTCAGCCCGGCCCAGTCCAACTTTTTAGCAAAGAAAACCACAAAAGTGTTTTAAAAAAGTATAAAAAGGCAGATCCAGTCAAACCCATAGATCAACCAGGGTGGGCCAAAACGGTCGTCCGGTTATTTTCTGAGCCTCTTTAGCGAGACCGACCTAAAACACCGCGCCATCAAGTTAATCCGTTAGGCTGAGCCAAAATTGACACCTCTAGACACACCTCATGTAAACGCCAGAGAGAACCTCTAACCTCAGATAATTTATGATAGCATTTAGGAATAGCCCACTAATAAGAAAATTTTGGATTTAAACCTAAGCCATAACTAGTGTGAGCAAAAGGTTCGGCCATGTATTTTTTTTGGTTTGTAGACGGAGTGGCAATTGCCACTAGAAACTCACACACACAACTGTGAGGTCCTGGGTTCGAACCCGAGACATGATATCCAGCCTAACAATTACGACATTTTTCAGTTGAGCTACGCCTTACGGATAAAGGTTCGGCCATGTATGCCAACCCTTGATAGTAAAATATTTGTTCCCTTTTTTTTATATAGAAATGCATCTCATATAGTATATGATCATAAAGCAAAGTTGTAAAATATGGGTTAGAGAAAGCTTACAAGTATTTGAGATACAATGGAGGATTGACCAAGGGGTTTGAGACAAACATCAACGCATAGGGAGATAATGGCAATCAAAGCAAACTGAAGAAAGAAGAGAGAATTGGGATTATCAAGAGGGTTGCCTAGGTGCCATATATCATTGGGAAGGTAAGTCTGGGGAGATTGGCACACCAACGTATGGTTTCCTGATTCAGAACTCATATATAAGAATTTAGATAAAAGAATTTCTGTGTTTTCTCTTGCATGAAGAAGAAGATGAAGGTGAAGAGGGAGAAAGGTGTAAGATCAATGTTGAAATTTGGAGAAGAAAACGAGAGGGTGGCCTTATGTTTTGAAATTTATATATTTTAATGGTTTGCCTTCAACCAAGGTGCTTATTGCAGTATTCATCCTAGATTGTAAAGTGTAATCTATTTTTGTATGAATATATCCATATATTAACATTAACATTAACACTTACATTTTGATTATATCCTAAAAATAAAATAAAAAAAGCATTTTGATTACTTATTTTTTTACGAGGAGATAATTAATTTTCTACACTCGTAACATGAATTTTTTATATTGCAACATATAATTTAAATTTTTCATTTCAAATCATTAATATATCACTAATTCCCGAAGTGGACAAACTCGGTGTTGGCCAGTGCGAAATTTGATCCTAAGCACGAGCGGATATTAGTCTTTCGTTGAAAGCGTTGGGACACTCTGTGGGTAGCCAGCGATGGTCCGAACCAAAAAAAATATTAAAAAAATTAGATTATTTATTTTTTATTGGTATAAATAATTTATTTTTATGTTATAAGTTTAACATACTTATGTAATGAGCAAGTGTGGTTGTTATTAGGGTCGAAAGCGGCTCGGTTGTTGCGGCGGCAACGTGGTCCTCTTCGAGCCTAGTTGATGATGTTTCGGCGGAAGCTAGGGCGTTGATGTTAGGGTGGGAGCTCTGCGCGAGTTTTGGGTTTCGCTTGTTGAAGCGAATCATATTCTCTAAATTTGATTGAGGCTATTGGGTCGGGTAGTGAGACTATCTATTTGGGTTGTTTTGTGAAGCAATGTAAATTTTTTGTTGGCCTTTTTGATTTCTTATCTTTTAGCCATGTTAGTAGAAAAGCAAAGGCTGAAAATTTTTGTGCCCCCCTTCCGAATTTATGTCAAAAACATAAATCTAAAATGTTTTTTTAGAAAAAAAAACATTCCGGATTTATGTTTTTTAACATAAATCTGAAATTAAAAAAATACATTTCGGATTTATGTCGAAAAGATAAATCCGGAATTGAAAACTAATTTTGGGAAGTGTTTTAAAAAATATTGACTTTTACCTACGGATGGAAACCGTCACTAAATGTGAAATATCAAGAATCTGTTTAACTACTTTTTAATACCCACGAATATCTCACATTTAGTGACGGATTCTGTCCCTAGGTAAAAGTCAATTTTTTTTAAAACACTTCATTTTTAATTTCGGATTTATGTTTTTTTGACATAAATACGGAATGTATTTTTTTAATTCTGGTTTTATGTCAAAAAGATAAATCCAAAAGTCAAAAAAATTACAAAATCCGGAATTATGTTTTGTGACATAAATCCGGAAGCCAACTATATATTCTGGATTTATGTCTGTGGTGTGATGCAAAGAAATGTTGGAAGCGTTAATAGAAAATTAAAGGCAGTTGGGTTGTTTTGGGCCTCGCTGTTTTTTCTCCTCTTTGTGGGTCGGGTCAACATCATCAAACAGATGCTGAGTTCGCTCTTCGGTTTGCGTCCTTCCTTTTAATCAGAACGCGTTTTCTTCCAGAAACAGAATAGAACGAGAAGCATCGCATTCGAAGCATGAGTTGCAATTCACTGTGAGGAGTGGCAGAGAGAATCGCGAGAGAGTGAAGTTTCAATCTTGTAAAACACTATTCTTCTTTTTCTTCCGCGTTTTTCTTTCTGTTGTTGTTGTATCGCGCCCAGACAGCATCGGTTTTCAAGGAAGAACAAACTGATTCTCTTGTAATTAACATTCATCAAAGTGGATCATTTTTCTCGGATTGAGACCCCCAGATGTAGGAGAAATACGAACTGGGTTATCATTTCTTGGTGTTCTTCCCTTTCTCCTTTTTTTCGTTTTTTCGGTTTCGCAATTTTTCGTTCTTTAATTTCTGATTCTGTTTTTCGTTTGATTCGTTTGTGTTTACGGTTTCTGTTTGCATTATTTTTCTGGAATTGGCTGCTGGTTCTTTGTTAAATCATTGCTTCAGGAACAACAATTGGTATCAAGAGCTTTGGTTTGCGATCAAGAAACGATGGTTTCAACAAAGTACGAAGTTAAGAAGTTCAATGGGAAGAACGACTTCATGTTATGGCGTATCAAGATGAAAGCGATGCTAGGCCAACAAGGTCTCGCGGGTGCGCTACTTGGAGAAAAGGGCTTGCCGGCAAATATGTCTGCGGAAGAAAAGGCGGAGGCTTTAGAAAGGGCACATGGTGCGTTAATCTTGAGTCTTGGTGACAAGCCTCTCCGGGAAGTGGTAAAAGAAACCACTGCAGCAGCTATTTGGAAGAAATTGGAAGACTTGTACATGGTAAAATCAATTGCCAACCGTTTGTATTTGAAGCAAAGAATGTACACTTTCAAGATGCAACCGGGAAAGTCCGTGGAAGAGAACATTGACGAATTCCACAAAGTCATTCTTGACCTCGAAAATATTGATGTTAAGATTGATGAAGAGGATAAGGCTATCCTACTTGTAAATTCTTTACCTTAAACGTATGAACATCTCACTGATGCTCTACTTTATGGTAAGGAAACATTAACCCTTGATGATGTGCAATCCGCACTAATATCAAAGGAACTTAAGAGAAGATCCGAGACTAAGGAAGAACAGAATGAAGGTCTATTTGTGAAAGGGAATTTTGAAAAGAAAGGCAAGAATAAGAAGAATAAGAAATGGGATAAAGAAAAAGGTAAGAAGGATAACAAGTGCTACATTTGTAAGAAAGAGGGTCATTGGAAGAAGGATTGTCCAAAATGGAAATCCAAGAAAAAGGGTGATTCCACTGATGATGAAGGAAGCGTCTCAATTGCTTCCGAGTTCTATGAAGGAGACGTTTTGATTGCGGAAGAAGTCATTGGGTCAAATTACACAAATGAGGAAATATGAATTTTGGGACTCTGGCTTTGGTCAACAAAGAACTTCAAGAAGCGAAGTTATAGGGTATTGTGATGGTGATGTGTTGATGGCCTCTTCATCCATCAACAAGGATCACTGGGTGTTGGATACAGGTTGTTCGTTTCATATGACCTCCAATAAGGAGTGGTTGATTGGCTATAGGCAAGTGAATGGCGGACAAGTAGTAATGGGAAACAACACAGTGTGCAAGATTGAAGGGATAGGCTCTGTAAGACTTAGAATGGATGATGGCACTATAAAAATACTTCCGGAGGTGAAGTATGTCCCTGGTGTAAAGAGAAATTTAATCTCTCTTGGTATGTTTGAAGCGGCGGGTTGTTCTTTTAAGGGGGAAGATGGTATTATGAAGGTGATCAAAGGCTCTCTAGTGGTTATGAGAGGATACAGGGATCATGGCCTATTCTCAAATGTACAACAATTACCGGTAGTGTAGATGTAGCTACCTCAAGCACGGAATTGGTGAGTTCCGAAAGGGCAAGGTTGTGGCATCAAAGACTCGGGCATGTGAGTTCTAAGGGTAGGCAGATATTGGAAAAGCTTGGTGTGTTCGGAAAGGACAAGCTTGGAGGGTCACCTTTCTGTGAACATTGCGTATTTGGCAAGATGCACAAGGTGAGGTTCAACACGGGACAACACAATACGGAAGGCTTGCTAGACTATGTGCATAGTGACATTTGAGGACCGGCAAGGATTCCCACTCTTGGGGGAAACAGGTATTTCATTACTTTTCTTGATGATTGTAGTAGGAAGGTATGGATTTATCTTTTAAAAACTAAGGATGAAGCCTTTAAAACATTTAAGGAATGGAAAATCTTAGTTGAAAATAAAACCAATAGAAAGGTTAAGGTGCTAATAACAGATAATGACTTAGAGTATTGTAATGATGTGTTTACAAATTATTGTAAAGAACATGGAATCACTAGGCATAGAGCTGTTAGGCACACACCTCAGCAAAATGGCCTTGCTGAGAGGATGAATAAGACCATATTGGAGAGAATGAGGTGCCTTCTCTCCAATTCTGGGATGCCTACTAAATTTTGGGGCGAGGCCGTCTATACGGCTTGCTATTTGATTAATTTGAGCCCCTCCACCGCTATCAAACTAAAAACACCTCAAGAAATTTGGTTAGATAGGACTCCTAGTTATGATCATTTGAAAGTTTTTGGTTGTGTTGCTTATTATCATGTGAATGAAGGAAAGCTAAGCCCTAGGGCAAGAAAAGGGTATTTTGTTGGTTATCTTGCAGGTGTGAAAGGCTATAGGATATGGAGCCAAGAAGACAAAAAATGCATCATTAGTAGAGATGTGAAGTTCCAAGAAGCAGAATTGTTCAAGGGGACTAGAGACAATCAAGAGCTAGTTGAAGACAAGCAAGAGCTAGAGAGTTTTGAGCTTGAGGTGGAGCATGAAGCCACTAACAATGCCCCACCCCAAACTCAAGAGGTAGTGGAACCGGATCCGGGACATCAAACAGCTGGTGAAGACAGTGATCAAGATCTCACGGATTACAACTTAGTTAAAGATAGAAGCAAAAGAGTGGTGAAACCTCCCCAAAGGTTTGGCTATGCATATATGGTAAGTTGTGCTCTCTATACCGCGGAAGAGGTTATTAATGAAGAACCAAGGAACTACAATGAAGCTATTAATCACAAGTATAGTGATAAATGGGTTGTTGCCATGACCGAAGAAATAAATTCTTTGGATAAGAACAACACATGGGAACTAGTTCCTAAGCCAAATGGAGCTAGGGTAGTTGGTAGCAAGTGGATATTCAAGAGAAAAGAGGGAATTCCGGGAGTTGAAGAATCAAGATTCAAGGCAAGGTTGGTTGCAAAGGGCTACACTCAAAAGGAAGGCTTGGATTACAACGAAATTTTTTCACGGGTAGTCAAACATTCCTCTATTAGAATCATCTTGTCTATGGTTGCTCACCATGACATGGAATTGGAGCAAATGGATGTAAAAACCGCATTTCTCCATGGAGACTTGAAGGAAAGTATCTTAATGCAACAACCGGAAGATTTTGAAGCCAAAGGGAAAGAAGATTGGGTGTGTCATCTAAAGAAGTCTCTCTCTGGACTCAAACAATCTCCTAGACAGTGGTACCTAAGGTTTGATTCTTTCATGACAAAAAATAAGTATGTTAGAAGTAAATTTGATTGCTGCATTTACTTCAAACATCTATCTCATGATAATGGTATCTACTTGTTATTGTACGTTGATGATATGTTGCTTGCAAGCAAGGGTATGACTTCTATTGTAGAATTGAAGAATCAACTTAAAAGTGAGTTTGATATAAAGGATCTTGGTCTGGCTAAGAGGATTCTAGGTATGGAGATAACAAGGCACCGGGACAAAAGGAAGCTAGTCATATCTCAAGAGAGTTACTTGAATAAAGTGGTCAATAGGTTCAACATGTGTGATGCTAAGGCTACCTCTTTGCCCTTAGCACCACACTTCAAGTTGTCTAGCACTCAAGCTCCTACAAATATGGAGGACAAAGAATACATGAAGGCAATTCCATATGCCAATGCAATTGGTAGCATAATGTATTCTATGATTTGTTGTAGACCGGATGTAGCTCAAGCAATGAGTGTGACAAGCAGGTTCATGGGAAATCCAGGCAAAGATCACTGGCAAGAAGTTAAATGGGTTCTAAGGTACTTGAAAGGGACAACCAAGGTTGGTTTGGTGTATGGCAAGGGTGAAGAAGATGCAAAAGTGGTTCATGGTTTTGTAGACTCCGACTATGCTAACGATCTTGACAAAAGAAGATCTTTGTCTGGATATGTGTTTACCTTGTATGGAAATACTATTAGTTGGAAAGCGAGCCTACAACACATTGTGGCATTATCAACTACCGAAGCAGAGTAAGTTGCTCTCACAGAAGCAATCAAGGAGGGATTGTGGATTCAAGGTTTGGTTAGTGAGCTTGGCATAACATCTTGTATGTATATCTTGTGATAGCCAAAGTGCTATTCACTTGAGCAAAAACCAAATATACCATGAGAGAACCAAACACATAGATGTTAGGTTCCATTTCGTTAGGGACATTGTGGAGAAAGAGGAAGTCGAAATTGTCAAGGTTCACACAAGTGAGAACCCCGCAGATACGCTCACCAAACCGATTCCTGTGAGCAAGTTTAGGCATTGGCTAGACTTGCTCGGTGTTGACATCAAGTAAGTGATGTCATGGTCTTTGAGTTCAAGCTAATGAAGTTATTCTACTATGATGGAATTTGCACCAAGGTGGAGATTTGTGGTGTGGTGCAACGAAATGTTGGAGGCGTTAATAGAAAATTAAAGGCAGTTGGGTTGTTTTGGGCCTCGCTATTTTTTCTGCTCTTTGTGGGCCGGGTCAACATCATCAAACAGATGCTGAGTTCTCTCTTCGGTTCGCGTCCTTCCTTTTAATCAGAACGCGTTTTCTTCCAGAAACAGAATAGAACGAGAAGTGTCGCATTCGAAGCATGAGTCGCAATTCACAGTGAGAAGTGGCAGAGAGAATCGCGAGAGAGTGAAGTTTCAATCTTGTAAAACATTGTTCTTCTTTTTCTTTCGCGTATGTTTTCTTTCTGTTGTTGTTGTATCGCGCCCAGACAACATCGGTTTTCAAGGAAGAACAAACCGATTCTCTTATAACCAACATTCATCATAGTAGATCATTTTGCTCGGATTGAGACCCCCAGATGTAGGAGAAATCCGAACTAGGTTATCATTTCTTGGTGTTCTTCCCTTTCTCCTTTTTTTCGTTTTTTCGGTTCCGCAATTTTTCGTTCTTTAATTTCTGATTCTGTTTTTCGTTTGATTCGTTTGTGTTTACGGTTTCTGTTTGCATTATTTTTCTCGAATTGGCTGCTGGTTCTTTGTTAAATCATTGTGTCAGGAACAACAATGTCTAATGCATATTTCTGAAAAATAAAAAAAATACAGTTCCAAATTTACACTTTAGTACATAATTCTGAGAAATCGCGTAAATTTTGAGGGTCATTTTGTGAATAAATGAAAATTGGGGGGATATGGGATCTAAGGAGAGGGGTACAAAAATTTTCAGCCAAAAGCAAATAGGGCAGCCCATTTGTTGGCCCAATTTGTTAAAGATAAACGGCTTTTATTTTTTGTACCCCCACAACTTTTGTTATTCCCAAATTACCCCTACTAAATTTTTTCACACGGATTTATCTAATTTAAAGATAAATCCGTTTTAGTGTTTTTTCCAAAAATGATTTATCTTTAAATTAGATAAATCCGTTTAGAAGAAAAATGACAACACATAATTTCGTTTTTATATTCTTGCAAACCGAATTTACCTAAACAAACATAATTCCGATTTGTAAATTTATAATAACGGATTTATCTAGGGAGTTATGATCCTTGATCTTTTTTTGGATTTAATGACTGTGGTTTCATTACAATCGGAGTAGGTTTCCCGAAAACCGATTTTTTAGCCTAAATTATTCAACCGGCGTACAATATCGTCACGTGTTAACGAATATATACACACTAAATGGAACCAAAAGATCACTGATATCCCTATCTATTTTGTTTTTTTTTTTAAATTAATTTTAATTTTTTAACAGATTTATCAATTATATTTATTAATTATTTTACAAAACGGATTTATCTATTTTTAAGTTAAATCCATTTTCAAAAAATTCAAAACTGATTTATCTACTGAATAGATAAATCTGTTATTAAAAAAAATACAAAAATAGATTTATGTCTTGTTGAGGTAAATCCGTTGTGTTATTTTTTAATACCAGATTTATCTATTCTTGAATTAAATCTGTTATGCATTTTTTATTAAAACAGATTTATCTAACTAAAAGATAAATCCCTTTTGGTTTTTTCCCAAAACGGATTTATCTTTTAATTAGATAAATCCCTTAAGTTATTTTATTGAGGGGCATTCTGGGAATAACAAAAATTGTGGGGGTATAGTGTATAGATGTGGGGGTACAAAAAATAAAAGCCTAGATAAACCCAATCTGATTTGGGCTGAGGAAACCCCAACTTATATCCAACAAGTTTGCTTTGTGGATTTGCTTGCCTTATTTTAATTAAAGGTCTATCTTTTAAAAAAAGTGTGGCTATATGGGTTTTTTTAGGGTATGTTTGGATGGAGGGTTTAGGAGGGGAAGGGAGGGGATGGCTTAATTTTCAATTCTAAATTGAGGAAGTTATGAAATATTTTTAAACAAAAATGAAATCTGACTAACAATGTTTTGCCATTATCTATCATGTTATATATTTTTTTAATTTTTTAAAATCTCAAATAGATATTAAAATATAAACCAAGCCCTCCAAACCCCTCACCTCCAAAACCTTCCCAAATCCCTCTCCCAAACATACCCTTAAATAATCACTTATTTTTTTTTAAAAACTTATATAAAATAATCACTTCTAGGCCTCTCACATCTTCAATTATTGTAAGCTATACTAAGGAAGGGTCCAAGGTACCTCATATTAGCTTTTGATGCTTTCTTAAATCGGTTGATTGCTTACAGACCTGAAACCTAACTAAAACCTTATCACCGATGTCAAATTGGACAACTCTTTGCTACTTGTAAGCTTGGGACTTCATAATTTGTTCAAAAAATTTGCTTTCAATATTTGATGAGAATAAAATTACGGACCTGCAAACTATGCTTAGAGATCAAGGTAAGCAACGCGACATAACTCATACTTCTTTTATTCGCGTGTTTGGTCCTTTTCCTTCTCAGGAAAATCGATCGTAACAGATACTTACTTGAGTCAATTGATTGCTTATAGAGCTGAAACCTAACTAAAACCTTATCACCGATGTCAAATTCGACATCTCTTCGCTATTTGCAAGCTTGGGACTTCATAATTTGTTCAACAAATTAGCTTTCAATATGTGATAATCAAATTACGGACCTGCAAATTATGCTTAGAGATTGATCTGGGCTGGGCCGAGGGCCCAATCCCTACTTTGGGGCGGAATATAGTTCGTTACCTCAAGGACTACACCACTGCTAAAGCGCGCCTCCGCAACATGGCCAATATCGATCCGTGCCTAATCCTTATCAACGACCGGCATTGTGTCGCTCGATCCAACGAATGTGGCATGGCGAGGCGGTTACACACAACCAATCTCCAGCACACACCCGGAGCCTATAAATAGGAATCAACCCCTGATGCTAGGTACACACTTCTCATTCTCTCATACCTGATCTTGACTTCCAATACTTACTTGAGCGTTGGAGTGTATTTACAGGTACACCATCGAGTTGAGTCTCGAGTTCGGTTCTGAACCACGACATCATTAGGAGCAACTCATACTCCTCTGTATACGACTAGATAGAAAACTAAACCACGTTCAAACAAATCTTTACTGTCGTCTTTTTTTTTAGATCTTTCATAGTTTTTTTTTGGCTAAATTATAGTTTTGGACACCGTATTTTCAAAAACTCAGACATTTGGTCCCCCTATTTTAAAACTCAGACATTTGGTCTCCCAATTTTAAAAAATCAAATACATTTAGTCCAAAGAGGGACCAAATATCTTTGATTTTTTAAAATTGAGGGACCAAATGTCTTTGATTTTTTAAACTTGAGGGACCAAATGTCTTTGATTATTAGCCATAAAAAACTGAAAATTCCTCTTGGGACTAAATGTCTTTGATTTTTTAAAATTGGGGGATCAAATATCTGAGTTTTAAAATAGGGAGACCAAATATCTGAATTTTTAAAAATAGGGGGACTAAAACTATAATTTAACTTTTTTTTTTTTTTTTGACAAAAGATCTCTCGTAGCTAGATATTTAGATCTTTATCTTTACTGTCGTCTAACCGTAACACGGAAGGAAGCAGACAAAAAATGACGTGTAATGCATGATGGCGGAATAAGATAAGAATGATGGTATGCTATGCCCATTCATCATTCTAATCATGAGTTATCACTGTTGACTACCATAACATTACAGTCTACGCCCATAGGCTTTGAATGAGGAGCTAAAAACAGTTGTTGGCTAATGGCTTGGCTGATTCCAAAAACCGCGTCTATTCTAATCCAACCCAACCCAACAACACCACACGCATCTCACGTGTCAAATCACACTTCATTTTATTTATTTTTTATTTCTCACAATAATAAAACGACATATATTATCTCTCCAGAATGACTATGACTATACTAGCGTGTAAGTCTAAAATATCTCTATAAATAGGGACACATAGAAGTATTGTGGATAAGCATCAAACATTTGACGCTTTACTCTTTTCTCCCATCCTTAATCTCAACTTCATGGAAGTGATTTCTGGTACAAGGATGTCTTCTTCTCCTTCATCCACCTTGAATCCCAACGCTCCGATGTTCGTTCCTCTAGCTTATCAAACGGTCGTTGATTTCTCCGATGAATGGTGGGCCCTCGTTCACTCCTCCCCATGGTTTCGCGACTACTGGCTCCGCGAATGCTTCCAAGATCCACAAAACCAAATCGATGACTGTTTCTCCGATTTTGAAATGGACGAAGATGCCCTCTTCCACGTCCATGAAACCCATGAGCCTCGTAAGTTAACTAACTACTTCTTTCTCTAATTTTTTATATATTTATTTATTTTAATTAGAGTTCAATCTAATTAATTTATTTTTGTCTCTTCAGAACATGAAGAAGGGAAGGAATTGGTGTCGCTTGGAGCGATGAAATATCGTGGAAATGGTGGCTGGGCTGAAGTTCCAAGGTATGCTGAGAAAGCTCCCAAGATTGTTAAGCCCAGGGTTAGCCCACGGGCTATTCACCAGCCCAGGTAGACGATGCCGGCCAACGTAGTTTCTGATCAGATCTGATCTGGTTGATGTAAAAAGAACAAGAGTCATTAGACAAAATAAATAGCAAGAGTAGTACAGTATCCATCCTATGACTTTTTCGGAGCTTTGTTAAATCATTTTCATGTTTTGTTTGACTTGTTCAGTTGTTTAACAAATTCAATTTTTCTGTTGTCATGTTACCGCCTTGTTTGCTTTTTATGTTATAGATCTCAATATCTGCAAAACCCGAGGTTTGAAATTTATTAAGAATGACAAAGAGGTTGTGATAGTGAACAAGGAGATAATGTCATAATGGAATGTTGTGATTTATTTACTGCTACTGCCATGGAAGGGTTTGAAGATATAGTAGTTGTAAAACTTTCTGCAACAAATAAACAAAGAAATTTGCGTTCCTGCTGTGAATTAAAACTTATACAAACCGAAGAATCAGGCAAGTGAGTTTCTGGTTCGCCGGATCTTAGATATTGGTCGTTGGTCATGACAATAATTTAGCTGAAATTGTAATAATAATCTGAGTAAATAATGGTGGTGTGAGAGAGATGATTGGTTATAGATAAAGTTCTGATAGAGAGGCCTGTGTCGTTTTTTGATCATGGATTTTGTGATGGATTGTTTCGGAGCCGGAGGTTCTGAATGAGGATATACAATAACAATTCTACCATGGTACCTCTCTCGAGCATTTCATCAAACATCTTCTCCGTGACATGAACCTATTTCTTTCTCAGTGAACTAGCCATAGTGTTTTGTACCTTATCTCTTGTCTTGTATCCGACCTTGGATACCAGATCTGATTCGAGATAGTTGGTAGTGGTGTTCTTTGTCAATCCGAGTTTGAGTTCCGGTTCGAGGTGGGGTGGTACCTGCAATGACACTCCGCTCGAGTCAGTTGCAAGTTTTAGAGTTGGGGAAATGTATACCTTTTATGCTAGTATTGAATGTTGATTTATAAGTTTTTAGAATCAATAGAAATCATTGAATATAGGTGTTTGATCCTCACCATTGATTGATGGGTTTGACTTTGGTATTGGGCATTACTGCAAAATGCCGATCTATAACACACTGCCATGCCAACATGAAGTTCCGCTGGACTGGAACCACGTCCCTGTAAACGGTCGTGTCTTCCTCGGACACATTTCTGGAATGAATCAACAGAAGATGGGAATTGTGTACACACAGTACTGGAGTCTATGTAAATGCAACAAAATTATTTAAAATATTTAATTTATTTAAATAATTTTTCGTTGAAATGATTTAAGATAACTAATTAGTATGATTATTAAGTAAATTAAATTAATAATTAAAATAAAATATTAGTATGTCTCAAGGTGAGGTGTCGATCCCCGGGTGCAAGTGGTTAATGCACTCCATTTAAAGGGGTGGACACGATTAGTACTCGAATTTGATCTCCAGCGATGAAATAAATTCGAGTCAGATTTTACTTATCTCCCGATCTAATTTCAGATTATTCACAGTAGACCCTCCTAGATACCGAAGCGAGGTCTAATACCTGTAGAAAAAAAAAGTGAAGTGTCGATTCACTGAATTTAATAGGCCTCATCATTTGTTGTAGTGGGGGCATTGACAATTCCAAGGGGTGATATTAAAAGCCAGTGTGAGCTGCTCGCAATTTGGCATGGAGTGTCGTTGGCGAGAAGAAGAGGAGAGCAGAAGATAATTGTGTGTTCTGATTCTCTGGAGGCAATTGAGATGTTGTTGGCCGGTTCACCTACCCATCACTCTCTCTCCTACATTATTGATGATATTAAAAGCATGTTAAATGCTAGTGTTTGTATTAGATGGTCAAAGGTTCCTAGGGAAGTCAACAAAGTGGCTGATGTGCTAGCTAAACACAGTCTTTCGATTAGTTGTAATTCTGAACTTTACAACACTGCCCCTAATTTCATCCTCGATTATCTCCTTGAGGATAAAATGGGGAAAGTGTTTGTGTAATCGCTTTTGTTCCTTGGGGGTGTACCCCCCTTTTTCTCACCAAAAAAAATAAATTCCAAGGGGTGATGTATGTGTTTCCACTCAAAGACAAGAGCATAAAAGAGAAAAATAAAAAAATTGACATTTGTCTCCCTTTTCTTCACAACTTTGAGAAGCAGGAATTAGTTGTGGGCCCATTCAGATTTAGCCTATATTCATTCTTTTTATTCACAAAAGAAAATAGATTCTCTAACTTTAGATGGGAAATGCCCTTAATTTTAGGTAATTTTTTTGGTCATAACTCTTATGGTAGCAAGTAAAAGACCTAAACTGATATTTACACCCTCCTACAAGGCCCAATAACCAACCATCCAATACTGCCCAATTCTAGAAAATCTAGTCCAATTAATCAACGGTACAGACACCTCTAAAAGATCTAACAGCTCAGGATCGACGAAACAAACATCACACAAACTCTATAAATACCACACTAAATGCTCATAAATGTAAGCAATTTCTAATACAAAACACTGACTCACTCAGATACTGACTTTAGCATCGGAGTGTCATTGCAGGTACAACACCGCCGTTTCCAAGATCGAACATCAGCATCTCAAGGTCGAACATCGTAGATCAATGACAACCTCTACCAACTGTTTCAGATAAATTCACTAAGATCGGAAGCACGGTACATAACAAGGAGAAAGACAAAACATATGCAAAAGAAGCATCTAAAGCATCAGCTAACAAAAGTTCACCATCTCCCTGGGGCCTTCCAAAAATAACTAAAGAGAACCGTTGAGACAAATTCAACAAGTAAATCCGCACAAGAATTTGCCTTCAGCCTCCCTGAAGAGTGAACACATGATTATCCGTCACCTCCCAATTAGGGGAGATTAAAGACCGCGGCTTCAAAGTGAGCAGAGTCCGGGAAACAAATAATCTTCTAGTATCCCTTATCCCAACACAACTTCAACCCATGCAAAAGTGCTGAAATTTCTACATGTAAAATCGTGGATGCTCCCAAACCACCATAAAACCCAATAAGAAAGTTCCCCTTGTTGTCCCTAACCAAACCTCCAAACCCAGTCTAATTCACCTGCTGCAAAGCACTACCATCCACGTCTAGCGTAACCCAACCCGGAGACGGTCTCTGCTAGCTCACCACTAAACCTGAACTTCTGGACTGCTTGATAGGTACTACCAGACCGAAAGCTGTCTGCACCTCACCACACATCAACAAACATTGCACCGCAATAGAGGCCAGGACCAAATTAGTTCCTTCAAAGAGTAAACACTTCCACAACACGATAGGAACCTGAATCCCATGCCTTTTATTCCCTTGATGGAGCCGGTCATTAGCCATGAAAGAACAATAACAAGTCTATTAGTTTAATTAGTCTCATTTGATCAAAAAAAGACTATTATTATCACAAACAAATATGGTAATTTTTGTTAACTTGGTGATTTTAGTCTTTTTATTTAAATTTGACAATTTTGGTTCCCATTTTTCTTAATTTCGCAATTTTTCCCGCAAAATTATATATTATTTGCACTTTTGGTCCTCAAAAATCTTGAATTTTAGAAAAATAAGGGAACAAAATTGCACAATCCATGATTTTTAGCAACCAAAAGTGCAATGAAAAAATCACAAAGACCAAAATTACCAAATTAGAAGAACAAAATATGTTTAATCGGTATACTCCATCGCTGTAAATTTTGTTTAAGGTAGGTGAGATAAAGTCAAACATTTTTTATGATGTGTTGTTTCGTGATTGACTTATGTTGTAAAATTTTTTCTACAAGATGATATATATTAATTGTAAAATTAAATCGTTTGACCACCCTGGACCAGGGTCCTAGATACGCCACTGGTCATATCTTTTTTAATAATTTAGTATTAAAAAAACTACATTATTCCTTTAAGTGCATAACAAAAAAAATGCTCTATGGGTATTCCAAATTATCAAGCTCCTACTAATCCAAATTTTCAAAATCCTCCATTTTTACCAAAACCTCAAAATAACCTAGATATTGGCAATTTTCAATTTTCTAAACCTGCCTTTCCATATCAATTTCCTCTGTTTCGATCCCACCAACTAACCCCACTTTCAATTGAAAGACAATGACATCAACGCAATAAACACATCTAATGTGTTTGCAAGTGTCTTGGAGGGACAAGCACCTATGGTACAATATATGGTAAATATATAGAACTCAATATGACATGAGGTAATATCAATTAGATGGTATCTACTCCTTTGACAAAAAAAAAGGATAAAAACCATCAAATTCATTTAGGGATAAAGAATGAAGGTATATATATATATATATATATATATATATATATATATATATATATATATATATATATTATATGGAAATATTTAATAAAGTCTAATGAAATATATAAAACTCTCATTTCATATTTTCATGTATTGGCTCCCTATCAGAAGTGTTTTATTCAAAGGTCAAGAATTACAAAACTGGTAAGTCTATAATTATGCCTCTACGACTACAATCTTTACATAGATGATATAATTAAATTTCACATCATGCGTTGTTCCTTTCCACATATGCTTCTTTGGGTAAAGAAAACTTGAAGGCTGTGTAGTTTACTTGTGATACAATAAAATGTGATTTCAGCTGCATTGAACTTGAACATCTTCCCATACGGTTGCATTCTTGCCAATCTTATGAAGAACTCCAATCACTTCCTCTGTGGTGACATTGCCTGTAACGATAACCTTGCTCAGCTGTTTGTCCACGTTATATGTCTCAATATCTGCAAGCCATACTTACTTAGTTACATTTGTTAAGTAAAGAGATAATTAAATTATATATATATATATATATATATATATATATATATATATATATAGTTTTGCCAATTGCTGGCTTTGAATGAAAATTAATTAAGTACCTTCAATCTTCTTGATGGCCTTGAGAATTTTCTTGATGCACTCATCACAGTGTAATCCAACCTTCACTTCCACCACCTAATAACAAACAAAATAAACTTTGATCATTGCCATATATATATATATATATATATATAACAGAAAACAAAATGAGAGCATAGCTTGTGAGTTTCGATAGGCTCTTACATTGGCCATTCTGAATGAATATAATCTTATATTTGTGGGCAAGCAGGACAAGACTACAAATATGAATATAAAATTCTGTTACAAGCCTTGAAGAAAATTTGTATATATAAGCAACACTGCACCAATGAAGAAGGAATTGGATTCTATACTTGAAAGATAGAATCTTCTACTTTCTGTGAATAAAAGGTGAAAGTTTATTCCTTACTCTTGACATGGGAGTAACTGGCCTCCACTCATTCAATAAAGTTGGCAACCACAATGTTCCTAGGATTGGCCAGAAAAAACAAGTGAATAAAGATGTAGAGGAAACAACCAAGCAATTACCTTATTTTTACAGGTTTCATTGGATTTGTGACACTTGTTCACTATGTTACTAGGATTATCCTTTGAGACCCTAAAGTTGGCTAACAACGTGGAGGATAGTTCCGCTTTGCACAAAGGCCACCATTTTTCAACCTACCCAAGGGTACCCTTACGGCCTTACTCACTTAGGGTCCGTTTGGTTGAAGAGAAATAGTCTTCTCTCTTTCTATTGTTTGGTACACTCTTATCTCTATTTCCTTACTCTCTTCCCTCTTTCACCTCAAACAAACACACTCTTAAAATGTCATTTCCTCTTTCTCTCTTCCCTTTCTCTCTCGCTTCAACCAAACAATAGAATGTCATTTTCTCTTCTCTCATTCTCTCTTCCCTTTCTCTTTCGCTCCAACCAAACGGACCCTTAGAGAAGAGGATCAATCAATCTTTAAGCTACAGTCTTGAACAACGACAAAGAAAACAAGTTGCTAGAAACGTTCAGCCCAACGATGGTGATGCCTAGTCTTGAACAACGACAAAGAAAACAAGTTGCACAATTCATGATTTTTAGCAGCCAAAAGTGCAATGAAAAAATCACAAAGACCAAAATTACCAAATTAGAAGAACAAAATATGTTTAATCGGTATACACCATCGCTGTAAATTTTGTTTAAGGTAGGTGAGATAAAGTCAAACATTTTTTATGATGTGTTGTTTCGTGATTGACTAACGTTGTAAAATTTTTTCTACAAGATGATATATATTAATTGTAAAATTAAATCGTTTGACCACCCTGAACCAGGGTCCTAGATACGCCACTGGTTATATCTCTTTTAATAATTTAGTATTAAAAAAACTACATTATTCCTTTAAGGGCATAACAAAAAAATGCTCTAATTATCAAGCTCCTACTAATCCAAATTTTCAAAATCCTCCATTTTTACCAAAACCTCAAAATAACCTAGATATTGGCAATTTTCTATTTTCTAAACCTGCCTTTCCATATCAATTTCCTCTGTTTCGATCACTTCCACGACCAGGGCTTGTGATACTAAGCCAATAGCTTAGTAAATTGTACTAAATAAAGTCAAGTCATTGGATCCACATAATTTCAATGAAATTCAATCTAATGGCTAATAATGAATAATGGTATTTGTGTCACGGCCTCTTTTGTTTGTATTAATTACATTAAATAATTTAATTTAATTAGTCATTAAATTGGCCAATTTTTTAGGGACAAATACAATAACAAACCAGTTTTTTTTCACTAATTTCTCTTCCACAATTTTCTCTTCTACATTTCCTCTTTCTTTTACGCTCTTCTTCTTTCTTTTTCACGTTCTTGATTTTTTCTTTCACGTTCTTCTTCTTCAGGTTCTTATTATCTATTCCACACTCTTCTTCGCACGCCATTACATCACGCAAAGGAAGTCGCAAAAATGCACTCACGCAAAGAAATAGGACGTACATCGTTGTTGCAAAATCGGACACCGTTGATCCACGCCATTGAAGCACGCTCTTCCTTTATGCCATTGATGTCTCATTATGCAGTTGATGAACATGGGACTAAAACGCAGGCAAGAATCACGCCATTGAATCACAGTCACGCCCAAGATCGTAGTAAGAATGCAAGATCGCACGCGATTGCGTCACACAAAGGAAGTCGCAAAATCGCCCTCACGCAAGGAAATAGGTCGCGACCCACACCGTTGATGCAAAAACGCACACCGTTGAACCACGCCATTGAAGCGCGCCAAGGAAATAGGCTCTATTTATGAATAACCAAAGTTCTGTAATTTGGTGGTTAGAGCTCACTAACCGAAGTTCTGTAATTCTGCGGCTAGTAGTCAACCAACCGAAGTTATGTAATTATGTGGTTAGATGAAACTAACCAATGTTCTGTAATTATGTGGTTAGTGTTACATTTTATTGCCACATTTTTTAATAACATGTATAACGACCAATTGCATATTTTGTATGAATAACCAAAGTTCTGTAATTAAGTGGTTAGAGCCAACTAACCAAAATTGTTTAATTCTATGGCTAGTAGTCAACATAACCGAAGTTATGTAATTCCGTGGTTAGATGAAACAAATTATGTGGTTAGTGTTACATTTTATTGCCACATTTTTTAGTAACATGTATAACGACCAATTGCCTATTTTGTATGAATAACCAAAGTTCTGTAATTAGGTGGTTAGAGACAACTAACCAATTTTTTTAATTCTATGGCTAATAGTCAACTAACCGAAGTTGTATAATTCTGTGGTTAGACGAAACTAACCAATGTTCCGTACTTATGTGGTGGTTTTTGATTTTTTTTGTTGCGGTTCAGGGTTGTCAGGGTTTGGATGAAAATCAATGTTTTTTGGCAGTTTTTTAATTTGAAAAAATTGAATTCCATGATGAAAAATATTTTTGGCTGTTTTTCAATTTCAAATAATTGAATTCCATGATTTTAGGCATTTAATGGGTTGAATTGATGAATGCACGATTTTTGGAAGGAATCCCAAATTTTTCGGTTACATTATCTCCTGATATTGATTAATCTTTTTTTTAATTAATAAACAAATTACTTATGTACCCATTTAGTAAAAAATACTAAACATTTGTTTAGTATTGTAAGTCATACTCGCTACCGCACATGGCCCAAGCCCAATGACAAATTTTTAGGATCCCTAAAACAATTAGTTATGTATTAGATTATATATACATGATATTCGAAATGTCTCTAACCAAATATAACTTAGTTTAGCGGTATCTTTGCCATTTTGTAAGATATCGTGTGCGGGTTCAAACCTCACGGGAAACCTTTTTATTTTATTTTATATCACTTTTTTAAAAATTTAAATGAGTTTTCCGCGAAATGTGAAAAGCAGGATTCGAACCCATATAATTAAACTCACCCTGCTGGCTTCAACATAGTCACGCCACAGATGAATTTGACTTAAAGGGGCAAATCGTTTTATATATTTCTTTTTCTTCAATGTAAAAACGACACACCCCTCCGTGGTTATTCGAACCCATACAAATTCTTTTTTTCAAGAAAGCATTCTACAAAATTTTGGTGCTCTCCGTGGTTATTATATTTTTTTATATAAAAATATAATTTTTTCTAATAAAGAGAAACTCAATGTATTAGTTTTGCATGAATTTAATTTTAGTAAATTAAGTTTTACATATATAAAATTTATGTCCTAAACATTTGAAAAATTTCTAATCGAGACTGACTCAATAGTCATGCAGTTCAACTACACACCCCTCGATCGGACTCTTCACTAGTCCGATTCTTTATAATACGTGTCAAACTTGAGACACCGAACTACTTGACAAATTACTTACCGTCGAATCAATGAATGAAACCTCGTTACCCCCATACGAAAAATATATAAATGAAATCTCATTTGAAAAGTAGTATACCAAGTTTAAAGTTGTATTGACATGTTATTTAAAATTTAAATAAAATAGTTTGATGTTTCGGTAATTCATTCGATAAAAGGATAATTATGGGCCCAATTTTTAAAATTTGAACAGGGCCTCTAAATTGTTTGGGACGGCCCTGGCTAGGACCGGTCTAGAGCCGTCAATTTGGCCCAAGTGGGCCAGCCCAGCCCCAGCTCGACATGGCCCATGGGCCCAAAAGCCCACATTTCAAAAGCCCACAGAGGCCCCAAGCCCCCTGTGGGCCAGGGCCAGCCCAAGGCCCTTAATTTTATCTTTTTGCAACGAAACTGAAAATTACCCACAGGCCTATGTGGGCTTCGACCTAGGCCAGCTCATGAGCCCTAAATATTTATTTACTTTTTTTACAAAAAACTGGAAATTACAAGTCCTCCCATTGTCCTTCGTTAGTCTTGAAAACTAAAATGAATTTTGGTATTTAGCTTACCTGAAGACACAACAGGTAAGAGAGAGAGAGAGAGAGAGAGAGAGAGAGAGAGAGAGAGAGAGAGAGAGAGAGAGAGAGAGAGAGAGAGAGAGAGAGAGAGAGAGAATGAGGTTGTGGTGGTGGTGGTGGTGAGTGGGAGGTGGTGATGGTGAGAGGGAGAAAAAGGTGGTGGTGGTGATAGTGAGGGTAAAGAGGGAGGGGAGGTGAAAGAATGGAAGTGGGTGGGAAAAGAATGAGAAAAAAAATGAGGTTGGTGGTGATAGTGAGTGATGGGGGTGGTGATAGTTGTGAGAGGAAAATGAGGTTGTGGTGGTTGTGGTGAGTGGGAGGTGGTGATGGTGGTGGTGGTGGTGGGTGGGAGAAGGAGGTGGTGGTGGTGGTGAGTGGAAGATGGTGATGGTGGTGGGAGTGAGGGAGAAGAGGGTCAAAGAACAAAAGTGGAGGTATAAATAGTGGGAAAAGAAGTGGTGGTGGTGGTGGTGGTGAGAGGGATAACGAGGCGGTGGTGAGAGGGAAAAGAAGGTGGTGGTGGTGGTGAGTGGGAGATGGTGATGGTGGTGGTGGTGGTGGTTGTGGTGAGAGGGAGAAGAAGGTGGTGGTGAGAGGGAGGGAGGGAAAAGAGGAAGGGGGTGAAAGAATGAAAGTGAAGGTGTAAATAATGGAAAAAGAATGAGAAAAAAATTTGGGGGCCAACCCACAAAGCCCTAGCTCTAACCCACTAAAAAATTTAAAAGTGTGAGTTGGGGCTAAAAAAAGTCCCATTAATAGGGGGCTTCAATTTTATGGGACTTGATTGGGGGCCAAAGGGGCTGGGCTTAGGGCTTGGGGCCAAATTGACATCTCTAGACCGGTGTAAATGTATCCAATGTCTTATATATAGCCTTTCATACAAACTCTGTCCAGGTAATAAGTTATTGTTTGTCTCTGCTGCTAGAGGAAAATAATTCCAAAGTTTTATGTTTGTTTCTAATTTTTGTTTGGATCTAATTTTTAATACTAAAAGGATCTAGTGGTATAATTGATTTCTCAATTTTGTAGATGATCTAGAATACTTTTTCTCAGGTATGTTTGTTTCATACACTTGCAGTTATCTCTCATACGTAGGGTCTATTGGAGAATGAGTACAATGTCTCACCCATCATTTTCAAGAGTTTTTATATTGGAGATTTGTTATTTGAAACAAATATAGATAGATACAAGAGTCTGTAAGGTAGCTCAGATGGCGAGCTAAGAGACATGAAAGAATTGCAAAATTGCAAGAAGGAGGTCCAGGGTTCAAACCCGAAAACTAATATTCCCTCATCTCCACTAACATTTGCTTCTGTAAATTATTTCAGACAAGTGAGACTGAAATGAGCCTAATTCGCCAATGGATGCAACAAGATCATTTAGTGCTAGCATTATTTGATGTTTTTTAGGATCCTTTAGTAGATTTCTTTGAAGCTATGATTTTGAGCTGTATGACATTAAATATTTGAGCTACAAGTGTTTTTTTTTGTTATGATTTTGAGTTGTATGACATTAAATATTTTAGATGTGATATTACATTTATGTAATCAGTTATATTCTTAATGAATTTTTTGGTTTTTTGATTAAGTTTAATAAGTGTTATGTAAGATATATGTATAGTTGCTAGTAATAAAAATATGGTAATGAGATAAGGAAAAACAAATTCTCACATTGCAAAAGAAATATTGTCTCTGCATAATTGTTATAGGAGGTTGAACCCCCAAATAAAACTCTTGCAAAATCACTCAAGATTTCAGGAGGTTTATAATCTCTTCAAAAAAACCTTCACTACACCACTGATACTATTGTTAAATAATTACAAATACATTTATATATTATCTCTCAGTTTAATATAAAAACAAACAATCGCACAATTTTTTTTAGGAAAACGTTGTACCAATTTTTGGTACTCTTAACGACCATTATATATATTTTTTATATAAAAATATACATTTTTTCTTATAAAGAGAAACTCGATTAGGGCCTAATTTTTTATAAGTTAAACAGGGTGTACAAATTGTTTGAGATGACTCTGGGGTCATTGGGCCAATTTTTAAAACACGGTCACGAATTCCTCTCCAAACTCCCTCTCCTCATCACTGATTCCAACAACAACCAATTTGTGATCTTCTCTCTTCCTAAACTCACATAAACCCTCTATCACGTGATCACCTCTCCCTCCTCATTTCCCACATATTGATTAGCCAATTGAGATAGTACTCAAGTAGTTATACTATAGGGTCTTCATATACCTCGCAGGTGTTTTAATCTTAATACCAAAAAATGGCCATATATAAGCATCTCATATATTGTGCATTTCTTTTATTACACGAATTTAAAGAATTCATTTATTTTCCTTTTCTAAAACATTTTATAAATTCTTTGTAACTATTTTTTTTTAAGTTAACGAAAATCGTGTATAAGTCTTTTTTTTAATATTTCTTCATAAGTCTTAGTAAAAAGTATACGACTTCCATTGTTGATCTTTTTTTTTATAATGTCATAAAAAGTGTTGACTTCTGATAAAATCTTGTGACCTGCATGTATTTACTAGTTCATCTCTATTATTGTGCTAGATTGAAATAAATGGGGACAACAATGTTCCTGTGTATAAATTAATGGGGAACTTTTGGGGATGATATTCAGTGGAACTTTGCCAAGTTTCTGGTGGACAAGGATGACCAAGTGGTGGATCGCTATTATCCTACAACATCTCCTCTCAGCCTTGGGGTATAGGCAATATTTGTCTTTATATTATTCTAGAAAGAAATTCATATGATTTATGCTGCCTTTGTAATTCTTTTGGCCTCTTTTATTTTATTTCAATAGAATTTGAAGTATTGTAAGATATTAAATTTCAATAGAATATAAAGTGTTTTTATGAATTTATTGAGTCTGTCTCGAAATAGTTTTGTATTTCAGAATTTTATGAATTAGCTAATTGATATCTATTGATAGTACCAATTAATTATTTTTTAAAAAATAGACATTCAGCATCAGTTGTTTAAACAACCGATGTTAAATGTCATTTTAGGGACATTTAGCACCGGTTGTTTAAACAATCGATGCTATATGTTATTTTTAGGGTCATTTAACATCGGATCCCGATGCTAAATGTCATTTTTCAGTAGGGACATTTAGCATCGGGTGTTTAAACAACCGATGCTAAATACATTTTTCAGACAGCAAAAACATTGATGAAACCCGATTTAGCATCGGGTTTTTAGAAACCCGATTTAGCATCGGGTTTTTAAACACCCGATGCTAAAAGTGAGATCGGTTATTTAATCGATGCTAAATGTCTCGCTTTTAGCATAGCGATATTTAGCATCGGTAAATAACCGATGCTAAATGTCCAAAATAACTGATGCTAAATGTCTTTTCTATACTGGTGCATTAATGAAAGTCGTGAAATTGATTATCCATTGTGAACTAGCATATTGCCTATTTATATTGATGTCCATGTTGGGTGCATGATTATATATTAAGTGTTGTTAGAAGAATTGAGAAAGAAAGAAGAAATTCATCTATTCTCATTTAATAGTAAAGAGTGATTACAAATATAAACCAAATGTGGTTTATATAGAAGATTGCATCAATTACTAATTAGCTAGCTACTTAAATAATTAACAAACAAATGTTATCTTTAATATCCCCCACAAGCTTACATGTGTTTATAAGATTTCCTGCTTGGAAAAATAAAAGGAAATGTCAAAAACACGACGACTTAAAAGAACATGAATTGCCAACAATATATTGCCTAAAAAGAATATGAAACACCGAAACCCTCAACACATAGGAAGGGGGTCACCAGCATCTCTTACTCTTAGTGTGGGACCTACCTACCCACTACTATTATCTTCGGTTTCAACCACCACCGCACCATGTTTATTACAATTAATTTTTATAATAAATTTAACTGTGGCACCCACCTTTATTGTTGTGTCTTTCTCTTTCCAAATGAAAGTCTCTATTTCTTTTGAAAAATGGAGAGGATCATCATCCGTTTATTACATGAATATATCTATGTATGCCTTCATTAAGTTGGTCATGCGGCTTGCACTCCAATTAATTCATTACTAAGATTCGCAATACTCTGCATCATAGGATTTACATGTGTCTCATGTTTGTGTTGGATTAACAATTTTGGCCTACTAAATTGGCACCACATATTTAGCTAGATGCTCAGTTAGATCCATTTTAATTAACCTTGGATAGTAGTAGTTCCATCGAGTTTTATATATGCGTTTTAATTTTGTGGCAGTATTAAGTTCAAAGTGTACATTGCACAAGCCATGCTTCTTGTCGATTTCTTGAAAAATCACGAGGACTAAAATATTTAAAAGTTAAGGTAATCTAATTAAATTCAGTTATGTTAACGGTAGAGTTGCCAAAGACAAATGCTGCTTTGTATCAATTAATTAATGAAGAATCATATAGATATGAATATATATGCTAAAAGATTTTATCAAGACAAATGATGGTGAAAGAGACATACCCTTTCAATTTTTTTTGGTACAAGTAGAGAAGAAAGGAAAAAGAAAAGGAACAAAAGAACTAAAATCTTTAAAACTCTACTCCAGCAGCATCTGAGGGCAGATGAAGCGCAAGACCAACAGGAGGTGTCTCAAATTCAATCCAACGAGCAACACCAGCAGCTCCAACTTTAGCTAAATAATCAGCACACGCATTCCCTTCCTGAAGAGTGTGAGAGATCCTTACCTCCCAATTGCGATTCAGCAAGTCCTTGATGGATTGAATGACAGTGGCGTACCGGTTCCATGTGTTGAGATCCTCCGAAATTAGACGAATAGCATGCTTAGAATCTGTGTAGCAAACCAAGGTCCTGAACCCCTTCGTCCACACATAAGTCAGACCATGTAGCAGAGCCATCAACTCCGCATGAAGATTGTTAGAAACACCAATAGAACCAGCAAATCCCCCTAACCAATCTCCATTCTCTTGTCTAAGAAGGCCACCAAAGCCATAATTCCTCAGGTTGCCGATACTACTACCATCTACATTTAAAACAATAACACGAGCTCTCGAGAGGTGCCAAGTCACAGCCTGAGGCAAGGATGAGACTCTCACTGACTTGTCAAAACTATCTTTTTTGAGCAAAGCAAAGTTATTGATAGCCATTCTTAGAGGATGGAGAGGAATCTGCAGCTCTTTAGCAATACAGATGGAGTTTCGGTCCCTCCACAACCACCACACACCGGCAAGAAAGAGATAGGGATTTGGTCTTTGAATGGCAAATTTAAACCAAGCTGCAGGTGATTCCAAGTTGAACAAATCAGTATCTTTGAACCCAAGACCACACCACACACACACACACACACACACACACACACACACACACATATATTGAAAGGTCGGGCAGGATGGCCTGCTGAGGTGTCTAGTCGTTTTGTTGAGTTGCTGGTCGTGTGCAGAACTCCACTTGGGTTGTACCTGCAATGACACTTCAATTAATTTGCAAAAGCACACACTCAACTTTTTTTTTTGATACGACGCATATATTTTTTTGATACAAAAAGCACACACTCAACTATTACATAGGAGAATTATCAATTGTGTAATTTACAATTTAATTGAATATATTAAAATTTTATTTTTTATTATATTTTTAGTGACGTGGACTTTTTCAAAAAAATGATCCCCAACTTCAGATCCTAGATTCACCACTAATGTGTCTAGTTAACTACGGCAAAATGAATATTAATTTTTTTTTTGGGTAAATTCGGGTATCCACCGCACAGACAGCAGTGACTAATTCTTTGGTCATTGTAGGTGTCTCGAGGGGCAGGACAGCCGGCCCAGAGTTTTAACGCTACTCTGTACCCAAGGTTGGGATCAAACCCCCGACCCTTGGTTAAGGGATCAGCCCCAACCACATGATAAAATGAATATTAATTGGTGACGTTTGAAATTTACGCTGCTTTATAAGATTCATGGTGCTGAAGGTTAATATTGCATTGCATCAATGATGGTTCCATAACATGAAAAGTAAATTAGTATCATGCAGCACAAGGAGTTACTAAGCATCACATTATGTTTTTAAAACCGGACTGGAGATCGAACCGGCGAGACCTCTGGTTCATGGTTCAATCGGTTCAACTATGGTTGAACCGGATAAGTAATTTATTAAATAAAAAATATTAAATTTCGGAGAAAAAAGTAAATTTAAAAATAAAAAATTGCATTTAGGGCGGTTCAAACCGGTTCAACCCGGTTCGGTTCCCGATTCTTTCCCGGTTCAGAGCGGTTCTTGGCAGTTCAATCCGATTCTGGCGGTTCTTTGGCCTGCGGTTCAAATGGGGTTGAACCAACCGGCCAGGGGTCCGGTTCCCGATTCAACCGGTTGAACCGGCCGGTCCGATCCGGTTTTTAAAACCTTGCATTAAATAAGCATCAATAATGGTTGCAGAGAGTAAATATCAAGAGTTACTAATTACTAACTTAGAAGAAGACCCCAAATGCCTTTGTAAGGAAAGGGGGGTGGTGGGATGAGATTTTTCTACATACTGGCGTCTTTACCCGTGCGTTGCATGGGGTAAAAGCTTTAGTTAATCCAACAAGATTAGTGTAAATTAAATTTTATAAATTGGTGAATGAAAGAAATGAGAAAAAGATAAATCTAATAAAGTTAATTGAAAAATGTCCAGGGAATTACAATAATAAGTGAAAGGATAACATGAAAATTTAAATGACTCCAAATTAAGATTAACAGTTCTTGTTGATTGTAGTAGAGACGACGGCGTTCCCAATGGGAAATGAGGAATCTAAATGTTTTAGTAAGAGCAAATAAAGATGTTAGAAATTACATAAGTTCCATACAAATAGTCTTAGTGATACAAATATATATCCATACACATCAAAAGAGGAGCAATGAGTTCAGAATCATCATCTAATCACCTTAGTGCATTATGATTGGAATTGTTGATGATCTCCTGCTTCAAGAAAAAGTGATAAATTTACAAATTAATGATAAAGTAGGAGATGTAAAAACTGACAAAAGAAATAAGCAAGTAAGGTTAACTAACTCACGCCGTAGTAGCTAATGACAGCCTTGAAATTTCTAATGAAATTCAGTAAGGTCATTTAAATTATTGAGAATATATAATATTGGATTGAAGAAATAAACTAATTATAATTAAAAAACTATAGAAGAATTTGGTTCAAAATTAAAGAAAGCAGTGTTGTTATATATTAGTAGTAAAATAGAGATTTACCAAACAAAGCAAATGCTTGGAAAAAGAAATGGTAATACATTATCTACATGAACTAAAGGCATAGATAGTAACCAAGTGCTAAAAGGGCATAGTTAGGACCTTTCCAACACCTAGACACTTCCTACATTTTAGATTTGTCACAACTTGCATAATTACATTATAAGATAAGCAAAAGTTAGAACAAAAAAAGTAAGCTTTATAAAATTTAAAGTAGTATTGCCAATTTCTCCAACCTCTTATCTCACATGCATTCACCTCTTATGACTGTACCTTCTGGAACTTGTGCCTGGTATTTCTGGTGCGTTTACTACCTGTGCAGATCAACAGAATCAAAATCTGGAAGGATCATAATTCAGCTGCTGAATAATGTTGTGAAATATTGGTATTGTTTGAGCGCATACAATGACTTCTAGTTGATATAAAAAGCTACTTAAACCAACTCAAATTCCCAACCTTCATAAAAAAATGCAAGACAATGACTTTTGGTTGATCAAAATTGTCAGTCTCAAATCAAAATTAAAATCCAAGTATTAAATTGACCATTGAATGAGGGAATTAAGTAAATAATCAATTAAGAGTAGAAACATTAAGAAATGACGGCCGCAAAACTACAAAACCAAATAAAAATGCAAAATAAGAACACCTCCAAATTTGAACCGCCAATCAAACATTGTCTCTATGCAAGGCAAAAATACCAAATTCTGGCAAGAGTATAAAAAATCTGTATGTTACTGATGAGAATATGGAGTAGCTCCAAAACAGAATTTGACATCCATGATTTCCATTCAAGTCATGTTTACAGAATTTCTTCACACTCTAAGGCGTCATGAATATAATATATTACAAAACAGGACACCATGGAAACTAGCACCAGGTTTTACATAAAATCTTACTGCCCAACCGATGGATTTGTCAGCAACTCAAGTGATTTTCTCAAGTAGTCTACTGCAATTGAGACATCATCGAACGCGAGTGCCCCCCAACAGCAAATCTTGCAGCCTTGTGTGCCTCTGCTACTCTTTCAGGTGCTGGCTGGTAGCTACTGTCATACTGGTATGTTTGAGTAGCTGACTTAGTTTCCAAGGCAGTTCCATCTCTGCTACTGGAACTGTGTTGGGCACTTGATGAATGGCTTGTAGCCAGCGGAGCTGACTGCGAACAATCAGACCCTTGATAATAAGACCCTTGATAATAAGTATAGTTTAATGGTACTGAATACTGATGGTAAGCTGATTTCTGTAAGACTTGGATAAGATTGAAAATGGGGATAAGGATGAGAAGAGGGTGTGTCGTGAGAAGGGTAATTGGGAACTAAACTCTGTGAGTGCTCTGATGAGTATTGCTGGTGGTTGTAGGGCTCAGAATAAGAACTTCCCGATTGGGCTCAAGGATAAAAATAATTAGTAAATTGGCCTCAAGGATATGAATATCTCAACCTTTCAATTGAACAACTCTTACCAACTGTGATCATGCACGAAACTCTGTTGGTTGAGCAGTCATCATCAAATCCCTCTTCTCAAAACTAAAATCATTCTGCTTGAAAATATTCCGATACAGAAATATAGTCAGATAATCATAGAAAAATCCTTAACTAGTATCAGCATTTACCTTCATTTATTAAAATTACATGCAACTACCACAAACTCAACATAATTTTTTCCTCTGACATTGTTTTTATCTTGACAATATATGTAATCCTTCTGACATTGTTTTTATCTTGACAATATGACAGAATGAAAACACAACCAATATATTGTAAGTCAAATCTTGTAAAAAAATTTATTATGAAATATAGAGGATATTAAAACCGATCTTCAATATCTATTATGTGCTAGATTGAAGCCAATACTTTGCAAGACCAGTGCAAACTTCTTTATCATCTTTAATCATAAATACTATTAGGATGTAAAACTTGCACTTATCCAATATCTAGTATTTTTTGGCTCCTCTCTGTAACCATCTCACTTCTTTCACCTGATTCATCAAATTCCTGAAAAATATTTACAAACTTACCTTTAACCTCAAAACTGAAACTAATCCAAAAACCACACCAGCAAAGCAGATTTTTTTTTTATTTAAAAAAAGCGGATCAATAAGCCATACATAGGTAGAAACATCATCATGATAAAGACCACTAAATAGAGATGGCGTGATACCATATTCATTGAATTTGAGATGATCAAAGTCAGGAAGAAGTTATGCTAACACAAATGGAGCAAAAAAGGGAAAAAATTGTAAGGATAGTAGGAAATTACCATCTTTGGATCAAAAAGTTCAAAATAAAAGACTTAAATCGCATATGAAAATCTTTGACATATGAACCAATCTCAAGTGAAGGAGCAAAATCCACCTAACAATAAATAAGTAGACATTCATTAAAAAGGGATTTAGAAGAAGAACAAACGAATCAAACCTAGATGCAACCCACATTGTAAATATACTTGACATATCAACCAAGTTCAAGCCTAGGAGAAAAATGTATTTATCAAGACACAAAACACATATCAGTTAAAGGAGGAAATTGAAATGAAACAGAACACAAAACACATGTAGATGTAAACTACACTATAAAGATTGTAGTTTCAACAATCAATAGAGGATAACAAGGGTACAAACACGCAAACCACATTATATAATCTAGAAAGAGGAACTAATTGAAAAAAACATTGGCAAACAGGAAAAAGGCAAGGAAAAAGTGTACTAAAACGAAATAGCTAATATTGAAAAAGACCAATTTATTGAAAAAGAAGTTGAAAAGTATAAAACGAAATAGCAAAGCTAATATTGAACTAATCTATCGACAAAATCCAACAAAGTAAAACAAAATAGCTGAGTTAATAGAGAATAATACAACTAAAACATGAAAACAAATCACAAACTCAAGACAGAGGAAGCAAGTTAAATACAGGGAGGCTAAAAGTGAGCTAATCTAAAGAGAAAACCTAACAAAGTAAAACAAAATACGCAAATCAGTTCCTTCTCCTTCCTAACACTTTTTTTGAAACCTCTCACTGAATCTTCATGTTGGCTCCATCGCCAAAACAAAGAGATCACTGGTCTCCACACACGGTTCTTCCCAAACAATGGAAAAACTAGCAGTGCAAAAGCATAGCGTTCATAGTGCAGCATTTGCGCCGCATAGAGCGCACCGTTCACTGAGAAAGCAATGGGGTGGGGACAATCCGCTTACTTGCTTATGAAATATGTCAAAAAAAGACATTAAAATGTGTCAAAAAAAAATAGACATTAAAAATATCCAAATCAGGGCATATTCCCACCTTGCTTATGAAATATTTTCATCCCATGTCGACTTCTTAATATACGGCCATTAGAAATGAAGCCCTTCAGAAAATTTGGCCACACATTTTGATCAAGCGCACCCTTTAGTAAACCCTTCAAATTCGAAATTTCATTTCCTATTCAATAGCTCCTTATTCTGATCCATCCCTGTTGGTACTTGCAAATCAATAATTAATTCATACATCAATAACCCATAAAATTAGCCTTGTCAGTAATCATAAACGAAATTTTTAAAATTCAAAATCACAAAAATAAATATGTAAAAGCATTACAGGAAAGAAATCAGGTGAAACCCGAAATATATAACTCATTTAAAAAATGTTTCTTATTTTCAAATGTACAAACATCTTGCACTAATTTCGACCTATAATAATAAGTCAGGTCACAATGGTACTTAGCAAATGATGATTTCATGACCCTTACACTATGGAGCTAACACAATAATATACATAGAAACATTGTAAACTGCTAAAGGAAGGAGAGGCTCACGCTGAAAGGTTGGGTTTCCTCTCACAGTCAAATTCCCAGAAATAGAAACATAGATAAAGTTTGACCATTTTCCAAACTAGGAAAAAAATGATTCAAATGAAACAACTTGGTTTATTAATCTTGAATCAGGGTTACTTATCTTTTACTATGGTTAAAAAAGTTTCTTTTTTTTTTTTGACAAATATTAAAAAAGTTTCAGTCTGACCCAGTTATCTCTTCACTACATAAGAAAGGTGTATAGTCATTACGTTTACACTTTGAAAAGAAAAAAAATTTACCTTCAAACATCTCTGCTTCTCTGTGATCAAACATCCTCTGCTTCTCTGTGATCAAAATGGATTCAGATACCACCTTCTATCTCCTTTGTGCTGGTGTTGTTTCACTTGTGGCCCATATCTTGAATCTGTATCAGACTATGCTTCAGCTTATGAAGTACATCCGCAATGGTTTCAAAGAAGATGATAAGACGCTGACGCTAAACGTCAATCATTCCCTAGCTCATGCCATTACCCGTGATGAGACTGCAACCACCACAACCTTGCCGGCGCTAGCTGATGCCATTACCCCTGATGAGACTGCAACCACCACAACCTTGCCGGCGCCGGCAAGTGTGTACGCTACACCCGTGGAATCCCTGACTGAAATTGAGCCAGCCAATAACTCCGGTACTCCGGTGCCGGCGATTAACTCCGGTACTCCGGCTACCTCGGTTCCTGTTCCTGCTGCTGTTGTTCCATCTACCTCAATGGTTCGGAGGTTCCTCCGTATATTCTCCACCACCGGCAGTAGCTTCACCTCTGGTTCTGGATCTCGTTCTGGTTCTGGTTCTGGCTCCTCAGCATGTTGAAGATTTAGGAGGAAGGTGAAGGAAGAAAGGAAGGAGAAGAAATGGAGAAAGAAAAAGAAGAAGAAGGAAAGATAGTATTAATGGTAGGTAAAGTTTGGTTTTTATGGAATAAAGTTTAAAACTTTGGTCGGTCTTGTGTGTTTGTTAATAGTTGATATTATTAATTTATCTATTTCTGTCCCTAGTACTAGTAGTGTTATTAAAGAAAGAAGAAGAAGGATAGAAAGATGGGTTGATGTTACTGTTACTTTCTGTCCCTCTTGATGTTACTTTCTGTCCTTATTAATATTATTAATTTATCTTTTAACTTTTGTGCATTGAAACTTGCTATCTGATTCTTTATGGCGTGAAATTTGAGTGAAACTGTTCTTGACATACTACTTTCTTTCCCTCTCTTTTCCCAAATTATAATTTATGTTATATATCTTTTGAACCACACGCCGTTCCAGCCTTTCACCAACATGCTCTGTCGCCGTCGTGGGTAGAGGAAGAACGATTGTATAAATAGATAAGGCACGAGTTTCTGCATAAAGTGGAAGAAGGGGAGACCAAAACACAGTGTTTTCAATTGTTATAATCCTAGTCGTTGATTGCTCATTTAAAGGAACGTACGGTTCAGATTGCTCCACATTATTTTGTCATGTTAATTAATGACTCACGGGAACTGATCTTACTGTTCTCAAATTAACTACAATATTGAACGGACGCTCTGTGCCTCCCCACCGATCTCCTCCAAACGTCTAGTAATAGTTTCTATCTTTTGTGGTGTGTTTCTAAAAAATTAGTTTCTATTTTTAAATAATAGTTGGTATCTTTGAACAATGTGTGATTCTGTAAAAATAAAAATATGGTCAAAAATTTAAAAAAGTCAAAATTTTGTGGCCCATGGACTGGCCCGGTAGCCCACGGGCCAATGTTGGGCTTGACTGGGCCATAAAATCTGCAGCCCATTAGAATATTGGGCTGGCCCAGCCCAGCCCGAATATGTTGTTTAGTCCTATGGACCGGGTCGGGCCAGACCTGGCCCATTGACAGCTCTAATAGCAGCTACTGTCTTTAAGTCGTCATTAGGACAAATCTAGAAGTGTCGTGGCATCCTCTGACTCCTAAGAAGCTTCGCCCCTGGTTAAGCTAGAAGAGACTCACCGACCCTACCACACTTTAATAATATATATTGGAATTTAAATAAAACTTAAACTAATTAAAGTTTTCTTTTATTTTGTATCTTGCTAGTTCTTCTCATGTTTGTTACGGACAATTTCAACCAAGGAGTTTTAAAACAAATTGATTGGAAAATTATGAGACAAAGATATAGAATTACATGGGAAAATATTGAATTTTAGATAAATCTGTATATTTATTACAAATTAAGGTTAAATCAAAGATACTTAAGGTAACCCATAATAAATGTGTAGTGCATGGGTTGTCGAGCTTCGGGTGTGTTTGAGGGCCTCAAATTGTGCTTTGCTACGGGGTAGAGATCTATTCGTTGGGTGTGTTTGAGGGGCTCAAATTGTGCTTTGCTATGGGGTAGAGATTTGTTCAAGTCCAGATCGATGTTGAGGCTGTGTAGTATATTTAATGGCCCGAACATTTGTCTCGTAAGGGAGATTAGGAAGTTGCTCACTTTGCCTTGGAATGTCCAATTTGTTCATATCTAGAGGGGAGGCTAAAGAGTGTGCTGATTTGCTTGCTAATTTGGGGTGTCTTCAAGAGGAGATTTTGATTGTTCATGAGTAGTTCTCCCCTTGTGTGGACTCTGTTTTTTTTTTTTGAAAATTGAAATAGCATTATTAAAACAGAATTAGCCTAGCATCTTTGACACACTCCCCATACCTTCTATAAAGGGTTTGAGAGGGCGTCTAATCACGTGATAAAACTAATGGAAAAGATACACCGAGTTCATTAGGTAATTGGTCAAAGATTCTTTAGGGGGAGATGCCTCACAAGCACCTAAGCTCGCAGGAAAACTAAACTTTTGTATGTCTATTAAACAATATAAAAGCTAAAAATGCTAACAACAAAACATGAGGCATTAAACTCATCTCCATCCAGCAAAAAGTGACACTCGAAAGAAGCATAAAGATTTGGCCTCCAAATGATGAACCGCTATGATAGTAGTGTATAAATATTCAAGGGCATCAAGCATGTCACCAAATTTCTCTCCACGTGGCTCCAGCAAAGGGACTTACAAGATTTCTATTTACCACACTACACTACTTACAATAATCTTTGTGGATTAGGCATTAATCTCTTTTCAAATATATATATATGCTTATTCATTTTATTGGTTTTAGTAGTTTGAGTAGATTATAGTAAATAGTAAATTATACGTAATTTAATATTATTTTGAACCCATTGGAATTTTAAATTTGCACTAGGATCTTTAAATTTGCACCTAGTTTGCACCCAATTTTTAATTAATTTGATTTTATTAATCTTTGTAAGAGACTATTTATAAAATTTTAGGAAGTAATTTTACCGATATCGCATATTTTTACGGACTACTTTTTATTTTCTTATAGTTTAGGACTTCAATAGGTAATGACGGTTAAACTTAAAGACTATTTTAGCGATTTACTCTTGAATAATTTTGGAGAAACAGTCCGATGAACTAACATTTTTTATAATGAATTTTTATTTGTACCCCGTGACCTAGGGTCCTAGATCCGCCACTAGGTTTGCTGCATACACAAGACGTGCAGAATGGGGTGAAAGAAAGTACGTGCTTACAGAGAGAAATCGGCAAAGCAACGATGATTATTCTTTTTGCAGCTAGTTTCGCAATTGCTTTATATGTTTTCGGCTATCTATTTGCGGTTACCACAAAGGTTGTCTTACACGGTTAAGTAATTGCAGCCGCTATATATGAAAGCAATTCTCTTTATATTTTTTGGGTACACCAAGGGTATCCACCACCGAACGCAGTGACTAATCCCCTCGCTGGATTGGAGGCACCTCGAAGGGTGGAACAGCTTGCCCAGGGATTTAAAGCTGCTACATACCCAAGTCGATGATCTAACCCTCGACACTTGGTTAAGGGAGGATGAGCCACACCCCAGGGTTAGCAATCCTCTTTATATATTGTTATAGATTAAATATATGAATAAAAGAAATAATAGATGTGTCTTTCTAATTGTTTTGCGTCTTTTGATATTTGTATTTGAATAAAAGAAATAATTGATGTGTCTTTTTAATTGTTTATGTTTTCGCATCCTTTAATTTGTATAAGTGATTGGAGTTCTATCACTGGTCTTAAATAATAACCAAATTCATGATGATATTTTATCATTATATCGCAAAAAGTTGACAACATAATATGTTTTAAGTACTTATTATTCTCTTGGAACACAATTAACTCACAAGCTATTTAAGTTTAGTTTCCTAAAAGTGTTCATTAATTTTTTTTCCCAAACTAGCTCTGCCTACAATTTGGTTCAACTTACCAAACCCGTTCCAATTTAGTTCTCATATGACAATTCCCATCAATAGGTTATCTAGCTATGAAAAAAATAGTGGTTCTTTACAACAATGTAGTCATAAACTGAAATGCAATAAGTTTGATGCAAACTAAACTGTATTAATATCTGAAGGGAACTTCATAGGCAACGAGTTTTATGTCGTACTATAGAAATTTGGCAGCTGAGATTCAATTTCTCAAGGCTAAATAGATGGATGAGCAAGCACCCAAATTGAGTTTAGAGGAATAAAGCCCATAAAATTAAAAAAGAAAACCGTTCCAATCAAGACATCTTATTTGCATGTCATAATCCCTTGACAAACAAACGAATTTCAATAACTTCCATAGTAATGAAAATAGATACTCCAGGCAGAATCCATGATTTCCATTCAAGTCATGTTTACAGAATTTCTTCACACTCTAAGGCGTCATGAATATAATATATTACAAAACAGGACACCATGGAAACTAGCACCAGGTTTTACATAAAATCTTACTGCCCAACCGATGGATTTGTCAGCAACTCAAGTGATTTTCTCAAGTAGTCTACTGCAATTGAGACATCATCGAACGCGAGTGCCCCCCAACAGCAAATCTTGCAGCCTTGTGTGCCTCTGCTACTCTTTCAGGTGCTGGCTGGTAGCTACTGTCATACTGGTATGTTTGAGTAGCTGACTTAGTTTCCAAGGCAGTTCCATCTCTGCTACTGGAACTGTGTTGGGCACTTGATGAATGGCTTGTAGCCAGCGGAGCTGACTGCGAACAATCAGACCCTTGATAATAAGACCCTTGATAATAAGTATAGTTTAATGGTACTGAATACTGATGGTAAGCTGATTTCTGTAAGACTTGGATAAGATTGAAAATGGGGATAAGGATGAGAAGAGGGTGTGTCGTGAGAAGGGTAATTGGGAACTAAACTCTGTGAGTGCTCTGATGAGTATTGCTGGTGGTTGTAGGGCTCAGAATAAGAACTTCCCGATTGGGCTCAAGGATAAAAATAATTAGTAAATTGGCCTCAAGGATATGAATATCTCAACCTTTCAATTGAACAACTCTTACCAACTGTGATCATGCACGAAACTCTGTTGGTTGAGCAGTCATCATCAAATCCCTCTTCTCAAAACTAAAATCATTCTGCTTGAAAATATTCCGATACAGAAATATAGTCAGATAATCATAGAAAAATCCTTAACTAGTATCAGCATTTACCTTCATTTATTAAAATTACATGCAACTACCACAAACTCAACATAATTTTTTCCTCCTTGAACAATGTATAAATTGGACTTGGATTAGGTGTAGTCAAAATCTATGTGCAGTCAAGGAGTCACATCAGTATCAGCCACTAGATCTGATTTTCACACACTTTGCTCTGGGGATTTCGCATGTAGAACACTAGTATTAAGAACCTCTGCAACGCACGAGAAGATAATCGCTTCTAGTACATTATTTTAAAATACATCAATTTTGTGGAATAACTATTACCTATCACTTTGATCTAACAACTAATTTCAACCTTTCACAATAGTAATAACAATAATACAGTAGTAATCACAATAATAATGAAATACTTCAATAATATTTTAGAATAGGACACTAGATCATGTGCTAGGATTTAGATGAGAATGAGAATAAAAAAAATACACCAAATTTCCCAAATATTAGTTTGATATCAAAAACAACTCCTATTACATATACCCCAATGACACAGTTTTACTTCATCTCTATAATGTAAAACTGTGTCATTGCATGGATAACTGAACATCCAGATTACTTTTGTTACGCAACCACAAAGCCATCAAAATAGACCCATCACACTCATACACAACCCTTATGATCCAATCAAATGATGTAAACATGTTGCTGATTTACTAATACTCTAAAAGTATCATCTAGATTCAAGCATGACCTGAACTCAGTGACTCAAAATATGTTACAGTCACTGCAGAGAGTCATTGGATAAAAATGAGACATCCAAGGGCTCACATCAGAATATTATGAGTTATCCAATCTTCATCCAACAAACATATGTAGTGAAGATTTCAGGCACTTAAATTTAACATGAGGTGATTTGATTTTTCTTATATTCAAACACAGAGCAAGTTTGGGATCCATAAGATCAAATTAAAACATCAGACATGATTTAATTAAGGGTCTTGGTAGTGTTTTAGTTCATTTTGATCAGGAATACACGAAATTAAGGGCACAGAAAATGAAATTTTTAATTTTGACTAGTTAATTTAGAACCTTTTCAAGCTGCTTCATGAGCGAAATAAGAACACTAGTAGTCTTGGTTCGCTCACTCTGTGGAATCCTCAACCCCCGTTCCATCGCATATAATCGACCTAAATTTACCAAATAAAATTCATAATTATAACGATTATTAGCGTATTTCGGATTCAAGAAGACACGAAGCAATAATCAAAACTAGAAATCGATTACCAAAACAAGGATAAATAATTACAATAATAAGCGACGAGAGGTTCGTGCTTCTGCAATTCATCCGCGCGTTGAAGGTATGGTAACAGAAGAAGCTTCGCGGGTTCGTTCTCGTTCGCCATTCAGGGACTCAGAAGGTCTTGCAAACCATACGACGTCGTCTATTCACTTGTACTTTTCCACCAGTGCGTCTTTTAAAACTTGAAAACAAAAAAGGCTTCTCCGTTTAGCAAAATATCAATAAGCTTTTTTTGACAATAAAAGAAAATCAATAACCTTGTATCTTTGGTCCGATTTTATATTTCATATATAAGTTACTTTTTTTTACCTCCTCTTAGACCTTGTACTAGGGGTGGCAATTTCTATCCGCAAGTGGGGATCTCCACCGGGACCGTCCCATTCGGGGCCCCGTGAGCGGGGAATTTTTCCCCATGGGGGTGGGGATGGGGGAGAAAACCCCCCGCAGTCAATTCAGAGATGGGGACAGAGACCATTACATAAATCTTCTTATTAAAGATATATATTATATTATAAGTAATAGGTTTTTTAATCTTTTTATATGTGTTTTTAATTAAAAATATTAATGAAAAATTAAATTGTGCTAACTATTAGATTTTTATTCTTACCTTTGTGCTTTTTAAATATTAAAATATCAAAGTAAGACTAACTTTTATATTTTTTATATTTAATGTTAAACTTTTGTTTTTTAGTCTTATTTTTATATTTTTTTTTAATTTTATTATATTTTTATTTTTATTTTTGCTAACTTTGAGCAAATTCTTGGGGTTCCCGTGGGGATCCGTGGGGATGGGGATGGGGAATGAAAACTCCTCGAAGCGGGGAACAGGGATGGGGGGCAATTTGGGAGGCAGGGACGGGGAGCGGGAGAGTACTCCCCGCCCCCGCACCGCCCCATTGCCATCTCTACCTTGTACCCCCCATTTTCACAAAATTGACCATTTTACCCTTAATCCCAATAAAAATCCAAAACCAACATCTCATTTTCACATATCTCTGAAATTTTCCGTAAGATTTTTTTTTTCAACTTTCCAGAAATATCCTTTTTTTTACGTATTTTAGGAAGCATCTGTATGAATTTTTCTGGAAACATCCTCATTTTAGGTGTTTTCGGAAATGTAATATATGAAGATTTTTCAGAAACAGCTCAAAAGATTCTTCTGCACGTTAGCAACGTGTCCATAATTGACACGCTGCTGTTGAACACGCTCCTCAGGACAATTTTATGGAGGTTGCAGAGGCCACACAGCAGTATGATGAGTCTCCTGAGCAGGTGAACCGGGAACTAGATCTGGGTCCTAGGGACCAATCTTTGTTGCATCGGCTTCCATCCCATGTTGTGTCGATGCTTCGTATTGGAAAGGTAATAGTTTTAATAATTAATTTAACTTTTTTTTATTGTCATTTAATATATTTTATTAATATAATTTAACTTTATACAGGACCGTGGTAAAATTAAGGTTGCATATTGTATAATGAAAAAACCTGCAATACGGTTGCCTTCCAAATCTGCAGAATCAAAGTGAACAACAATTTCAACCAAAACAACAATTGATCCCATGGATTTAAAAGTGCAATTGCCTTCCAAATCTAATGGAATACTTGACTATTTTTAATTTAATAACTGTATTGTTAATTAAAATTATGACATTGGAATTTTAACATTTATTATTTTTATTAGTATTAAATAAAATATTGAATTAATATTTTAAATAAACTAAAATAAATTCAAGCGTAAATATTAAAGTACAAAACGATGGCATAGAGGTCCATTAAAGAGACTGAATATTCAATATAAGGGCTTAGGGTTTAAAACACAATCATAAGTGTATTTTCTTCGTAACTTACACAACACTGTCAACTTTTTCAAGAGAGATTCAAAACATGATATTATATGTGATCATTATACTGCCAAAATTTAAATAAGTTATTATCTTTAAAGGCCAATATAGGAATACGTACCATATTGGTTATATACTAATATGAATTTAGTTAAACAACCTAATACAATGAAAGTTAAGAATATATAAACTATAAGGCAAATAGATTACACATATTATATGTATATGAAATCCATGTTTACTAATAAATCATTTAAAAAGATAATGTATATCCCACGGGTCAAGCACACTAGTAAATTACAGAACATAAAGACACCGGCATATGATGATGTTTGAGTATTTAGCTTGCTAACTTATAACTCAAATATAAGGCGGATTCCAAATTATAATTTATGTTATATATCTTTCATTTTGCTACCATATATATTATTGCTATAATGCTCAATTTTACAATCTTATTTAAAATGACTTCTTTAATTTTTTTGAAAGGCAAAATATTAATTATATTATTCTGCGGTTTCGGGTTACTCTGCGGGTTGCGGCGGTTTGTGTAGAAACGAGGAGGGTCGAATGCTGCTTGCCTTCACTCATAAGCTCGAACGTTGCTCTGTCCTGGAGGCCGAGATGTGGGCGATTTATCATGGTCTTTGTCTCACGCTCAGTCTTGGACACAAGTAGATTATGGTGATTTCGGATAACAAGCAGGCTATCGGTCTTCTTGTAACACCCCGGTATTTCTAGCTAGTAGAAATACCTAAGTGTACCATTCCTAACTTCATCACAGATATTATTTCCTGTTTAGATACTGACACCACTATAAATTTTTCGATGAATAATAACAAAGCGGTCTTAATCATAATTAAAACCACAACGGTTTCCTAACCATCAATCATCAGCAGGACTTAGTGTTCAATACCATCACAAGAAAACGCGGAAACAAAATACATAACGTATACATCCGGTACAAACGTAATGTTATGATACAAAGCTAACAAGGGAAAAACATAAACTTAAGCACAAAAGCTAAGTCTTCAGCAACCATCCGAGCACAACCTACTCGTGCCTCCTGGATCTCCTCTTTCCCTGTTTCTCTGTAAAACAACATATAAACAATGAGATACAATCTCAGTGAGTTCTACCGAGACCCCTATCTACACTCTCGGTTCAATTATGAGTTCTTATACATTCGTAGTTTACTTTATAAACTACATTCTTTTAATTTAGCACGACACCGACCCCAGCTTTGGTAATCCCGGTGACTCGTACTAGTCAACATAGTATGATACCAGCCCCAGCTTTGGTAATCCCGGTAACCATACTATTGATATCTTTAGAATGACACCGACCCCAGCTTTGGTAATCTCGGTGACCATTCTTTCTAACTTTAACACGGTACCGACCCTAGCTTTGGTAATCCCGGTAAACCGTATCATAACTTTATTAAAGCACCGATCCCAGCTTTGGTAATCCTGGTGAACTGTCTTATAACTGTAACATAACACCGACCCCAACTTTGGTAATCCCGGTGAACCCCCTTACCAATAGTACTTTCCCTAATGGTATACGGGCCTAGGGTAAGGGATCATGACTTCCCCGCCTAGTATGTCAACCTCATGGGTCGTCACCCAAACTCGATATAGTATATATATATATATATATATATATATATATATATATATATCCACCCGCATTTGGGCTAACTCCTATATTCGATATAATTTATATATCGTGAATCATAGACCGGTTTAGATGATTTAAATAATAATCATCCCGCGTCAGTTATACAATACCACATCGGACTTAGAATTCGTTTTCCTTTCGATAAAACATGACCTCACATGTGTTCTTATTATTCGGTTTTCGAGACAAGTTATAACTTCAAATACAATGCATTATACAATTTAAATTATATATTCAGTTAGGCCTCTGAATAAGCTTTCAAACGCATCTTAGAATACCTCAATCGGGTTCCCGGATCAAAAGTTATCGCGAAAACAAAATCAGTGTACAGTTGTTGAAAAACTGCAAAGCGTCGCGACGCGAATAGGTTCCGCCGCGACGCGAAAAGTGACAGAAGTTTTCCGTTTCAAAAATTATGAAGGGTTGCAACGCGATGGGGATGGTCGCGACGCGATAGGCACTGGAATTGCAAAAAAACAGATTTTCGAAACTCGGTGTTGTGCCGTTTCGCTTTCTAAACGTTTCCGATACACACCTAACTGAAAAACAGTTCATAACAACACCAAAACCAGTCCAATCCACATTAATTCATTCCTCAATCAATCAAACATATCAATCCATAACAATCAAACATCAATTTCCCCAAAATCCGTTAATTGTTGGTTTAACGGTTTTTCCGACTAAAACGACGTTTCTCACGCAATTCAAACCGAAACAGTCACATCAAGCAATCAATCAAATCAATCAACATAAAATTCATTTCAATTAATCAATTCAAAACATAAAATCCTAAGCGTGAGTAAAACTCACCTATCGTGATGAAAATCACTAAACACCACAACTTTCCGCAACTCGAACATCCGACTCGCGAGACTCGAGAAATCCGCTTTTCACCTAGACACCAACATAAGCTCCTAGGCTTCAAGTTCCTCACAAAAGCCCCAACTTTGATTCCTAAGCTTTCATCTTTCAACATGAACCTCAACATCAACCTTCAATCATCAAGAATTACTATTCATCATCCCTAAGCTCAAGTCATCTCCTTCACATAAACCCAATTTTTGACAATCAAACCCTAACTCTCCAATCTTTGATTCCTTCTCTCCAAGTTAACAACCAAACACTCAATTGGTCTTCCCTAACCTCCATAACACTAGAAAGAAGAAAACAACACAAGATTTCTCTCAATTTCTCACTAAAAACGAAAATGGTAGAATATGAGAGAGTGGGTTGTTGTTGATGATCTTTGTGTCAAAAGGAAGAGGATGAAGACGTGAGTATTTTTGTGCCATAAAAATGGAGTTTTCATGAAAGTCCTCTTTCCCCTCTTCTTTTCTTCCCCTCGCCATTCTTCTCTTCCTCTCTTCTCTTCTCTTTTCTTTTCTTTCCTTGTTTCTTTTCTTTTTACGGCTCTCTCCCTTTTTCCTTCTTTTCTTTTATTTATTATAACTTATATTATAAACTAAACAAATATCCCAAGTAAGGGAAATTCCTAAGATATCGATCCTCACCTTTTCCCCAATTCTCTAAGATATCGATCCCAAGTATTACGACCCATTTTTATCTATTATTCACTCAACCACACAATAACTCATACAATTAAATACCTAATGTATGTGAATTATATAGTTGAATAATTAAATATATCGAGACTCGACTTATCGTTTCATTAAATAATAAATCGCTGGTTAATTTCATAAATCGAAATTAACCGTACTAGGGATGTTACAATCACCCCAACCTATAAATTTTTGTCCTCAAAAATTGTTTAAGGCTTACCCACTTGCTTACCGAGAATATGCATTCTCGGATGGGGCTTGACTATCGGAAAACATTTTTGTTACTTGAAATCCGTTTTTTTCTCTTTGGTTAAAAACTCAACAACCTGTAAAACTTTGAATTTGTAGTAAAATCACTTGAAATTTTTCCTGGATTAGATTCGTTTACACCCCAACTTCGAAAAATTTTATATCTTTGGGTGTCAAACTACACAAACTTTCTAATTCATCCTCAAATATCCTCAAATTTTATTGAAAACCTTTCTTTGAACATAAAAATGGGCCGTGATGGCACCAAATACTTTTTGGAAAACCAATCTAAATAATCTTTTGAATTGTTTTCAAAATAACTTTTTCCTATTCGTAGCGTAATCAACTCACATACCTCCGTTTAACTGAACTTAAGAACACTTCTACTTCACACGAAGATATCTCACTACACAAACTCTATCCCAACCTGTACCTGTAAACCGTCGCACACTCTCGGGGTACTAAACATAAATCGAATCATCTGATTTCAATATGAAATCCTCTTAACTTAGGTTAAGGATAAGATTAGGCAAGTAATGGTATCGGAGCGGAATGGTTTGACTTACTTTGATCATATGAAACCGAAAATCTCGCACGGTCCGTGCGCCAAAAAGGCACGGCCGGCTCTTTTATCAGTGTTTCAAAATTAACTTTTACTTAAAACTTGCTCATTCCGTTTGTCACCACACTTATCCTAAGTCATACCTTAAACCATAACTCGTTACAATAGTCTCTTGTCATAACGATTGTACTACCTTTGAAAAACAATCCTAGTCAATCAGAATTCAATAACACAAATATTGAACCTGAACTTTCAATCACAAATCATCACAGACGCATGGATTCTCAAAAGTAAGATTAGCATGCGGATTTTCACAAAATGATTTTTTAAAACACAAATTGAGAAAGATATGTTGTTGCTGAAAAAATCCATCAATGATAGAATTCTCTATTCACAATTGTGAAGGAGGAATATTATCATGATAACATAATCCTCCATCATGTCTTTGAATATGTGAAATTAGAAGACTTGAAAAATCAATGTGTTAAAGAAGTGCTGATATTTTAGTTTGTCATATCATTTAAATATATTCTAAATCTGATTATGACAAACTTGATATACCAACCATCTTATTAGTTTGTTTAAATCCAAATGATCCCACCCTTAATTACTTTTTTTTGACAAGGATCTCACCCTTACTTAGTGGTTTTAATTTATTACTTTTGATCATGATACTGATGTGCTAAATGCTATAAAGTAATGGTGATAGAGCTCTAACACCAAACTTGCTTACAGGACTTCAATAGCACTACATCACGCTTCAGAGTATTTGATTGTATCCCAACCTTTTTTTCCTTGATTAGTTGGTGATCTTATTACTTATTCCAAATATTCTTTTTATAGGACAATTTAAAATGAAACTTCTTACACTAAAGATATGGATCTTTGTGCGGTTATAAATTCGTAATGAAAACTTAATGGGGTCGAATGTTTAGGCGTCATCTACTAAAATATTTCTTTTGTGGTTGTATATATTAACAATACTCATGGTATTGTGACCAACAAATAAGACTCATGGTATTCATTATCTTAAGCATCCCTAGAATAAGTCTATCATAGAGTGCCCATTTGAAGACACATAAAAGTCGTAGTTTATGGGTTTGGAGTAGGGGTGTTCGTGGGTCGGTTTGGATCGGATTTGACCAAATCCGTTGCGAACCAATTAGAATTATTTGGTTTGTGTTGGTTCCGATTTTACATTTTTTTCTCCAAAATCCGAACCAAACCGAACTGATATTTGACGGGTTGGTTTGGATTGGGCTCACGGGTTATTAACTAAAATGTTAATTTTCTAAAATATAAAAAAACAACATTTTTTATGATATTCCAACACTTTAAATAGCTAAAAAAATTGAAAATCGCACGAAATCAAACTCAAATCCACTAATAGTCTTCTCATTCATAGTATTAAAGTTTTACAACTTAATCATAAATTATTAAGGTAAAAATTCTAAGCAAATAAAATCATGTACATCTAATATTACAAAATTATTATGACCTAATATGGGTTGGTTCGGGTTTGCGGATTTAATTTTTAAAATCCGTTGCCCGAACCAAACAACTACGGGTTGGTTTGGATTTGTTCGATTTTGACCCGAACACAAAAAATATCTGAACCAAACATATTGGTTTGGATTGGATTGTGGATTGGTTTGGATTTACCCGAACCAATATTGAACACCACTAGTTTGGAGAATTTGCTCAAACAGTATAATGTAGTTGTGTTTTTATAACCTTAAGATGTCTTCTAAATGTAATTATATATTTCAATTCTATGTATTAGTTTTTTTTATAGAGTACCCTCAAAAGGATCTTCTATTTTTCATAATGAGTTTTTATCTTTCAATTGTGTGTCATATCTCTTGATTCGATGAACGTTAATTGTACATTGTTTTTAATATTGAACTTTTCTTAACTAACATTTCTATTTTCTTATTCTTTTTACGAATCTATTTGATTTATTTAATTATCAATTTATTAATTTTTATTAACCTATTAAATAATATCGTTAATATTTCAATTTTTTTATATTTTAGTTTTTAGTTTCAACGGGTAAACATTCCATATTGTTGCTATAATATCATCACTATTAATTTTTTATGGTGGAACATTACACATTGTTAAAGTAATTATTTTATATTATGTATTTGAGATACAACAAGAAAATATTACATATTGTTAATATAATTTTACTACTGATAAAATGTATTTGGTAACGATAAAAAATGTCAAAAAAAAAAATTCTAAAGTTATGAAACTTCATTTCTTAATAACTTGAAATATTTTTTGTAATTGAATTCTGTCTAAATCTATTTATGCAAAGAATATGATATTACCCATGTATATGCACGGGTATACTTCTAGTTTGTAAGGAAAGGGGGGTGGTGGGATGAGATTTTTCCACATATTAGAAATAGAATAGAAGGGATGTACCCAAAAAAAAAGAAATAGAATAGAAGACACCACATGGGTTCTTATTTCCAAATATGATATTTCCTTCATCCCATATTATATGACTTTCTAGACAAAAATATTTGTCACATAATACATGACTTTTAAGAATCTCAATGAAACATTAATATTTCTTTCTTATTATACTCTTCATTATTTAATAATATATCTTTCATAACTCTACTAATTTATCTTCCCAATATCATTATTAATAAATTTAATTTGGTAAAAAAACTCACAATTTCTCTTTCCTATATAAAATTAACTACTTTTCTTAATATGTGTGAAATGGTCCAAAATAACATATAATACGAGAGGGAGGGAGTAATTGAACAAAGCAATCACAGCAAGGCTATTATTTCAAATACGATGTTCACAAATAGAGGAGGATGTGTCATGTGAGTATCAAATGTGAGGTAAACAAATCAAATGCTTTGTAATTGTAAGACAGACTACGAAATTAAAAATAATATTCCTGGAGAGCATTTATATGGAAATTTTGTCCCCACTACTATGTTCTGCAAAGAAACTGAAAAACTAATGATATGGTTATGCAATAAGCCAATAACAACTATTATATCACCTTAAACATTTGAGTGCAGCTTGGTGTGTAAGAGTGAAAAACTCAAAAACCTAATAAATTAATTAAGTCCAACCTGTTGCCGGTTGGTGTGGTGTGTGCAGAATGAAAGTGACCCACCCACCCGAAAATGGTAACAAAATCACAAAACAAAAAAGGAGAATCAGATGAACAGTTGTATGTATTTAACAACTGATCCCTCTCCTCTCATCTCACTTCAAACTTCTGTTTCCCCATCCATATCTACTCTCGTCTAATTCATTCAAATATCTAATTCATTCCAGGGAACAATATATCTACTTTTCATTAGCTTCCTCCCCCTTCACTTGCTTCTATGAGTGTAATTAATTTTAGGCTTAAATATATGATAAGCCTCTGTAAATATGGCTAAAATCCATTTAAGCCCCTGCAATTTTTTTTTTAAATGACTCTTGCAAATATTAAGCGTTTGCGGTTAAGCCCCTCGGTCAATTTTCTATCAAAAAAGGCATAAAAAAATACTGACGTGGCCACGTGTCTTCATCCCATTGGACCATTGTGCCACGTGTCACTAACATGCCACGTGTCACTAAACCTAATTTTTAACTCTAATTTCTAACTCTCCCTCTTTCAGAGCCGCAACCCTCTCCCCCTAACCCTAAACTTCTCTTTCACCTCAGCGCCGCTCCTCAACCTCTCTGCGCACCGCCTTATTCCCTGAATCTCTCTTCTCTTCAGCGCCGTTCACCCCCTCCTCTCCTCCTCACCAAACCAGATTTCACTTCTCTTCTCCCACCAACCTGATCCTCTCTTCCTCTCACCACCGACAGTAACACTAAACTTATTGTCTCTTCTCGCCGCCAATCCTAACCTCCTATTTTGACAACAGCGCCGATTCAACAAAAGGGAGGGGGAGAAACGCGAACGGAATGCAGAGCGGAGTGAGAAGAGATTTAGGGAGAGAAAATGAAAGGGAGAGGGAACGGGAATGGAGGGGTTAAGACGCGAAGACGGTGGGGTTTCAGTGGTGTTGTGTTTGGTTGTCGAGTGGGGGTTGTTGGGTGAAGAGAGAGGGTCAGTGTAGAAACGGCGATGGGGTGATATGGGTTTTCACGGTGGGGGAAGAGAGACGGTGGTGAGAGAGAAATGGGGTTACAGTTGAGAGAGAGAGAGAGAGCTGCGACGGATGATTTGTCACTGTGGTCGGTTGGTGGTTTTGCTGGGTTATTCACGGTGGTTCACGGCGGTGGAAGGTGGTGGCTGGCCGTTTGGGGTGGTTTGGGGTAGTTTACGAAGAGGGGGAAGACGGTGGGTGGAGGAAAGGAGGATGGCAGCGAGGGGAGAGAGGGTGACGGAGATGTGGTGTGGAGGGCGTATGGCTTGGTGGTTTTGACGAGGGTGGTGAGGAGAGCTACGGTGGTGGTCACGGGGGAGGTTTGCAAGTGGTGGAGGTGAGGAGCAGTGGTGGCTGATGTGGTAGTGATGACATGGGGTGCTTACGTGGCATGTTAGTGACACGTGGCACAATGGTCCAATGGGATGAAGACACGTGGCCACGTCAGTATTTTTTATGCCTTTTTTGATAGAAAATTAACCAAAGGGCTTAACCACAAACGCTTAATATTTGCAAGGGTCATTTTAAAAAAAATAACTTTACAGGGGCTTAAATAGATTTTGGCCATATTTGCAGGGGCTTATCATATATTTAAGCCTTAATTTTATTCCAAATCCCCCACTTTGTTTCTTACTTTCTTATATGGCTGTTTTTTTACCCCCCTATTATACCCTATACCCCCATAGGAAGCGGCCCCACTTCCACATTCACAAATGTGAGTCTATCAAGAGTACTTATGTACCTAGGTACTCCACTCTACATAGAGTATAGATCTCATTAAGAGTTTCTATTACCTCAACCTTATGTCGCTTCAGGAATCATGTTTCTTTACTTATTGTAGCGACCGAAAAATCCGGGTGAGGATTCCTCGAAGGTTCAAAAATGAAGCCGCCACCAAAGTTTAGTTTAAGGGCAAATATTGGAAAATCCCTTTTGGAATGGATAAGGGTCCTTGAGACCAGATTAGGGTTCGGGAGTCTGTTATGCGTGGGGAAGGTATTAGCACCCCACGACATCCTTCCTAAGGAAGGTTACCTGCTAATTAGTTGTAGAAGTGAAAGTTAACTTTGAAAACATTTATTTTTACCCTTTTATTGTGAATTAAAAAGAAGAAAAT